>OX465275.1:164353922-164543595 GCA_949987645.1 Tachina grossa | reverse complement strand
AGACTAGACTAGACTAGACTAGACTAGACTAGACTAGACTAGACTAGACTAGACTAGACTAGACTAGACTAGACTAGACTAGACTAGACTAGACTAGACTAGACTAGACTAGACTAGACTAGACTAGACTAGACTAGACTAGACTAGACTAGACTAGACTAGACTAGACTAGACTAGACTAGACTAGACTAGACTAGACTAGACTAGACTAGACTAGACTAGACTAGACTAGACTAGACTAGCCTAGCCTAGCCTAGCCTAGCCTAGCCTAGCCTAGCCTAGCCTAGCCTAGCCTAGCCTAGCCTAGCCTAGCCTAGCCTAGACTAGACTAGACTAGACTAGACTAGACTAGACTAGACTAGACTAGACTAGACTAGACTAGACTAGACTAGACTAGCCTAGCCTAGACTAGACTAGACTAGACTAGACTAGACTAGACTAGACTAGACTAGACTAGACTAGACTAGACTAGACTAGACTAGACTAGACTAGACTAGACTAGACTAGACTAGACTAGACTAGACTAGACTAGACTAGACTAGACTAGACTAGACTAGACTAGACTAGACTAGACTAGACTAGACTAGACTAGACTAGACTAGACTAGACTAGACTAGACTAGACTAGACTAGACTAGACTAGACTAGACTAGACTAGACTAGACTAGACTAGACTAGACTAGACTAGACTAGACTAGACTAGACTAGACTAGACTAGACTAGACTAGACTAGACTAGACTAGACTAGACTAGACTAGACTAGACTAGACTAGACTAGACTAGACTAGACTAGACTAGACTAGACTAGACTAGACTAGACTAGACTAGACTAGACTAGACTAGACTAGACTAGACTAGACTAGACTAGACTAGACTAGACTAGACTAGACTAGACTAGACTAGACTAGACTAGACTAGACTAGACTAGACTAGACTAGACTAGACTAGACTAGACTAGACTAGACTAGACTAGACTAGACTAGACTAGACTAGACTAGACTAGACTAGACTAGACTAGACTAGACTAGACTAGACTAGACTAGACTAGACTAGACTAGACTAGACTAGACTAGACTAGACTAGACTAGACTAGACTAGACTAGACTAGACTAGACTAGACTAGACTAGACTAGACTAGACTAGACTAGACTAGACTAGACTAGACTAGACTAGACTAGACTAGACTAGACTAGACTAGACTAGACTAGACTAGACTAGACTAGACTAGACTAGACTAGACTAGACTAGACTAGACTAGACTAGACTAGACTAGACTAGACTAGACTAGACTAGACTAGACTAGACTAGACTAGACTAGACTAGACTAGACTAGACTAGACTAGACTAGACTAGACTAGACTAGACTAGACTAGACTAGACTAGACTAGACTAGACTAGACTAGACTAGACTAGACTAGACTAGACTAGACTAGACTAGACTAGACTAGACTAGACTAGACTAGACTAGACTAGACTAGACTAGACTAGACTAGACTAGACTAGACTAGACTAGACTAGACTAGACTAGACTAGACTAGACTAGACTAGACTAGACTAGACTAGACTAGACTAGACTAGACTAGACTAGACTAGACTAGACTAGACTAGACTAGACTAGACTAGACTAGACTAGACTAGACTAGACTAGACTAGACTAGACTAGACTAGACTAGACTAGACTAGACTAGACTAGACTAGACTAGACTAGACTAGACTAGACTAGACTAGACTAGACTAGACTAGACTAGACTAGACTAGACTAGACTAGACTAGACTAGACTAGACTAGACTAGACTAGACTAGACTAGACTAGACTAGACTAGACTAGACTAGACTAGACTAGACTAGACTAGACTAGACTAGACTAGACTAGACTAGACTAGACTAGACTAGACTAGACTAGACTAGACTAGACTAGACTAGACTAGACTAGACTAGACTAGACTAGACTAGACTAGACTAGACTAGACTAGACTAGACTAGACTAGACTAGACTAGACTAGACTAGACTAGACTAGACTAGACTAGACTAGACTAGACTAGACTAGACTAGACTAGACTAGACTAGACTAGACTAGACTAGACTAGACTAGACTAGACTAGACTAGACTAGACTAGACTAGACTAGACTAGACTAGACTAGACTAGACTAGACTAGACTAGACTAGACTAGACTAGACTAGACTAGACTAGACTAGACTAGACTAGACTAGACTAGACTAGACTAGACTAGACTAGACTAGACTAGACTAGACTAGACTAGACTAGACTAGACTAGACTAGACTAGACTAGACTAGACTAGACTAGACTAGACTAGACTAGACTAGACTAGACTAGACTAGACTAGACTAGACTAGACTAGACTAGACTAGACTAGACTAGACTAGACTAGACTAGACTAGACTAGACTAGACTAGACTAGACTAGACTAGACTAGACTAGACTAGACTAGACTAGACTAGACTAGACTAGACTAGACTAGACTAGACTAGACTAGACTAGACTAGACTAGACTAGACTAGACTAGACTAGACTAGACTAGACTAGACTAGACTAGACTAGACTAGACTAGACTAGACTAGACTAGACTAGACTAGACTAGACTAGACTAGACTAGACTAGACTAGACTAGACTAGACTAGACTAGACTAGACTAGACTAGACTAGACTAGACTAGACTAGACTAGACTAGACTAGACTAGACTAGACTAGACTAGACTAGACTAGACTAGACTAGACTAGACTAGACTAGACTAGACTAGACTAGACTAGACTAGACTAGACTAGACTAGACTAGACTAGACTAGACTAGACTAGACTAGACTAGACTAGACTAGACTAGACTAGACTAGACTAGACTAGACTAGACTAGACTAGACTAGACTAGACTAGACTAGACTAGACTAGACTAGACTAGACTAGAATAGCATTAACTCCAATAGAAATTGAATGAAAACAGTTTGATTTATCTAAACTAATTTTCTATGACCGGCATATATTTAGATGACAAACATGCATTTTGTGTATTTTATTATAAAGCATTTGCTAAAGTAAGAAAATGGTTTTCCTATTTAGTAGAAGCTGACATGTAGGACTGTCTTATTTCTAGTGCGACACCCTAAGTTATGCCATGTCTTTTTAATTAGAACTTTTAACGCAAGTATGCTTTGTTTTAGTAATTTTATTATTAATCCCTTTCATTTACCTTTTCAAATTTGTCTTCATTAAATATTTAACCTTATTGTCTCTTTGTAAACAACAACCAGGAAGTTAAATTAAAAAATAGCCTTTTGTAATTTTAATTAATTTTGTGCAAGAGCTGCAATACAATTTATGAAAATCACAAAAGAATTCTTCCGTTTTTACAAAAAAAAAATTATGTTGGCATAAAAATTTCAGAGCAGGCAGCGAAATAGACTTAAATTATAACTAACTTAAAATGCTTGGTTGTTTAGTTTTAATTAACTAAAAGTAATTTCAGTGCAAGGCAGAAACACTTAAATTAACTGACAAGCCCCACTACGAAAGTGTGTATGTGTGTGTGTGTGTGTGTGTGTGTGTGTGTTCATGCCATTAAATTGCCCCTTTTAACAACAAATTTGCTAAAAAAAATAATTATAAACAATGCCTGAAAGCGTGCTATACAAAGTATAAAACAGCAACAAGAGAAGCCATTTAATATAATAAACCCGCTAAAAGTCTGTTAAAAATTCCTGTTCGTTCGCAGCACAAGAACAATTCATGCTCGTTTTTGAAACGCGGCAGGCAACAGGTAAAAATAAACTTTAAGTGGAAAATCTTTTATTTTTTCCTGGCATTTCACCTAAAAGTGTACAAAGCTGAAATAATAGTCATATGGTGCCTTTAGTCGCTATTCACATTATGCCTTTTTAGCCTGCCTTGTATTGACAATTTTATTTTGAACCCCCTACGAAAAGTCACACCCATTTGCATTAAGCCTTTTTTATTAATACCTTTTTGGCATTTATATACACGCTTAATGCTGATAATACGAAAAAGTCAAAGAGAAAATGTCATAAATCCCCGCGAATTTTCATTTTGTACCTTTTGTTCTACACCTCAAGCTTCTCACCCCCTCTCACCAATAAACTAAAAAAGCCTGCCTGCACAGGCAAGCAGACACTGTGTAAATTGCGTCTTAATGGTATAAACATTATCAGAGCTTTTAAAAAAATTTGTTTCATGTTAAATAAATTTATTTATTTATTTGATAATAAATCTTTGTGTGTGTCTATGAGACAAATTTTTCTTTTATTTTTATAATTTTTTATTGCTGTTACAACTTTGCATAAGTGTTTAACTTTTATATTGAGTTTAAGTAGAAAGTTTTTGTTAGCTTTAAGCTTACAAAGACTGCAAGAATCAACATGTTTCCAAAAGTTTTGAATATTTTAACTATTTTAGCAATTTGTGTGGCAACAAGTCAATTAATTTGACTTGTTGCTTAGGATTATGACAACAGAAATTTATGGCATTTAAAGGAATAATGTGAGCAAATAGAGTAAAAAACTATTTAACAACAACAACAAGCAACTTGTAGAATATTTGCTTTATAGTTATTACACATACATACATATCGTTACCTTAATATAGAAAAGCCCTAATTCATTATTTTTTTAAATCGAGATTTTTGTATATTTCGATAGATTATGATTATTACATCAATTATTTCTACTTATGTGATATACTGTCGATAAATCATTTTTATTTTTGCTTGCCTTCTTTTAGAAAATCACTATAATTCATACAATTTTTCACTTTATAATTTCAATTTAAGTTAATTTCAATTTGTTTCTATGGTTATGATTTGATTAGGCCAAAGTTCGTATCGCTTTGTTACCTCAATAACATGTGATAATTATTAATGAACAAATAACACCAAAGTTAATTGCAAATTTTCTGACAAACACATAGTAGAACGGAACAACTAGCTCTTTTCGAAGGCCACAACACCTTAATAATCAGTGTTCTTTGTGTTTGGTACACTGTGTGTGGTATCAGTTGATTTAGATGTCTGTTTTATTGCAAGTGGAATATGTGAATTGTTTTGATTCATCGTATTTCAATTAACTGAAAGGTTTTTTTTTGTAATGAAAGCTCAGTTTTACCATCTCTAAATTTACAACAGTCTTGCCATTGTCGTTTGTTCTTTACTAATTTTTCACATGTTAACTTATTTGCTTATTTTTGTTCTACTTAAGGCAAACTTTTTTGGTTTGTTACTATTAAGTGTACATATTTATTTAATTTTTTCCACAGGCCCATGGCAATTTAATTAAATTCTTAATATAGAATAAAATATTTTATTAATTAATGTGATTTATTTAAAGAAGGCAGGAAAGCGTTTAAAGTAAAAATTTAAAATGTCTAACCCTTAACACAAGTAGTATTCTTTAACAGAGCTCTGTTATCGTGTTACCAGAAGTCTATTAAGCTGTACTTGTAGCTTGAACAGAGCTGTGTTAACGTCTTAACAGAAACTCTGTTAAACTATAAAAAAAAACTAATAATTACATTTTGAATAGACTTTTCCTGCAAAACAGCCGACCCTCATCGTCTCCTGCCTCTTATTGGCCTGTTTCCAACTAATTTATGCTCTTATATTCAACACATTGTTAATTTTTTTACAAAACAAACACAAACATATTTCATTTTCAAGTTCAAATAATAATGAATAAAAAAGTTTAAAAAAACATAAACTAAATTTAAGCCCATACAAACAATAATTACAAGGCTGTATAAATTTACACTCAGCTCAACTCTTTTACACGTCCAACATGAATGATACACCCAGAATTAAAAAAAAGAATATTTTGTTTTTAAAAATCCACAAACCGTGAAAAACTACAACAGGCCTTTTTTCTCTTTAGAAAACAAAACTGAGACTTGAATGTAAATAAAACATTGTTGGGTCATGTTTTAGAATTAAGCGCAAAAAAAACTATAGAAACTATTATTTTTTCTGTTTAATATTCACTGGAGCGTGAAACGATTAAAGTTAAAGTTACATTTTCAAAGCAAAAAAAAAAGTAAAATACGAGGAAATGATAATAGTATAAAAGAAAGTAAAAAAGTAAAATTAAATAAGTTTTGCTGCGGGCTATTTTAATGGACGATGTTATTGGAAATAATACGAGCAAATATTTTTAAAGAGAACTGTGTAACAAAAACCAAAAATTACGAGGGTCTGAGGAATGATTCTAGCAGAAGAGACTTAAAAAGCAAAAAGCATGTGTTAACTTTTTAAAAATTTAAGGTTGAATTTCATTATCGTGAATTATTATCGTTAATGCACAAAAAAAATAATTTCATAGTTTTCTTGCATTTTAGGTCTATATTAACTTCAATACCTATGAGGAGCTTAGAGGGTTCATTCATCTCCTTGTGGGTCTTTTTGGGCCATTTCTTTAAAAGAAGCAAGAAGTAACCTCTAAAGCAGACGTTATAGGTTTCAAACATATTTCATATAAAATTCTGCTAAAAAAAACTTACACACCACAAAACAACTCAATTTGGGTATTAGAAATAAATTAAAACTTCAAATGCGCTTAAGATTTAATTTGGTACAATATTCATGGTTACTTGATCAGAGCAGTTTTATGTCAAATCCTACGAGGAACATTTTTAAGGCAGATGTTCATCCCCTTACTGCTCTGCGTACGTATATTTTTGTCCTTTTAATAAAAAGGCGTAGAAAAATTACCTTTAAAGACGGGCAGAACGCACAGTGGGATGGCTTCATACATTTTTGTGCAAATAAATATAAAAAATGGTCCTACGTCATTGAAAGCTGGCACTGAGAATTACATTGAAATAGTTAAAAAAAATAGTGGAATTTCATCAAAATCGGTTGCACCTACTGCCCATGGAGCCATATAATTTTTTTGTTCGCATAAAATTTTTCCTATCCAGAAGTCTTCAAATTTGGTGCACACAGTTTCTAGAATAAAAAAGCACGCATGACGAGTTTCATAAACATCTGCCACGTCCATCGTCCACCACCCATATAATCAAAATAAAATTATTCGCATAAAAATTTTGCTATCTTTAGTAGAGGTTTTCAAATTTGGGCAAACGCATTCTAGAATAAAAATAAAAAAACGCATGCCGAGTTTCATCAAAATCGGCCATACCACCGCCCATGAACCAAATAAAGAAAATAATTTCTTTTTAATCTTTTGCTTATCATTTTATTCTTCATGTATTACTTCTTTAACTACATGTCACATTCCAAATGCTGATTGGATAACTCAAGTCTTAAGCTGGTTATAAGTGGGCCTGCCGAAACAAGTCGGCTGCAAAAAAATGTCAACGTTTGTCGAAACTCTATTGCATTTCCTAGAAAACATTAAATTGCACTCTCTATAGTCCTTATTTCTTTCTGCATATTACTGCATACATATTTGTGCCCTTAATTATGAAAGTGGTCTAAGTCATATATTGCTCTTGTCGAGATATTTAGTAGATTACATTTTAATAAATCAAAAAGTATTTTTATATTAAGTAGCATTTTAATTTAGAGTTGTTCTAGTCCCCATTTATATAAATTTATTTAATTATTTTTAAATATATATGGAAGTTATTCAAAGATTTATTTGTTATTTCGAAGCAAAAATGCACATGACTTAGATCACTTTCATAATTAAGGGCACATTTGTGTGTTGTAGTCTCTGCACCTTTTCTCAGTTTTGGTGCTTTTTTCGTTTTTCGGTTCTTGGCGATTTTTTTAGTTTTGACCTTGTTTTCTTTTTTGGCGATTTTTTCGGTTTTGGTGATTTTCCAGTTTTTGACAATTTAGTTTTAGCGTTTTTTTTTGAGTACCAGGTAATTTTTTCTGTCTTTGTTAATTTTTTTTTTTTGGTCTGCAGCTTTCTCAGTTTTGGCTTTTTTTTTTGTTCGTGGGACTTTTTCGGTTCTTGGAGATTTTTTTAGATTTGACGTTTTGTTTTAATTTTTGGTGATTTTTTTCGGGTTTTGACGATTTATTTTGGTTTTAGCGATTTTTTAGTTCTGACGCTTTTTTTCGTTTTGTCGTTTGTTTCAGGTTTTTGGCTATTTTTCCGTTTTGGCGATTTTTTATTTCGGATTTTTTTTTTAGTTTCAGCGTTTTTGAAAATTTCAAAAGCTTGCCTCTTACGGTTTCCAAGATACAGCAAGTTCTTCATTTCCGTAGCTCTAACGATTCTCGAAAAAACATCCTGTGATAGACAGACAGACATCATAGCGAAAACAATAGGATTCCTTTTCGCATTTGGTGTACAGGGAACCCTAAAACTGTATTGCACTCCAGTTTTTGTTTCTTATTGCCGAATCCAGCGTGTCTACTCTGTCATTCGAAACGAAAGAAAATTCTTTGAAGCATTTCCTTTCGTTTTGAGTTAAGGCTGTTACTCTATCCGAATATGTGAAAACTTTTGAGCAATATTGATTTTTCCTTGCGAAAAATTTAACATGTACCAAATGTAGCCCATCTCGGGATTTTGCTAAATTTCATGATTTTATTGCTTGAATGTATGCAACATTGCTTAAAATTCCATGCGAAAAAAGTACTGCTCATGTTGTTTTAAGGCTCAGTTAGCCGACTGTAATGTAATGTAACTGCAACAGTAAGAAACAGCTGATCGATTTTGTTATGTGAAAAGTAATGAAAATGGTTATAGAGATGTAATGTAACGTAACCTACTTTTGATATAAAAATATCAATCAGCTGTTTTCTACGTTACAGTTACATGACATTACAGTCGGCTAACTGAGCCTTAACTGAACCTTTAGGCCTGATACTCTTTTCAACATTTCACGTGAAATGTTGCCAAAATACATATAAAAAAAATTGGCAGGAATTGTTCATGAAAAAATGTTGCAGAAATAGTACTCTGTTTCAGCGTTGCCACTACCAAAATATTTTTGTAACCAAAATATGAAAAAAAAGTAACCAAAGGCGACAAAAAGTAACCAAAATCTCTATATATTTAATATATGTACGTACTGTTTTGTTTGTACTTCCGTTAATAAATATATGTATCTGTGGCAAATTTAAATAAATTCGATTTTTTCACCTTTTTTCCCCTGTTCAGGTCCATAGGTAACAAACCGTTCAATATTCAATTAAACAATCCACCACCAGAATGTATCTAAGATCTCAATGAACAACTTTATAGAATATACGAAATTCCTAGTAATGATTCTTAAAACCGTTTTTTAATTTCATTTGCTTTGAAATTTTTCACTTTTTTGCCTGCCTAAGCGCTACCTAAACGGTGTTAAGAATCATTCCTAGGAAGTTTATATGTTGTGAAAAGTTATTTATTGAGGTCTTAGATACATTTTTATCGTTGATAGTTTCCTTGAATTTTGAACCGCTAGCTACTTATGTACCTGAACAGGGGGAAAAAGGTGTAAAAATCAAATTTTTTTTAATTTTTTGAGATTTTGATCCTGAAGATAATGTTTTTTTTAATTTTATATGTATGTTCACAATTTTTGTTGTATGACAAGAGCTACAACTTTGCCTCAAAGAGTAAATCAAATTCCGAAGGGTTTGCAAGATATGAGCCGGAGAAAATGCAAAAATGTCACAGAGGCCCCAAATCTTTGGGGCAAACAAAAATGTGCATGACCTGGTGCAAGACACGGGTCTTTTTTGTTTGTCTTTTATCACGTAGTGGTGTTCTTATATGATTATATTTCCATGACTTAAAAAATTACACACAGCAGGGAAGGAAAATGACTTCTTGGATTTTGTACCAACTATGAAAATAAAATGTACTTTTTAGACCATGATGATACCAATTTTTAATATTAATTAATAAAAACAGAAACGTAAAAAAATTATCATAAAAATACAGAAGTTTACAATAAAAAACAAAAACTTAACACAAAAAAACATTAAATATTACATTCATAAGTCCCAAATCACACTCTGCAAGTCTTATTGCTAAGCTGATTAGTTTCAGGGAGAAAGAGGCGTGGGGAACAGCAACGTTTCCTTTCCCCTCGTCTCTCTCCCCTAATAAACTTATCAGCTTAGCAATAAGACTTGCATAGTGTAAATAGGGACTAAAGGTTCTACTTTTATATTAGAGATTAAAATCAAACACACACAAAAAAATTTAAGAGAACATAGGCAAAATTAATGTTACTATATAGTGAAACATTGGCGTTTTTAAATTGTACCAAGTAACTCGTGGTAGTACCACGGTACCGACAAGGTCAAAAATGTGGCATAAAAAGTACAATTTTCCCATGATTTCCAACCGTGACACACAGTGTTATATTCGCTATCCAAACACATGACTGAATAGATAAAGTATTAAAATATACATACATATGCATTATGGAGTTGTTATTGAAGCCAATCTTATTCCTGCATTTAGTTCTGACTAAACCTAGCTGGGAAAATATCCTTTCAGAAGACCCCGAAGTGTGTGAAAATGGCATTAAGCAAAAAACAAAATTTAATAAAGTCACCCAAAAATTTTTCGTTGTATTAATTTGTATGTTTGGAAACTTTATCCCAAAATTCAACTTCTTATTTCCAATTTAGAACATCAGCAATTTCTGTTGGGATACAATATTTACCATCTGTTTGGAAATCACATCCATATTTTTTTAGTCACGAAAATTCTTTCATCCATGTGATAGTTTATCTCAATAGTTAGTTATATTCTAATTTATATACCATATAAAAGTGGTTATTTTTGTGTTGAAGAAAAGTAACCAAAATGGAAAAAAAGTTCACAAGTACACATTGGAAAAAAAAAGTAACCAATTTTGGTTAAAAGTAACCAAAGCGGCAACGCTGCTCTGTTTATCTTTCGATAAACATTTGAAGTGTATCTTCAACATTTTAAGTTTTCATGCGAAATAAGTAGAGTGCCACTTGTTTCGTACGGAATTTACAACAAACACATGGGGTGTTTCTACAAACATAAGAAATTGTAGCATAGTTTCGGGCGCCAACTAATATTGTTTACATGTCAAATTGTTCGTACTAATTAATCAATATTGATAAACATTTTTCACAAATTTGAACAGAGTACCATGCTTTTTTACAGCTGAAACAAAAATGATGCCAGAAACATTTTGCATGGAAAAATATGCTGCCAGATGATACATTTTACATGTTTTTCGCAACTATTTCATACCAAATACTTTTTTGTAGATGGACAGAATTTCGCACAAAATTCTGAACAGAGAACTAGCAGACTTTACACAGTAGGACCCCAGCCAGTATTTTTGTAAGTAGAAAATTGCTCATTTGAACATCTCTACTTAAGGGAACATTTTTGTAAAGCATTTTATATCTACTTCATGGTAGACTATAGATTTCAAGTATACTAAAATTTTCTAACAAACCTTAAAAAATATTTAGGTAACATAAAACAGAGTTTATGCAAAAAAAAGTATTTAACAAAATTTCGTAATACATTAAGGCTGGAACAGAATAGTAGCTGTAGTACAACGTAACGAGTAGCGCTGCAAGCTGTCAAAAGTTAAAAACTGTTGTTTTATAGGGAAGTAAACAGAATGCGTAGTTGTGGTAGTCGTTGCAGTGGAAGTTGAAGCGATTAATTCGAAATTTTGAACTTTGTTGCGCGACAAAAAATAAATGTCGTATATGTCAACAAGGATTACCATGCTTTTGAGTAAAATATTATGTAGTAAATTATTATTGGTAATATCTTTAATACATTTAGCAATTTTTTTGCTAATTTGCGATTTTTTTTTTGCATATTTTCCGAACTTTTTTTTATTTTTAACGGCATTGGCGATTTCTATTCAATTTTAGGGCTTGCTTCCGATTTTGCAAGTTCTCGCGAATTTTTGCAAATTTCGCGATATTAGTGACTTTTGCATGTTTTCAGCTTCTTGACAGTTTCGCCGATTTTTAAACAATATTAAGCTTCGTTATCATCGCGCGGTTAGTAAGTTTTTGGAAGTTTTCGTCATTTTCGCAATTTTTTTGCATTCCTTACAGTTTTAGAGATTTCTAATCTATTTATGGCTTATTTAAAATTTTGCAATTTTTCGCGATTTTTTTTTGCAAAGTTTGCTAAAAACTTTACTTTTTGCATGTTTTCAGAGTCCTAACATTTTTGCCGGTTTTTAAACGATATTAGACTTTATTATTATCCCGCTGTTAGTAACTTTTTGCGAATTTTCGTCTTTTTTACGATTTAAACCGAATGTTTTGATTTTTTACAGTTTTAGCGATTTGTAATCAATATTATATCTTGTTAAAAATTTTGCAACTTTTCGCGAATTATCGCGTTCGTCAAGACAAGCATAATTTTCCCAAATTTATTTTGCTATCTTATATTTTTAGGGACATTTAATCAATATTGTGCTCTGCTATCGTTAAAGTTTCAGTAATTTTTTTTGCAAATTTTCATAGTTTTCGCGCCTTTTCCGGAATGTTCACTTGCTTTACAGTTTTAGCGAGTTTTAATAAATTTTAGTATTTCTTTCCAATATTCCGATTTTTGCGAATTTGCGGAATTTTGTTGTTTTAGGAAACGCATTTTAAGACAAATTTTTAGACAACACATACAAAGTTAATTCAAGCTTGTGAATTGAACAAATTCATGCATTATTTTTGTATAATCTTACAAGGTTTTTAAGAAAATATTTATTTGGTAACCATGCAGAAAGCTTCAATATTCTGTTCACATTCTTTTCTTGCTGCGCTACTAGTTACGTCGTCAGCTTCAGCTACTACTACAACTACTCTATTCTGTTCCAGCCTTTAAACCAGAGGATCTTCTTTCAAAGTCGAAAACTCTACATATGACCGACCGTTGTTTTAAAGTTTACACGTTTTGTTAAACTTTGGGAATTTTTTTTTTTTTTTGTATTTTTTGTTTTGTTTTTGTGGATGCTACTAAAAGTGAAGCAGGTGTCAGATGAGCACACGGAAAGCAGAGGTATTCTTCTATTTGTTGTCGTTGTTGTCAGTCATTCACATGAGTTCAGTTCAGGTTGTTTTATTTCATGTAGTAACAAATGTGGCATGTATCAAATTTTTTGGAAGTGCAGCAGGTAAATTTTTATTTCTGTTTTATTTTATTTTTTATTGCTTATTCGTAATGGTGTTGTGTATGCAGTTGTAGCCCCTATTTTGGCTTAATGTTGGCATGGCTTTAATCATGCTGCGGTCACGCTTTGTTAGTTACAATTTTTGTTGTTGTTGTTTTTTTTTTTGTAACTTTTTTTTTAAGCTTGTCGTTTGGTTTGGCCATCCACCATCCACTTACCAACAACAAAAGGCATACACAACTAAAATGAAATGAAATGAAAACCGATATGAAACTTAAATAAATGCACCTGTCACGTTTAACAAATACGAGGGTTGGGTTACTAGGAATATATGTATGTATATGTGTCTATTTATAAATATTTTTGGGAATTTTTTTTTTTATTTTACCTTGTATGTTTGTATGTTATTTGGATAATAAATTATACTGCCACTGACAGAATTATTGAAACTTTTGTTATTGCGCTCAATATGGGAAGACTTATGACTGTTGCCAGATTTCATTGAATAAACTTTAAACTAAATTAGTATTTCAATACAGTAAAAATCATAGAAGAAACGATATGGATACTAATGAAAGTAGAGAAGGTGTTGGTAAAAATTTTGCAACCTCAATTTAGGGCATATGGAACAAAAATTGCAGTGATATGATAGCTGAGTTGTGTCTGTGGACAACATATGGTTTCAGCAAGATGCACAGTGTTTTTTTCCAATTTACTGCAACGAATTTATTTTTAATTTACTTTTTGGGAACCTTTATAGTTTTTATTACTTTAAAGTATTTCTTAGAATATGTATGATATAGTTACAAAATTACATGTTTTATTTTAATGTTTTTAAAATTTTGTTCACTTCCTTGCAAAATTATTCATGGAATTGAAAACGGTGAGGCTAAAATACTTTAAAAAAAATTTAATGTCCTTGCACCGTTCGAAATGTGATTGGCAGAGGGAACTTAGTTATATAATCGAAAAGTAATAACCACATTGTGAGTATAATTATTTAAAAAAGGATGTGTGAAATATGGGCATGTCCTTGCACCTAATGCAATAAAAATATCCACAGTTCTTAATTGTGTACTTTTGAAAGTATTTTGCTGTTTACTGTTCAAAGTCAGAACTACATGATTTTTTTTTTAATCAAGGATATGTGGAAGATGAGCACGTCCTTGCTCTAAATTAAAAAAAATACAAGAGAAAAAATTAACTGTCAATTAAGAAACAGTAATCAATTGTTGCTTCCTTCAGATCATTATTTTAGCTAAAAATAAAATAAAGGATATATGGGAGATGCTTATGTTTTTGCACCAATTGCAATGAAATTTACTACACATCCTTACTGTGCAGTTTTACTGATAATAACCGCAGCTAAATTTCAATTTCAAAATTGAAGGATACATGTTAGGTAAACGTGTCCTTCAACCCATTCAAATGAAATATAGCAAAAAGCTTACATATTAATCCTGCACCGTAATTACCACATTTCAACGACTTACGATTATAATTCTTGCTTAAATAAATTAATAAACTTATGTTTTCAAATTAAAGGATACATAGAAGATATCATTATCCTGGCAGCCACATTTCTTAAATTTATAGCTTAAGAAGCATTTACGGCACTGTGTTAATAATTTCCCCCAGAAACCTAAATTTGAAAATAAATAATATATGGCGCATAGACATGTCCTTGCACTAATACCATTGAAATTTGCCACAAAGTCTTAAAACTCCATTTGTTAAATAGCATAAAACTTTGGCTTGCCTGTCATTATAATTGTAGACAAAAAGTACTATTTAGAATAAATAATGAATGTGGGAGAAGGATAGGTCCTTGAAACCATTTTTGAGCAATTTATCTCACATCTAAACTGTATAGTTTTGAAAATATTTTGTTGCATAATTACAAAAATAGCGACTGAAATTAATAAAATTTTAAGATTTAAGATGTATGGAAGGCAAGACTGTCCTTGCACCGATTCAAACTTAATTCAGCAGAAAGCTTAACCTTGGAAATAGTAGCAAGCTATTGCTGCTTATTTTTGTCTTAGATATAAGTGGCAAATTTAGTCGCTATAAATCATAATTGTAGCTGAAATATCATATTGAAAATAAAGGATATATGAGAGCCTGCCATGTTTTTGCTATGATCGTAATACTATTTACCACGCAGCTTAAATGTTTAATTTTACATGTTGTAACACCTTGCAGTTTATGGCATAATTTTCAAGGACAGATGGAAGACGACTCCTGTGAAATTTTATTGCTAGCTTAACCTTTGATATCGAGGACACATGGAAGATGGACATTTTCTTGCAATGATTCCTATGAAATTTAATTGAGAGCTTAATTTTGGCAACTTTTACCTCATAGTGATTAAACTATACCTAAAATCATGCTTTTAAAATTAGAAAATGCAGCATATCATATCTTGATCATAATTGTAGCAGATATTTCATATTGAAAATAAAGGATATATGGAAGGATGCCATGTCCTTGCTCTGATCAAAATAAAATTTAGCTTAACTCTTTAGCTTTACATATTGTTACATGCTTACCTTGCAGTTTGTAAGATAATTGCTTGTAATATATAATGTTTGATATCAAGGACTCATGGAAAATGGGAATTTCTTTACAATGATTGCTAAGAAATTTATTAATTTATAGTGATAAAATAATATTATTATTTATAAGTGATAAATTCTATCCTTCATTGCTTCTTTGTTATAATTGCAAGAAAAATTCGAGTTTTAGAAATAAAGTATATATGGGTGGTAAGCAGGTCCTTGCACTATGTTAAATGAAATTTTTTACACAGCTCAACTATATAGTTCTAGAAATTGTTACAAGCTTATACAGCATTATAGTCAAAATTTGAGCAGAAATTAAATTTGTACACTTAAGGATGTAAGGAATTTGATAATTTTCTTGTATCAATTCAAGTGAAATTCACAAGACAAATTACTGTGTAGCTCAAGAATTGATAACAAGATTTTTCTGCATTTAGAGCATAATTGTAGCAGAAATTTATATATTTGAACTTAAGGGTATATGGGAGGCATAGGCATATTCCTTCAACTAACGAAATCCAATTTGATAAAGCTCACTATGTAAAAAATTATTACACATTTTTTCTGTTAACTGAAATACCATTTAGAATATAAAAAATACTTGCTGGGTAGGCTAGTCCTTGTTGCGAATTTCTTTCAACTTAAAATTCGTCCTTAAATTGATGTTAATAAAAAAATTTCTAAGAGCTATTTCACACTATACCCTTTTAGCCTGCCTTGTATTGACAATTTTCTTTTAAAGCCCCTACGAAAAGTCACACACGTTTACATTAAGCCTTTTTTATTCATGCCTTTTTAGCATTTATATACACGTTTAATGCTGAGAGTACGAAAAAGGCAAAGAGAAATGTCATAAATCCCCTCGAATTTTGATTTTCTGCCTTTTGTTCCACTCCGCAAGCTTCTCACCCCCTCTCACCGACAATCTAAAAAAGCCTGCCTGCACAGGCAAGCAGAAAAGGCACAGTGTAAATTGCGTCTAACAAATTGTATTACGATTAAAAAAATTCATATTGCCTTAATTTCTATCATATAAGATAGAAATTAAGGCATTAATTTCCATCTTATACTATACTATATTTAAAGTATAAATAACGACCATACATATATGTATATTACCCTATGAAGCTGTTAGTTGTAACAACTAAGTTTTCCCCATAATTTTTTTAAATAAATAACAAAACTAAAATTTACCAGAACGAAACGCTTGATAATAAGCGTATGTTATAAATAAATTTCATTTTATTATTTCTCAAATGCTTATAAATCATAACAGAAAAAATATAAAAACCTCACAACCAATTCATTTAGTTTTAATTTTATAACTCTGCCATGTAATTCCAACATTAAAATTCTATTTAATTTCAAATTAACTATTAAAACTAATGATGTTAGCTTGTTTTATATTTTATAATACAATTCTAATTTAGTGGCAATTAGCATTTTTTTTTTCATCTCACTCACTCATTTAAGCCATTTAAATTTGAATGCCAATGCAAAAAAACCAGCTGCCATATTTGGTGAGCCAAAAGTGCTGCTGGTTTTATGAGTTTAAAGTCGTAAATTTTACAATTCATTCATTGAGTTTGAAAGTTTTAATTCAAGCAACTTATATTTCATTTTATTTTTTGCCAAATTAGATTTTTGTAGTAGAATTTTAAATTAAAATAGAAATTCGTATTATATTTTGTCTGTACTAGTGTTTGAGAGAATGAGACTTTTTTTGACCTCGTCTTCTTATTTCAAGCGACTAAGAGTATTTTTAATTTAATTTTTTCTTTCATTTAATTTTTTAAGCTGTTTTAGTGTTTTCGTACGTGTTAGGCATGCGTGATGTTGAAATAGATATTATACTGTGAAATATGGGTTTAACAAATATGCACAAAGTCTCTGTTATTCGAATTCTTTTAGATTTTTCCAAAAAAACTGCCAAAATTTTTGATTTATCGAAATGCTATAGAGCAATTTAATTTTTTCGTCTTATAAAAAAACAGCATATCGAGCCATAACCTCAAAAAAAGCTTAAACAAAACATTTTTTGGATCTCGTTTGTTTTTTACAAAAATCATTTTTGGTCAAAAACTTAAGATCGAAAATTATGTCGCTTGAGTTTTTTTGGTGGTTATGGAGCGATATAGTTATTGACTCTATCTTTCAACTCTTTCTTTGGAGCTTGAGTTGCATTTCATATTTAACGCTGTGCAAAATTTTTAATTTCGAGCTTTTAATTATACTTTTAATAAAATTCTTTATGCACTCAAACGCAGATTATAAACACCATATTCCACCGTAGTTGCTTTAAATTTCGTTAAAACATACTTATTGCGTACAGAAAACAACTACTGTTGATAAATTTTGTTGTAGCCGTATTCCACTGTAGTTGATAAAATTTGGTAAAAAAAAATTAACTAAGTCCCAATTTACACTATGCAAGTCTTATTGCTAGGCTGATTAGATTGCTAGGGGAGAGAGACGGGTGGAAAAGAAACGTTGCTGTTCCCCTCGTCTCTCTCTCCCTGAAGCGAATCAGCTTAGCAATAAGACTTGCATAGTGTGATTTGGGACTAACTTTGTTTATTATTTGCTAAGTACTAATGTATCTAAAAAAAGTTGTTTTCTATTTATAAAAACATATTTCATCTAAAATCCCATTCGTTATACTCATATTACACTGTAGTTGCTTTTTATTTCGTAAAAATATTTTTAACTTAATGCGTTCAATTCACTTCAACACACACTGTTGTTCGCTATAAAAACATATTTCGTCTTAAATTATATTCGTTATACTCGTATTACACTGTAATTGTTTTAAATTTTCTAACAAAAAATTAGTTGCTATGTTTTTTAAATAAAATATACAAATGCAAAGCAAACTACTCATTATTTATACATTTCGTTCTTGCCGTATTCCACTGTAGTTGCTAAAATTTTGTAAAAAAAAATTTTGACTTTATCATTTAGGAAGTACTGAGGTATCCTAAAATAGTTATAATCTATAAACATATTTATTTATGAAAACATATTTCGTTTAAAAACCCTTTCGTTATACCTATATTACACTGTAATAGTGTTAAATAAAAAAAAATAGTTGCTATGTTTTTTAAGTAAAATCTACCTATCTATTTACTACTTATGCATTTTGTTATTGCAGTATTCCACTGTAGTTGCAAAAAAAAAATTGGAAAGAAGTTAATTAATTTTGTCTTTTATTTTTTAGTACTGACGAAGCCAAAAATAGCTGCTTTCTATAAACATATATAACTTTAAGCGATATTAGTTAAGGCCGTATTCCACTGTAGATGCTTCGAATTTCTTTAAAAAATCTTTAATAAATGAATTTTATTGAGTAGAATGTATAAAAACCTTTTTACATGTACATATATAACTATTTAATTTACTGTTCGCCATTACCGTAGTCTACTGTAGATTTTAAAACCGCTTTTAAAAAAATATAAAGCAAAATATGCACTTGCTACTTTCTTTAAGTAGAAAGAACCGAATTAAAATTAAGTCGTTATAAACATCATTTTATATGTTGTTCGTTATACCCGGATTTCATAGTAGTGTTCTTAAATTCATTTAAAAAAAATTTTTTTTTTTTTTTTTAGTTTCAATCATTGCATCCAAAGAAATTTATTTGCTGTGGAATTATTTAATTTTTTCTAATTATAATAGTCCAAAGAAATTTATTTGCTGTGAAATTATTTAATTCTATATAATTTTCGTTATTGCCTTACTCTACTGTAGTTGCTAAAGTTTTGTATAAAATATTTCTAATCTTAAATTTTTTAATAAAATAATAAAAAAAAGGTTTAAAAATATACATATATTGTGTTTGAAATGGTTCGTTATAGCCGGATTTCATTTTAATAGATTTAAGTTTGCTAAAAAGCTTTAATGAACAAAATCAAAGAAAGCAAAGAAAGTTGTCCACTATTTCATTCTGACCACAGTTTATTATTGAATACTTGAATTAAAACAAAAAAATCTTTAACTTTACTATGAGTAGAATCAACTGAGGTGTAAAAAGAAATCTTGTTATAGAATTATATTTTCTATTTTAAACGCTGTTCGTTTTAGCCAAGTTCCACTATAGTTGTTTTGAGTTTCATTAAAAAAAAAGCAAGAAATCATAATTTTTCACAATTAAATTATAAACGATATATTATATATTAGAGAATTGAGTCTATAAGAGACGTTTATTTGGAAAGTGCCTTAAGTCCATTCATAGAAAGTTATTTCTAATAAAAGGCTTTTGTTCAAAAAATATAAGCATGAAGGAATTTAAAATTTCTTTAAAAGTCAAAAATAAAAATAGTTTAGAACAAAATTGTTCGGATATTTTTAAAAAAAATATCTTATTCGAATATTTTATTTACCTAACTTGAAATTGATATGCTGGTGGTTCAGCTTTGTCTATATGCATTTCATTGTTGCTGTAACAAATCATGAGTAGACTTCAACCACTCATTTTGAATAGTCACAAACCTGAACCACCAGCAAGTAAATTTCAAATTAATAAATATACTTATGACAATATGTCGAATAATAAATTTCTTAAACGTTATTTGCCCAACTTTAATAAAAATGTTAAATTTATAAATTTTTAGGTTCACTTATGTCGAAATATTCCCCTTCCATATTTCTTAAATACTTTTTTTCTTTTTCTTTTCTATTGTGTAGATATTAAGCCATAAAAAAATTTTCTCTTCCTCCATAAGGTTTTCATGCTTATTTTTCTTTGTAAATAAATAGAGAAAAGGTTAATTTGAAGTTTGTATTTCACGTTGTAGTTAACATCACGACTTTGACTTAATTTTTGTGTAAACACAGCTCAGGCACATGTTTTTAAGATGACGATGATGATGATGATGATGATGATGATGATGGTAATTGGCCGCTGGGTTAAGGGAAGTCAAATGAAGTCAATACAATTCGTTACAATATTTATTTTTCTTTTTTGGGAAAACATAACTTAAACTCCTATTACGAGTACAATAATTATTGATGGAGAATATGGTTGGTGGAAGTAAAGTGAATTATTTGGAATAGATATGTAGTTTTTATTAAACTTCAAGTAAAAACAAATGAACCGTGTTAAAAGTTTGTATAAAGTAAGTAAATGGAAAAAATTTCGTTAAAAATTTACAGCCTTATTTATAAAACTGAAAAAGTCTTTATAAAGGTTTTCTAAAACAAATTTTTATAAAAAAATTTTCTTAAAAAGCCTTTATAAAGCCTTTTTAAGTTTTATAAATAAGGCTGTTAAAATACTAGTAGCGTAAAAATAACGCCTTATGGCACGAGGCTTGGGTGTATTTAAAAATAACATCCTTTATACAATTTGTCAATTTATAATTATCATGAATTTGTTTGTAAATATATTGCAAGGCAGCGTAAAAATTTTTTGCTTCTTAGAAAAGTCACAGCATTCATGGCCTCTTTATTTCTCAAACACCGTAAAACCACGATTTTTTTTTTTTTTTTTAAATTAAACCTTTTTTGTACTTTTCTCAGTTGGCATCTAAAACCTCAGGGTTTTTCCTTTCTACAGTTATTATTCAAATTTATGTCTATCTATTGTTTAAAAATAAAAAAAGCCAGCAGCAACAAAGACAGAAACGTTTTGCTTTTTAGAAAACTTGCAAGGAAAAACTTGAAATTAAACTAGTTTAGCAGCCAGCTAAAAGGAAAAATAAAATAAAATGAAATACACTAATATGAAATCATTTGAAAAACTTAAAAAAATCTATACAAAATGCAAATATACGAGGATAAGTCAAGAAGTTATTTAGAACACATGGGAATAGCCTAATCACAAAAAAAAGGAGAGCCAAGTTAAATTCTCGTTTATATCGTTAATAAATAAATAAATCAAAGTTGCGCCCTAAAACAACTGTGTTCTATCAGTGAAAGTCCTGTCAAAATAATTGCAGCCATTTGGGAGATTGGACGAAACAATAAAACAGACAGAGGTTTTAAAATTGTCTCGTAGTTTAATATTCATTCTTATATACTCTTACACATTAGGGTGACCGTTATTTATTTATTTTTTTGTAATTCTTGTGCTTCCTCCCCCCAAATCAATACAGTTTTATGTAAAACAAAATACAAAAAAATTTCATAGCAACAAATTGCATTTTCCGCCCCAAAAAGTTGGCCTTCAAGCCAATTTTTTAATCTAATTTTTTGCATTTGACTATCTTTTTAAAAAATCATTTAACAAGAGTATGACATATGGCAATATTTTAGATTTTCTAGTCAACAACATTAGTCTCAAAGAAAGTTTTTTGCTAAAATTAATATTTTAGAAAGCAATGAAGAAAATAACCAACAAAATACCAAAAATTTTATATACCAAAATTATATTTATATGGAAATTATTTATATTAAACATGTACAATAAGAGCTTATATCTATTAAATTATTAAGTACTGGGTGTTTTTTTAGAGGTATAGATCTTTGAATTGAAATAAAACACAAGAAAATCGTTTTAATGTCCATCAATTTGGCTTTAGTGGAAGGATAATTTTATGCCATTAATGTTTAAATATGATTTTGGGTATGTGGCCGCCGCGGCTGGCTCGAATAAAGCCAATTCTACAGGTCCAATTTTCAACCACTTTTTCGAGCATATGGGGCCGTATGTTGGCAATAACGCCACGAATGTTGGCTTCCAAGTCCCCTAACGTTTCTGGTTTGTTGGCGTAGACGAGCGACTTCACATATCCCCAAAGAAAATAATTCAATGGTGTCAAATCACACGATCTTGGTGGCCAATTGACAGGTCCATTCCGCGAAATTATGCGCTCATCGAATGTTTCCTTCAATAAATCGATTGTGACGTGCGCTGTGTGGCATGTAGCGCCGTCTTGTTGGAACCACAACTCATCCACATTCATGCCATCCAATTCGGGAACAAAATAGTCGGTTATCATGGCTCTATACCGGTCTCCATTAACGGTAACTGACTCTCCAGCATTATTTCGGAAGAAGTATGGCCCAATGACTCCACCAGCCCATAGAGCACACCAAACAGTCAGTTTTTGTGGATGTAATGGCGTCTCAAGGGTCTCATGTGGATTCTCTTCACTCCAAATGCGGCAATTTTGCTTGTTGACGTAGCCATTCAACCAAAAATGAGCCTCATCACTGAACAAAATTTTGCGATGAAAATCAGCATCGAGATCAATCTCATTTTCGGCCCATACACCAAAATCACGACGCATTGCATGGTCTCGCGGCTTTAATTCTTGCACAAGCTGGATCTTGTAAGGTCGCAAGCCAAGATCTTTGCGCAAAATCTTCCATAAAGTTGATGGACAAAGCTCCAATTGCTGTGCACGGTGGCGAATCGATTCATTCGGTTCCTCTTCAACACTTTGCTCTATAGGGGCAATTGTTTCTTCGGTGCGCACTGTTGGATGTCTCTGCGGATGCGTATTATCACATAGAGTAAACGTAGTGCGAAAACGATCCATGGTTAACCGAATTAATTGCTCTGATGGACGATTATGTCGACCATAAAATGGACGGAGCTTGCGGTAAACTTCGCGAACTGAACCATTATTTTCGAAATAAATTTGCACGATTTGCAAGCGTTGTTCTTTTGTCAACCTGTTCATGATGAAATGGCAAACCAAACTAAATATTAATCACTTGACAGCTGACAAAATGGCCGCCAGTTAAAAAAAGTGATGCCAACTTAAAGTTCTATACCTCAATAAAAATTATAATTATAAGAAAACTAAAAAAAAAACTAAAAAAAATTACATTGAATATATGGGCTTGAGGGCCATTTTTGAGGGGCAAACGCACCCCCTAAAACACAACTTATCGCTATGAAATTTTTTTATATTTTTTTTACATAAAACTGAACCGATTTGGGTGTAAGGACTATAAGAATTCAAACAAAAAAATTCTCCATTCAACTAACAGTCTCTCTAGTACACATATGTGTCTTTCATTGTAACAGTGAATTATCTCCTTGTAATTACGTTTATAGAAAACGAGCCTTTTAAAAATCATTGTGTAGGATAAAAAGTAAACAAGTAACGCCATCTATGAGGTTTTGGTGCAAATACTGCAGTTGCTTTACTGTTACTACGAAAGATATGACTAAATGTGATACTATTCTACAAAAATTTGTATTTATTAAAAATATGAAGTTACACCAATTTTAAAATAAACGACACATATATTGTAACGTTTTTACTATTTAACAAACATAACGAATTTATGGGTTAAATTTTTTAACAGTTTCACTTTAGTTAGTTTAACCAATTTTATGGGTTGATTTCTAGAAATCGGTTAGAGTCCGAAACTATTTTCCTTAAAAGTTGTCGCGCTTTGATTTGCAAGTTTATTTAAAGACTTTAGGCTGCCAAATAAAATATTTAATAGACTTATTAGCCTGCCTACGTTTTATAGTTATACAACTGTATATAGGAGTAGAAAGAAACTATGGTACTGGGTATAAAGACTTTGTAGCGAAAGAGTCAATACTACAAATAAAACTCAGGGCACTAGGTTAATATTTTCTTAAAACAGAGTGAATGGCAGGCAAAATAGAAAATATATGTATGTATGTATGTAATTATATAAATACAATATTTTCCAGTTTTGCTACAATTTGTATAATTTATAATATTGAAGGCATAATTTTTACCCACAATGTATAATGAAATTATTTGTGTTTTGAATGTTAAATGCTAGCTAAATCCATATAAGCTTAAAATAAGTGTAATTTAAAGGGTTTTAATTATATAAATTAAAATTAATACCAACAAATTTGCCAAATAATTAAATAAATGGGAAAATTATAGCAGTTTATTAAGACTTTTATTTTAAATTTTTATTTAAAGATCGTCCATAATTTATTGAGAATTTTTTTAAAGCTTTTGCAAGCTTTATTGAATTATAGTTAAAATCTACTTACTGATGATTTGCTTGAGCAGTAACGAAATAATTAATGCATCAAGACACAACAAGCAAATTTTTTTAAATTAATATTTTCATAAAGTTCAGTGCAACATGTTGCTTTGTACGTAGCGGGTTAATATATAAGATTTTTTAAGCTTTTTTGAATCGTGGTTGGAATCTATTGATAAGCAACGAAATAATTAATGCATCAAGACACAAGCAAATTTTTTTAAGTTAATATTTTTTATAAAGTTCATTGCAACATGTTGCTTTGTACGTTGCGGGTTAATAAGCTTTTTTAAGCTTTTTTGAATTGTGTTTGAAATCTATTGGTGAGTTGCTTAAGAATTAATAAAATAAATAGAGATGTGCTTAACCAACAACAAATAATTTTTTTAAGTTAATATTTATATAAAGTTAAGAGCAACATGCTGCTTTGTATGTAGTAAGCGGCTGCGCAAACAATCTTGAAATGTAAATGCGTATTGTTTTTTAAATGTATTGTCCTAGCATGTATTATACTAAACCAAAAATAAGTGATGTCGTTTAATAAGCGAAGCACGACGGATGTATTGATGTACGTGTATATGAGTGTTAACAATCGATGTCGCGAAGACTTCTTGTTCATAACAAACACTCAAAAAAAGTCGTGTTGATGCGTGTATGCTTCTTGTTTTGCCCATGGTATGTTTCAGTGTGTGTGCAAGTTCCAAGCAAAAAATTACACATTACCATTAGAACTAGTTGCCATATAATGACTTACTTTTTTGGTTGCCAAATTTCATTACTCGCTTACAAATCGCATTACCTTAAATTTAAAAAAATTACGTACAAGCTGCTAAATGAAGAGAATGATATTTTTAGATGAAATAGATTACGTGAAATGTTGACAAATAAAAAAAGTAAGTACTTCTCAAGAATCGGTTATTTTAGTCTCACGCCTTCTTAAAATCATTAAGTTGGTAATCCAGTAAGGAATAGCTTCCACCAAAAATGCTTAATTCCAAACACGATAACCTTTTTTGAAATTTTTTGCTGTGTTGTACTTGGTAAGGTATTATGTGTTTAAGGGTGTTTTTTAAAGCAAGCGCACACAACTAATGTCAATGCATTTTTGCTTTTGTATGTGGGCAGAAAAATAAAAGGTGCATGACATCACAAATTCTTCCGTTACGAAGTATTTTCTTCTTTACTGCAATAACTAAAACAAATGTCTTACCAACAGTGTTGTTTAGCGTTTGTTTTAGAAGATTTCGCTGTAGTAAAGCATTTCAAAAATCCCTCAGTTCTTGTAAGGAGTCTTGTGCAGGAGTCTAGTACGTAGCGGGATTTTGAAATTTCATTCGATTTACGTAATCCTTATTTAATTTTGCTTAATAATAAAATAAGCTCTAATTTAAATAATTAATTATTGTTTTTCTATTTTCAGGTATTTATGACAAGATTTCTATAAAAAATATTTTGTAAGTAATTTCATCACACTTAAACAAAAATTTATAATTTTTCAAAAAGCTTATAATTTCTTAACCCATTAACAATTTACATAAAGCAACACTGCAGGGTTTCCGGAACTTTTTAATATTAATATTTTTTAAGTTTGTATATAAAAACTAAAAATTCAAAAGCTATTTCATTTTATTATTTTTCTCGTTGTTTAAAAAGCTTTTAGGACTTTGTTGTTATAAAACCTTTTAGCGTTTTTGTGCTATGTTTTTGTGTCATGGAAATCCTATACCTTTTGTGCACAATACTTTACAACACGCTTCAGTTAGCAAAAAGCTCTTGCTGTCAAGGACTTGGGGAACTTTATTATTTAATAGTTTTTAATTGCATATGAATCATTTTTCTTAAATAGCCAGATTTCCACACGCTTACACGTGTACATACACACACATATCGTCGCTGTTTTAACCAACTGACCTAACTGACATTTTTGAAAAATGAGTTAAGTCCTCTATTAGACTTTATAATAATACACATTGTCTACAATTTTCATGACTGTGAGCATTACTTTTGTGGCTATATAAGTTAAAAGAATATATAAAACAACCATAAAAACTGCTCTCCTGTTAAATTTTTAAGTTGTTAGTTAGGTCAGTTAGTTAAAACAGCGACGATATATTCGTACAGCCTATAAAAAGCTGCCTTAATATGATTTTGCGCTTAAAAAAACTTTTTAACAAACATTTAAATTATAATATTGCAAACATTAAATTTTATTTTTTTTTTTTTTAATTAAAGCAAATTAAGATTATTTTCTGTTTCAATGGCGTAATAGATTATTGCAATTTTTGCTGTTGATTTTAAAGAAAAAATGTATGCTTGTACATTTCTTTTAATGTAATTTCCACCAGTTTTCAAGTAATTGTCATGATGTTAAAAATGATAAAGGAAAACATTTATTAAATTATAAAACCCAAAAAAAAATTATGGTAAAATTAAACAAGCAGAAATAAAATACATACGTAAAGTTGGAATGAAAAGAGAAAGGATATGATAACTTTTAACGTTTCAAAGAGAGAGAGTGAGAGAGGGGGCGATAGAGAGTCTGTGGTCAGGGAAACAAATTAAATACAAAATGGGCATTTATAATGACAATTCACATTATATGAAACCACAATACAATTGACACTTAAGGGGGCAGCATCAAACTCATTAAGAAGAAAGAAAAAAAACTGACAATAAAAAATTATCAACAGCATTTGCTGCACTTACTGTTATACACATTTGAATTTAATGACAGGGAAGTTTATATCATCTTTACATATATAAAAAATAATCAGAATTAATTTAAATTTTTTTATCTGTACATGATGTTGACAGGACAACAATTAAGTCAAAGAAACCATTAAAAAAAATTTTTTTCATCAAAATTGTTTACAACATCTATACAAAATTATTTATATGGAAAAATTAAAAACGTCTCCATAGAAAAAATTTTAATGCTCGAGATGGAAATTCTAAAAATTTTAACGCTGGCCTTGAAAATTATCCTACAGAATAAAATTTATTTCATAAAAGCTGAAGCTAAAAACTGCCATTTAGAAAATTTTAAAGCTGTCATTCCAAAATTATCAATCAAAAATATTAAAAGCTTCATAAAAAATTGTAATTAAGAAAATTCTTTGAATTTTAAGTAAGGAAAATTATTTATTTAGAAAAACTCTAAGTCTGGCGCTAAAAATTTTCTATAAAAAATTTAACGTTTGCTTAATGCTTAAATAAATTTCATATACAAAAATTTTTAACGGTTGCTTAGAAAAATTGTCTGTAGATAAAATTTTAACGCTAGCGTTAAAAAATATTGTAAAGACATAATTTTAACGCTGGCATTAAAAAATTTCCCAATTAAATTTTAACGATAGCGTTAAAAAAATTGTTTGAAAAAAATTTTAAAGCTAGCATTAAAAAATTCATATCTAAAATATATTAAGTTTTGCTTTAAAAAATTTCCCACAAAAAAATTTTAATGTTGCCTTCAAACAAATTCCTAAAGAAATATTTTAAGCGCTTTACAAAAAAAAAACTTTAACGCTGGTGTTAAAAATTTTTTAAAGAAAAATTTTTAATTCTAGCCTTTAAGAATTTGCTATAGAAAATATGTTAATGCATATGTTAAGAAATTTCTTAAAGAAAAACTTTTGTTGCCGGCTTCAAAGCATTTCGCTTAGAAAATATGTTGATGCATGCTTTAAAATATTCCCTGCTGAAAAAATTTCAACGCTGGCGCTAAAAACTTTTGCTACAGAAAATATGTTAATGCATGCTGGTTTTAAAAAATTTCCTGTAGAAAAGAAATAAAGTCTGGCGTTAAAAATTTCCCTACTGAAAAAAATCCCAGCTAAAAAAACTTAACGCTGACGTAAAAAATTTCCTATTGAAAAAATGTTAACAATAGAAACAATTTTTAGCGTTTTCTTAAAAAATTTGCTAAAGGAAATATTTTAACACTGGCGTTCAAAAATTTCCTATAGAAAAATTTTAAGGTTTTAGATGAAAAATTTTCTAAAGAAAAAATTTTAACGCCGACGTTAAAAAATTTCGTTAAGAATTAATTTTAGCGCCAACGTTAAATAAATTTTATACAGAAATATTTTAACACGCTCTTAGAAAAATTAAGATGGGTGATACATTCAATTTCTGTAGAAAAAACTTTAACTGTGGCGCTACAAATTTCTCATCGAAAAATATTTAAGTGCTTAGATTCAACAAATTTAGCCTTGGCACTAAAAAATCTTCTACAAAACAAAATTAAGGCTAGCTCATTAAAAATTTTTCACAGGTTAAATTTTATAAATTTCATACATATGTACGTATGTATGTATAATTTTTATATTGTACATACAATAAATATACTTTTTCGCAACAAATTCCTTTACTAAGAATTCTTTTTGTTTTCATATTGCTACATATTAATCGTATTATATTTTATTTCCCATGGAAAAGATCGTGAGAAATACGTATTTGAAAAATATTGTTATAATAAAACATTTCACATGCGGACTGCGAATGTAAGATTTTATGTTTCTGAGTACACATACATATGTACATATGTATGTATATTTATGTATATAACTATAATTACTAAAACAATCATTTGAACATTTTCGCCCTGTTCTATAAACACATTTAACTCACAATCGAACACATCCGTAATTAATAAAAATGTTAAGCAAAATGTAACACAGAAGATTATTTATAATATAAATTTTATATACATATGTATGTATGTCTGTCTGTAGATATATATATGTTGTTTGCATGAGCTTTCATTTAAATATTCATTTATCTGTATGTGCTATGGACGTATATGTCTATATGTAAATATGTATGTATACACGCCTATAAAATATATAATAATTCACAACGCCACCAACAGGTTTTAATAATAAATTAGCATGTCATAAAAAGAGTAAAAGATCATAATTGTCACCTGGTTTATTTAATAAATAAATTTTTAATCATAACACGATGACACACAGAAACAAGATTCTCTATCGACAATTAAGAAGAAGAAAAAAAAACATGTTTTTTATTGTGAATATGAGACCATGAAAAATATTAAAAATAAAACTTCTCACTCATACATAAAAAATGGCTACTGTTATTGCTGTAGTTGTTGTTATTATTCAATATACCGTTAAATGTTTACAAACATGTCGCTGTTGATAAACAGCAATATGAAAGCAACGTCGTAATAGTTGATCTACTTCGTTCGCCTAATTATATGCAGCAATTGATAAGTTATTTTCAAATATGTATATGTAAATATTCTTATATTATTTTTAAAAAGATTCTCTTTAATCGACTTCAAAAAAGGTGGAGTAGTTATCAATTCTTCTTCATTTTTTTATTTAAAGTTTTTTTGCATACGATTACAATTAAAAAATTTTTTTTAGAAATTTTTGCCTACTTTTTAGCTAATATATATAATATAGTTTTACAATTTATAAATTAACACCCTTATGCTAGGAACACAACTGGGACGAACGACGAACTTTTCGGTGCGAACTTTCGTCATAAAAAATAAAACATATTTGTTCATATGAAAATGAACACAACACCGCCGTAGAACGAAATTCGTCGTGCATGACGAACTCTGAGATAGATTTATTTCTATTTTGTACGCCGACGAACGACGAAAAAACAAATTTCTCTCACTCTCTTTACATACACAATAAACAGTGTGACCAGATTTTAAAACAAAATTAAGCTAAATCACGTATGTCTTTAATATATATTTAGATAATACCCAATTTGGATTAAAAAAGTCTATAAAAGCTAAATGCGTTTTTAAAAAAGCTAAAAAAAGAAGCTAACAGCTTAATAAAAATTTTAAAGCTAAATCTAGAAGAAATAAGCTAAATTTAGCCCATAATTACTAATATGGTCACACTGGCAATAACCAATTTTATCAATTATAAGCAGCGTTGTCAACTTGGTGCGTTTCGCACCATTTTGGGTGCTTTTTGAAATTTTTTGTGCGAAAAATTCCTTAGTTGGTGCGTGGTGCGTTTTTTTTAATGTCGGTGCGTTTTTTAATTTTTGGTGGCACCAACGCAAATTTAACACAACAATGGGTTAAAACCGGAAAATTCTTGTTGTGAAACTTATCAACTTGCTGATAATGTTAATTACCATATTAATACTAATGATGTTTACAAAATATCACAATTTGAAATAAAATCTGTTGTATGGCCCGATGATAACAATAATGATGAAAATATTGGGCTTATTTATTTAGAATAATTAATTTTTGTTCTCTTTTTAAAAAGTTTCAAGCAGAATTTATAAAATTAATGTACAAAAATGTATCATCTTGTACAAGTGAATGTAAACATATTTATGTGCCCTTAATTATGAAAGTTGTGTAAGTCATATATTTCTTTGGTCGAGATATTTAGTATATTACATTTGAACAAATCTAAAAATATTTCTGGATTTTATGCAATAGTTTAATTTAGAGTTATACTAGTCTCGATTAATATAAATTTATTTTACTATATCGAATGAAAAATGGGTATGACTTAGACCACTTTCATAATTACGCTTACATGTATACCATGAATGTACGAATTCATTCAGTACATATATTGTAAAAGGCTATTTCTTTTAATTGTGATATTTTTAATATGGATACATGAAACTTCTGATAAAAAAAATTTAAAAATATTTAAATAAAATTATATATACTGAAGTCTTATTAGTTTTGAATGCTTACTATTTATTAATTGTTGATATCTTTAAAAATTTTTGTACAGAATTTATGAAATTAAAAAAGAATATTATCAAACATATTTATTTAGTTTTTTTTTAGGTTTTACCCTTTTAACCTTGAACTGTAAGAACCTGTTTTAGTGTTAAATTTTTAATACAAGAAATGTAATATTATACTTTTTATGCAAAATCAATTCAATAAACATTTTAAACTAAAGAAATCTTGGTGCGTTTTTTTGTAAATGGCGCGATTTTTTCTCCATTTTGGTGCGTTTTGAAATTTCAAAGTTGACAACGCTGATTATAAGAGCTGAATTCGCTGAGTAAATTCGTTGCTATTGTGTTTCATACGACGAATTTACGCAACGAATTCTTATTGACGAATTCGTCGACGTAGACGAAATTCGTCGTTCGTCCCAATTGTGTTCCTGGCATTATTTATAAAAATTATGAAGGCTTTATAAAGGGTTTTTAAGACAAATATTCATACAACGTTTTTCTTATTGAGCCTTAATAAGTTTTATAAATAAAGCCGTAAATTTATAATGGCTTATTTATAAAAATTATTAAGGCTTAATAAAGGATTTATAAAACAGATTTCATAAAAAAATTTTCTTACTAAGCCTTTATAAAGCAGTAATATTTTTTTTTACAAATAAGGCAGATATACCTTATGTGTGATTTTTACAACATACAATTTAAATTTTAACAACTTTTTCATGAAAGTATGCAACTACTTACATACATACATATGTATGTACACGTATGTATGTAGAGTTTAACTCATTTGAACCCTCATTACCTCAATGCCCTCTAACAACAGATGTTTTTACAAAAACTTTCAATAAGACGCAAATAAGTAAATAGCGTCATTAAAATGGATTATATTTGTTAAAACATACATACTAGAGAGCTGCGTAAACAGTCCTGAAATGTAAAAACGTCATGAGTTTTAAATGTATTCACGTCGCATGTAATTATTATACTAAACCAATAATAAATGCTGTCGTACTATAAGCGAAGCACGATGGATGTATTGGTGTATGTGTATATCAGTTGTAACAAGCGATGTCGCAAGACAGCTGGCTTGTAACAAACACTCGAAAGAAGTACTGTTTATTAGTGTATGCTTGTTATTTTTCATATTGTACGTTTGAGTGTGTGTGTAATATGTAGATGGTAACCCTGCAGAAAATGCGAATAGTGAAATTGTGGTGATTTACTAGTGACGTTGTCAGTAGCACTAGTGACCAAGTGTACCCCAGCCAATGGTATCATCTATTTAACATTAGCTTGTCATTGAAAATCCACCACTAGACTATATCACTACTAACTTAGTAGCTCTTTCGGGACCACATGGAGACATTGGCACCAAAGATTCACTACTACATTTTAGGGGCTCTAGTCTACAATATCGATATATCCAATCTCGTTGTCAATAGTAAACTTATAGTGATTTTCTAGTGACATTGTCAATAGTGCTACTGACTAGGTGTACCCCAGCCAATGCAAATGCCTATTGACAAATAACATAGGGTTGTCATTCAAAATCTATCAGTAGACTTTAGCACTGTTGAGAAGGTAGTTCTTTTACGACCATATGGAGATATTTGAACCGAAGCTTCACTCGCAAATTTTAGTGACCCTCGTCTACATATGTGACAGCGCATAGAGAAAGGGACCTAAGGGTAAAAAAAAGGCAATTTTCACTTTTTCTTTTTTGATGTGGACAACATCTGTATCGAATGAGACCGATCGAATGCCCCAAAAGTGTTCCCTCTCAGAGATATGCGCGTTTTATGGTGTGATGGTACACCAAAGATACACGTATTTAAATCTTTAAAATGGCTCTCCTGAACAAAACCGGTTTTTATCCTTTCTATTTTGCGCGTCACATATATTTATTTAATATTATTGCACAACATAATAAAAAAGAAAAACAAACTATTGACGCGTTCATTGACAATATTACCAGAAATGCACTAGAACTGTCGTGTCTAACGTATCTGTACTCGCGCATAAAAGGAAAGTTGTCGACATTTTAACTAGTGCAATTGTCGCTGGAGAAAGAGTATTGACATAGAGACATATGGTTCTAGGTTGACTACAGGGAAGCTATTATGTGATTAACCGCATACAACTAATGTTAATGCATGTGTGTGCCTTTGCATGTGCACAGGAAAATAAAACGGCATACACACATACATGCATGACGTTTGTACACGCGCTTATGCGTAGAATGAAGCTAATATCACAAATTCTTCCGTCACGAAGTGTTTTCTTCTTTACTCCTATACCTACAATACTCCAAAAAAAATTTTGCAAACAATGTTGTTAACGTTTGTTTTATAAGATTTCGCTGTAGTAAAGCATTGGAAAAATCCCTCATGTCTTAAAAGTTCTTATAAGATATCTTGTGCAGGAGACTAATAAATACATATGTACATATCTACCTACATACATATCGTTGGCCACAAGTAGAAAGGTCCTAACCCAAATAACTGTAACTTTACAGGAGAATATAAAAACATTATAATAAACAGTACAAGTGCTTGTACAACTGCTTTGTAAAACTGCTTGTAAAAGCGTCATTTTTTACACAATTGCAGTAAATTTTTGTAAAGAGGTGTATTTGTGTGAAATGTATTGGAATCACTGAAAAACTAAATTTCACCAAATATAAGAAAGAGTTAGGGCCTTTCTACTCGTGACCATCGATATGTATGTATTTATGTATATACTCATATTTTCTAAGTTGTGTTCCTCCTAAAATGTTTTCTTTAATCGGTCTTTATTGGTTGTAACTGCGAGATCCCACAACGTTTTTTTTTTTAGTTCTGACATTAACTTGTAGTTTTTTTTTTTTTTTACCTTCTGTTACCTTTTGTTGATACTATTGGTTGATAAAAAAAATCTTACGGAAAAAAAGTTTGCTAAAAACAAAAGAAGCGATAAACAAGCAAAATCGTAAACAAACATTGACTGTAAAACAAATGTGAGAACCAGTTTGAAGATTTTAAACAGTTTCTCGAGTTCAACACACAAACAATTGTCTTTTCATATGTATTAGCAATTTTTTTTTTATCATTGTTTTATAGTTCTTTTTCACGTTTTCTACTTACTACAAGAAGCAAAGAAGAAGGTAAACCAACTTTAAAAGTTCCTCTACGGAAAATTAAAATGCGCTCTACAGAAAATTTTTTGCCGCAGGCGTTAAAATTGTTTGTATAGGTTTCTTTTGCCGCTAGCGGTAAAATTTCCTCTCTATAGAAAAATAAAAAATAAAAAAATCCTTATAAAAAATTTATGACTCTAGCGTTAAAATATTCTTTTTAGAAAATTTTTTTGCCGCTGACGTTAAAATTTTTTCTATAAAAATTTTATGCCGCTAGCGGTAATATTTTTTCTAAAGATAATTTTTTGCCGCTGGCATTAAATTTTCGCTATAGAAAATTTTTAGCCGCTAGCATTAATATTTTCTTAAAATTTTTTGCCGCTAGCACTTAAATTTTTTTACAGAAAAATTTTTTTCTCTATAGAAAATTTCTTGCCGCTAGATTTTAAATAGCGCTTAAATTTTTATAGAAAAATTTTTGGTTCTATCGTTTAAATATTCCCTATAGAAAACTTTTTTCTATCTATCTATCGCTTAAAATTTCTCTGTAAAATATATTTTGGCGCTGACGTTAAAATTTACTCTAAAAAATTTTTTTTTCTATAGAAAATTTTTTGCCGCCAGCAGTAAAATTTCGTCTATAAAAATTTTTTAAATTTTCTCTATAGCAAATTTTTTGGCGCTAGCATTTAAATTTTCTCTAATGTGCATTGCCGTTAACGTTAAAATGTGCTTTACAAAAATTTTTTTGCAACTACCGCTTAAATTTCAAATTTCAACATTTTTATTTCCATAAACGTTTAAATTTTTTTATAGAAAAATATTTTGCCGCTAGTGTTTAAATTTTCTCTTTAATTTTTTTTTTTTTTTTGCCGCAAACGTTAATACTTTCTGTATAGAAAATTATTTGCCGAATTTTTTTCCCGCTAACGTTAAATAGTTTTCCTTAGATTTTTTTCCTACAAAAAATGTTTTGCCACTGGCGCTAAAATTTTTTTCGCTACCGCTTAAATTTTCTCCATAGAAAATTTTTGCCGCTGGCGCTAAAATTTTCTCTATAGAAAATTTTTTGTCGCTGGCATTTAAATATTCTGTTTACAGAACAATTAAAAAAAATTGCTGTTTAAAAATATTTTTGATCTAGCGTTACTATTTTCTCTAAAAACTTGCCGTTAGAGTTAAAATATTCTCTATAGAAAAATTTGTGGCACTAGCGTTAAAATTATTTATAGAAAATTTTGTGTCGCTAGTTTATAAAATTCTCTATAAAAAAGTTTTTGGCGCTAGCGTTAACATTTCTGTATATAATTAAAATTTCTGAAGAAAAACTTTAAAATTTTTACATCAAAATTTTTAGATAGAATTTTTTTTGTTTTTGCTCAAGCGTTCAAATAATCTCTATAAAAAATTTAAAATTAAATAATTAATTAAATTTAACATTTTCCCCATAGAACATTTTTGCAGTTGGTGTTAAGACTTCTATATAGAAAAATTTTTTTTAAGGAAAATTTTTATTAAGTATAGTTATAGTATAAAAAATTTTAAATTGCAAAACTTTAAAGTTTTTACATCAAAATTTTTAAATAGAAATTTTTTTACCACCAGCGTTAAAATTTTTGTTATAAAAATTGTTTTATAGAAACTAGTTAGTGTAGCCCCAAAATTGTTCTATTGAAAATTCGACCGCTTTTTACACAATTAACACATATCAAAAATACACACGTGTCCCCTAGAAAAATTCATTAAAACAAGACAAGGTTTATTTATATATAGTACATACCGGAGTACATAATGAAACCATTCGCATTTGCTAACAATTCATAAATTCGTTGCTTGTGCCATGCATTTATTCGACAACAATAACAAATGCAACTGCTATGATACAATTCGTTGCGATTTGTTGATTGCTGATACGCACTCTGTTATTACAATGTCGTTATAAGCAGTGATATTAAATGATGCAGCATGAATGAATGGATTTCTTTCATACCATTCACTCAAGCTACGGTCACACTTGTCAAACATTTGCCCAAAAAAGCGTAACCACTAAATGCTTATGAAAAATCTTTCAATTCAGAAAAAAATTTGTCAAGTTAAAGAGCAGCCAATAGTGTTGGATTCTATGACATTATCTATTAGTTGTGTTCGAAACTGATAAATTTGATAAACAAGCGCCTAGATCAAACCTTTTGTCATTAGTGTTTGCTGGTTACGCTTTTTTGGGCAAATGTTTGACAAGTGTGACCGTAGCTTCAGTATTCGTTGATCTTTTGTATATCACGTTTAAATAACAAGTTTATTTTACGTAATTTTAATGGTCATAAATATAAAAAAATGCAGTGTGAGGTAGAAAATTTTAGAAAAATAAATGCTGATATTTACAGTCGTAAAAAAATTTAAATTTGAAAAAAATAAAATAGATCTGAAATGTATTTCAAATAACCATATTATATAAAATTTTACATAAAATGCATATCAAATCTATATCGTGTTTTATGTATACTAATCTAAGAGTTTTATACAAGCACAAAATAAAAAGACTACGTTGTGTTCAATCACAGTAAAAAGTATTCGCACCATTCACTGAGTATTCGTTGCTTTTGACAAGACCAGTGAACATTTATATAAAACAAGCAATGCACGCAATAAAATTCGACGCACTCATATCTTTTGATTGTGCCATGCGTTGTTTTTTTTTCAAATGTTGTGGATTAACAACAATATGCAGGTTTTTTGTGATTGCATTCAAAACAACAAAATAAGGCATTCAATCTGTTCTCTGATACATACGAGTGTAGTTGCAGCTAATGTAGCAAGATTTGCTTAACAGGAAAGAAACGTTTTGTGTAATTCAATTTTGCTGACAACAGCTGGTTTTCTTGGACAATTTTGCTGCTGCAGTTGTTGGTTAGTAGGTTCTTCTGTCGCCCCAGGTGCTACTGGTTTGTGTTTGTCTCTCTAATAAGGCCAAATTGTGTACGAATGTGGTCTTGAGATAGAAACCAGAAACAACCAGTTAACAGGACAAGCCCAGTTAGACAATCAAAACACACTGAGTTAAACATGGTAACGTAGATCAAGACACAAACATCTAAAACTCAGACAGTGGGACAAAGAAATAATCATAGGGACAGACAAGCGGATGGATAGACAGCCAACAAGCAACATGTAAATGCTTTTCTTAGCTCCATTTAAGAAACTGGGTTTCAGACAGCAAATAAACTGACATGATGTGCATGAAAATGATTGCGCAACATATAAGCTGCAAGAATAAATGCAACAGTGGATACACATATGTATGTACATTACGCACATACATATATACATACATGCATGCATTCATTTATATGCATGTGAATATTATTATTAACGAACCACCAGCAACTTCTGGCTTTTAACAAGTTTTCCATATTTTCTTCTTTATTTTAGGCCAAGTCCACATGTGGAAGTTGTGCATTTACATACAAACATACACAAATATATACATATGTATGTATCTCCATAAGTAGAAACATATGTGTGTATGGCTTGTTTCTCTATTTATTTTAACGTTTGTTGCAAATTGCTGTTTAACTTTTGTAAACTGTTGTTTGTTATTACGAGTATTGTCGCTATTATTTAACAACAATAAACCAGACTCTTTTTAACACATTTTCAAGTTTCTTTCTATAGCGGTTCTTGGAGACACACATTTCATGCGATATATAAAGAAAAAAAAGGAAAACAGAATAATAACCTGGAACAATACACCTCATCCTAATTTAAAAAGTATTGTAGTGATTTCTATATTTATGATTCAGAGTTAACGTAAACTTTAACTACCAGTTCTTCAGACAAAAATTTCCGCTAAAATCCCTGTTAGCTGTTAACTGTACATTGTGAAAAGAGCCGTTAATTGCATATTGTTGAAAGAATGTATTTTGAAATTCTTGAAGGAAATCAAATATTCTGTGGCGTTCAGTATACTCTGCCTGAAAAAAATAAGATTAAAATTATTTTTGTTCGAGCTTTATTTCTTTCTTGTTTAGTTTTTTATTTTTAGGAAGCCAAATTACATGTGATAATTTTTTAAGAACAAATAATTGTAAATATTTTGACAAACACTAGCAGAACGGAACAACATGCTTTTTTCGAAGGCCGCCACAACTTCATGGTCAGCATTCTTGTGTTTGGTTCACTGTATGTGGTGTCAGTTGATGCAAATTTCAGCTACATATGTGACAGCGCATAGAGAAAGGGACGTAAGGGTAAGAACCTGTTTTGTTCAGGAGAGCCATTTTAAAGATTTAAATACGTGTATCTTTGGTGTACCATCACTGAATAAAACGCGCATATCTCTGAGATGGAACACTTTTGGGGCATGGCATCGGTCTCATTCGATGCTCAGATCTTGTCCACATCAAAAAAAAAAAAAAATTAAAATTGATTTATTCTTACCCTTAGGTCCCTTTCTCTATGCGCTGTCACATATACTAATTTTCAAATTGCAATGGAATATATGAATTTTTTCGATTCATCGTACTACTTTTTTTATTACAAGCTCTTTCAATATCTCTTATTTCATATTCAATAAAAATATACCTCATAAAATTTTACTTATGATGAACTTCAATTTCTATAACTTCAAAACTATATGAGAATTCATAAAATAATAATACTTTTGAAAATCACAAAAGAAAAAATAAGCTTAGTAGGCTTTGAAACTGATACAAAATAAATAATTTATATCCAGGTGAACTCATTTTATTTTTCTACATCCTTATACAATTAGAAATCCATTGGATAACAATAAAAGTATTTACAAGGCTAAATGCTGGGTTTTGTATTTTTTTTTTTTAACACAAACTCAATTCGCAAAGCGATTAGCTTGTCTGCGAAAAACACCCAGGGTCTATGATGGGAATCGAACCCACGACCTCCGGAGTGAGAGGCTAGCATCGGTACCACTCAGCTTCAAAGCCTACTAAGCTTATTTTTTCTTTTGTGGTTTTCAAAAGTATTATTATTTTATGAATTCTCATATAGTTTTTGAAAGTCTATGCATAAAGTAAGAGGTTTGTGACTCTTTAAAATTTGTGGTTAAACTCTACTGATGATTTGGTTCAAGCGCCAATGAAATACGTATATAGACATGCTAAACTACCAGCAAATAAATTTCAATTATTATATGTACACTTCTGACAATATGTTAAATAATAAATTTTCTTTAAGGTTTCGTATTTTAGTATAAATGTTTTTACATTTTTTGGGAAGTCTTTGTGTTATTTTTCTTTATAACTCATATATAATAATGAACAAAGAATTTAATTAAAAATTCTTCAATATTTTTTATTTCAAATAATAAAAAAATGTGTTTGTGTATGTATATATTTTGAGGTCGGGTTTCCATCTGTGTGCCATGTGCCACACAAGGGTAAAAAAGCGTAACCACTAATTACTAATGAAAAACAGTTTCATTTAGACACATATTTATTGAGTTAAACAGTTTCATACATAACTAATAGACAATTTTATAGAATCCAACATGATTGGAAACTGTTTAAATCAATAAATATATGTCTGAATCAAACAGTTTTTCATTAGCCATTAGTTGGTTACGTTTTTTGTGGGCAAATGACACACAAGAAATGCCAGATATAAACTCAGCCTAACGTTATTTTACCAATAAGAAACTATTGCAACGTGGAAGAAGTTGAAAAAAAATTTACTATATTTTATGGCTTAAAATTTAAATTTTTAGCTTATTTTAGCTCTTTTTGAAACGTGATTTAGCTTAATGTTATTTTACAATCTGGTCACACTGGTGCACATACGTAATAGAAGAGTATAAGAAAAGGCGCGGTGCCCTTAATTTGCCGACCACGGAATTAGTGAATAAAGTGTCATTCTTAACCCCTTAGATTCCTTACAAATCTTCGAGTCCACAGAAAAGCGTTTTAAAGGGTAAAAACGTTGCAAAATGTATGTATGTATAATATAAATATATATATATATATATATATATATATATATATATATATATATATATATATATATATATGTAGTAGTGAAAAAAATACATATACATAATGATTTTTGTATGCAATATTATGCTACCAAAATTGAGAAAAAGCGATGGGTAACGTTCAATACGTTTCTAAATGCCTGCTGATAGTTATAAAGTTTCAGCGTTGAAGCATATAAATAGCGAGAGTAGCGTGCAATACACAAAACAGTTGAAAACAGCCAATTGTTGAAAATATTATACTTTCATTTATTAATGTGCTCATAGTAATATTTTCAAAACGAAATACCTGTCCCACAATGTCGACAACGTTCGAATTGCCGCACTCTTACATTCAAACCAGAAATAAAATTTCAAAATTGAAACAAAACCTAAATTTCAAAATTTCTATTTGTTTTGAATGTGCGACAAGTCGAACGTTAACGACATCGTGGGACAGGTCTTCAATTGTATTTTTTTTTTTTGGTAATTGTGAGAGGAACAGATGGGATTTAAGTATGACTAAGGTCTAAATATAAGTATGAATGTGTGTATAAATTGAAATCCCTTCCAAAATTTCAGTTGCCAAGAAACGTATTCTAAATGGGAACGACCCACCACTCATCGTATATGTATATATTGAATTGATAACACTTTCATTAAATAATACAAAACAAATTGTAAAATCATAATGAATAAAATTTAATGCTAGAGATAAAAATCTGTTACTAGCTCTTACACAAAAGAACAAATATTTTCCTATAATTTCGCTATTACGTATTAGTAATAAAATTTTATTAGAAGAAATTTTTAAGGCGAGAAAATTGCCTATATTACTTGTATGTTCTGCTTACATACATATGTATATCGTTAGCTGAATTGCAAAATGACCTATCTAACATTTCATTGCACTACAAAAGGGAGAAAAAACATGTTAAAATAGAAACTATTGGTGGACTCAATCGGAATTTTTGCAATGTAATAAAATTAATTAAATAAATTTATTAAATAACAAAAATTAAAAATTTTAAAAACCCCCGACTTTTTTCAGAAAAGATGTTATATCTTCTAAACGGCTAGACCAATTTTCTTCAAACATAGCTAAAAACCCTGTCGATCAAGCCATCTTTCAAACAGAAAAAACTAAATGAAAATCGGTCCAGCCGTTTGGCCTGCACATGCAAAGAAAAAATATGGTTGAGGCAACCATAATCAAACAGCAACATACTATGATTGAATTATATGGTTGCAGTCAAATCATATTATTGTTAATAGAAAAGCAAACCTTAATAATATTATTATCTGAGTTAATTATAATATTATCTGAGTTAATTATATTATAATCTTAGTATTGTAAATATGCCAACACTATTGTTAGATGTGACTAAAATATAGTTCAGACTCACCATACTATGTTCTAATATTATATTAATATTGTTAAATACGACCACAGTATTATTTAATATAATAATACTATTTTATTTTTTAATCATATATTTATTGTATTTAGAAACAGCTGTGCGTCAAAATCTGAATAAAAATAATTTAATATTGTTCAAATAAAATGTATATATAGAAATGTATACTAACACGACATACTGACATGTCTGTATAAAGAGATACACAAATGTTTATATATTTTTATTGGTCTACCCTTTTGTTTATTCTTTATTTATTTATTCATTTATTTAACACCACCCATGCTATACCGATAGCTTACAAACGAAATACTGAACTGACAGATGTTTCTGAAAAAGATTTTTTTAAAAACTTAACATAGTATGGTTTTGGATAACATTATATTGTTATTTACATCATATTATTTTTAAATAATAATACAAATTGTATTGTAGTCATAAATTTTTAACAAGACTATATTGTTAAACTCTAACCATATCACACTTTTTTATGGATGTGATAATGTTATTATTAAATTCAAACATTACTCTGTTTATCGTAACGAAATAAATGTTTAAAATAACAATAACTAGTTTTCGACGACCACACATTTGTTTCAGAGAACATAATATTGTTTTATCAACCATTCTACAACCATATCTTTTCTTTGCGTGTACGTGGACATGGACAGACACACAGATACACAGATAAACAGATACACAGATACACAGACACACCCTACAAACTTATAACACCCCTTTTTTTAGTCGGGGGTTAATTAGCATATATGTTTATGTTCGCTATTACGATCATTTTTTGTAGCCAATTATTTATTGAAATACCACGGAATTTATTTAAAAAAATTCCATTTGAATCATTTTTTTAAATAGAGTGTTCTGCCTTTTAGTTAACGATATATATGTATGTATGTAAGTATAAAGAAATCAATTTGCCATAAAAATATTATTTTATAGCTATCGACTGTAAAGAAAAAATAAGTTTATGGCTACTCTTATATTTAATACGCTATAGGTATTCGGGGTTAAAATTTTCCAGCGACAAAAAATTCTATGAAAAAATTACAATTCACATAAACTTTATACCATAACAATTTGAGAGAACTAATACAAAAACATATTTTCCCTTTCTATTAAAAGCAAGTATAAAACAAACAAAGCTTTTCCTTCATTATTTTACTCGTATGACAATGAATTTCGCAGCTGCTAATTTAGAGTATAATTATATTCATTTCACTTAAGTATTCTTTCATTTCTAAGACCCTTTAACTCAATTAGTAGTGTTCCTCTTAATTCGTTTAATTTAAAAGAGTTTAGTTTGTCATGTACAGTGATATTTAAGGACTTTTGCTGTGAAACTCAGTAAGAATACATTGTAACATGAACTCGACCCCAAAATCCCAAAGCAACACAACACACAGCCAAACACACAATAGATTTAATCATCATTTATCACCAACTTTTATACACTCCCACTCAAGGAGTTTTGCTTTTAGCTTTCGTTGATTTATACACACTTTGTAGTTGCAATCAGAGTCAGTCTATGTGACCAGTGAGTGGCATTTAAACAGGCCTCAAGTAACGAAAAAAAAAGTTTATCAAACGTATGGCAAATACGTTCGTGTCATGAAGCCATACTCAGGAGAGTTGTCACAATACTCGGCAATATGTTTTAATTGTAGCAAATATTGTAACTAAATGAAGGAATTTCCTCAGAGTCTGTGCGATATTTAAATTTAAATACCAGTGTATTAAATAAAGATGTTAAAAAGGATTTTGTAACTAAAAGCAATGAAGTCACTAATTACATTATTTCTATGCTGAGGATATTCCATGGAGAATTTATATCCCTTTCCTTTATTTACATAAATTATCTTTGAAATAGTAAATGTAAAGACAAACAAATTTTTCTTAAAATTAGAAAACAAATTTTATGTATTGCAGTAAAGCTTTTATTGGAAATAAAATCATACAAGCCAGTGAAAATTTTTTCGGTAAAAAAAAAATTAAACTCAGGAATTAAAGTTTTTCAAGTCCAAATATTTAAAATACTATCATCAAAAATTTTTTGCTGATAAATTTAGAACAAGATTTTCAGGTCAACATATAAATCTCGGTTCACACACTTCAACTTTTTTGTTGATCAACTCGTAATTCAGCTGTAAGAAAAAAAGAGATATTTGTACTTCCGTCTCTGTGTTTCTTACAGCTGAATTACGAGTTGAGCAACAAAAGTTGACGTGTGTGAACTGAGACTAAAATGCCAGTTTCCATATTGTTCTATAAGTCCCGGTTCCGGCGTCAAATTTTTCTGCACAAAATATCTTAAATTACGGTGCAAAAATATTTTTTTAAGCAAAAAATTTTAAGCGGCGCGCTGCTGCGGTGTCGAACAAGCAAAGCAAGAGGCAAAAGCAAAAGATATTTAAACTGCTGCATCCAAAATGTTTCTGTGCGCAAAATTTTTCTATACAAAAAATTTTTAACTGCCGGATCCAAAATTTTTCTGGATGCAAAATTTTTCTAGCTGCTAAATTTTTCTGGACAAAAATTTTAAGCACTGGAGTCGAGAGTCGAGATTTTTTTTATAAAAAATGTTTAACAGAAACGGAAAAGATTTCACAGGAGGCTATTCACATATTATATAATGCTCCCGAAGGGGCGAGGGGTGGAAAGATTTGTTACGGATTAGATAAATTATACAAAAAATGCTGTAAAATGTTTGCTTCCTTATAAGGGGGGTAGGGGTGTATGAAAATTTCAAAAATAGCCTTACGTAATATGTGAATAGCTCGTAGGCCGATTTAAAAGCTTTGTGAGTGCAAAATACTTGCGAAAAAAGTTTATGTGATCCGCTATTAATAGGAGTTACATAGCTCACTGCCTGCTCTACGCGTGTGGGAGGTTTAAACGAATAGAAAGATAAAAACTTTCAAATTTAAGAAAATTATGTATGCATGCACACATTTCACATCTTGTATCTCATAGTTCATATACACATACATATATATATAAATATATCTGTTAAAATATTTTTTTCCTCCAGCATAAAGTTTTATTAAGTTTCATTGTATAAGTTTCAGTTTGGTTTTTACTTAAAAGCTACAAAACAAAAGTTTTTCCTTTAACTTGCATGTCTTGTATGTTGTTTTGTTTGATGTTTGTATAAAATTTTATGATTTGTTGCTATTGTTAGCTTTGTAGTTGGAGGTTTCAGAAAGTATATCGTTACCTTAATAAAGAAAGGCCCTAACTCATTATTTTTTTGGAAATCGAGATTTTTGCATTTTTCGTTTCCTCTATCGAAAAACACAAAAAACTCTAATTCAAAAAAATAATGAGTTAGGGACTTTCTATATTAAGGTAGCGATATGTATTTGAAAAATTAAAAAAAGAAAAATAAAAAACCAAATGCAGGCAACAAAGTGCGACAACGTCATCCTCGATACAACAAATCATTAAAGTAGAGAAACTACATTTATAGCTAAAAGCCATTGTAATATTATAATTATTTAAATACAAGAAATAATGGAAAAGTTGTTTTTTTTCATAAGCCTGGAGTAGAAAAATATTAAATAAATATATGGATAGAAGGTAAGGTTTTCATTTCGAATTGCAAGTAAATATTTTAAGGCAAGGAGCAAGTTAAGAATTTTCAACTTTACTTTTTACCAGGAGTTTCAACAAATCTAGGCAGGATCAACAATATTGTTTAATTTGTTTTTAACGACAAATTTTATTTTATTTTAGTTTTTATTTTTATAGCGCCGGAGGATGGCGTTTTGATATTTTTAAGTTTTTTTTTTTTTATAAAAATATGTTAACGCCCGCAGCTTATTTTTATAAACATATTGGCTTAATTTTTTTATACCGAAAATTTTGAATACAGGGACCTTAAATATTTTTATTAAAAAAATTTTTTCCAAAGAATAATTATTTTTTTGATGAACAGAAATTTTTGCTTTAAACAAAATTATTTTTAACTTCGAAATAAAATACTGAAAATACTGAATTTAAGCCCGATTAAGAAATTATTTCGAATTAAAAGTTATTCTAATTCAAATTAAATTTAGAAATATGCTCAAAATTTTATTTCTTCAGAACAAAAACTTTATTTATTTATATCAGCTACGTCCAAGCACACATACACTGATATTTTCATTTGAGGTAAACAGCTTTGAAGGCTCTTCAATTTGTTCTTGTTTCTTTGCAAAGTAAGAACAAGCATTGCTGTCTGTTGTGTTGTTGTTGGGGATGTTGTACTCTTGCCGGTGTGAAAGCACAAAAAGCTCTTTCTAAAAGTTTGCACATTATGGATATGGCTTGGATGTAGCTGATTTATATGTAAAAAGCTTAAGCGACATAATTTTCGAACTTAATTCTTTTCACCAAAATCGCTTTAGAAACTCTGAAACTATAAATAAAGTTTTCTGTTCTTCAGAATAAAAACTTTATTAATATTTTAACACAAATTTTAATTTCTTAAAAAAAACAGTTTGTGTTTGTTTTTTTTTTTTACAAAATAAGCTGCTTTAAGAATTACTAAAAAACATGTCAAACTTTTTTTTCCTGAAATAACTTTTACTCTTATGGCTTTAACCTTCAACTTGAATAAAAAAAATATATATATATTTTTATTTTACAGTTGTTTTAAACTCATGGCGAGCTTAAAATCTCTGCAAGAAAGTCAAGACACAGCAAAACATGCACGTGCATGTCCCTATGTGTATTAAAATTTATATCAGAGATTTAAGTGTGCATAACTTTTCACTCACATGGGAAAAGTCTACCACATGGTAATCCAAGCTTTTGTCACAGCATAAAATTCAATTCTGACCTTTAAGTGAATAATAGCGTAAGTCATTTTATGCCCGTTTTGGGTTATTGATACCAAATTCCCATACAGTATATACTCTTTGCATGGCGCTGAAATTTTAACAGTTAAATTTCAAGTTTTTAATTTACATACAAATGAAGGCAAAAAAAAATTTTCTTCTCTCAGGAAATTTGTATACAACATAAAATAGGAAATGCGAATTATTCTACATTATCAACCTTAAAAACGCTTTTTTTGAGCTACGACACTATTTATATACTTACATGCTTGTTCTTAAAAATCACAGCTGAGTGGTGCACACTCATGACTCACACCAATTTTAGCAGAACCGGCCATCCCCGCTCTTTAATAAAACTTCATTACAATCATACATTTCACTATTGTGCTGCCAAAAAAGCAAAAAGAAAAAAAAATAGCAACGAATTTTCCTGTTTCAGTCACCAATTGTAAAAACAGCATCGAAAAAGTTTTATTATTGAAATGAAGAAAAAAGAAAGTAAAATCTTAAGTCAAGAACAAAATTTATTAAAAAAAACAATATAGCACGAGAAAGGAAATCAATTCAAAGAATTTATATTTTGCACAGACAGGCTACCGGATAGATTGAAAAGAAAAAATGTTAACAATTTTTAATCAAACGGAAATGAGAAATATTAGAAACTTAACTAAGATATGAAAACTGAAAAACTACCAAGAAAGATTGACGCCGCAGCAGTGATTAAAAATGAAATAAAAAAAAATCGTTTGAATTTAATTCTTGGTTTACTTCTAAGAGAAAATAGCAACAAATACTCACATACACGTACATATGTATACATACATACATATTAACTAAATAATCCAAGAATTCCGTTTTGTTTGTTATTGTTATGATTACGGTACAGATTTAGTGCATGATATAAACAATACATGTAGAGCATTCGGTAAAAACAACAACACTGCTTGTTCTCCCATTGATGCACACACACACGCATACACACCCATATGTATGTATGTATATGTAAATATAAGGACTTACTCTCGCATGGCTAATCAAATAAAATGAGGGTAATAATTTCAAGATAATTTTTTGTTTTCTTTTTCTGGAGGAATTTTCAATAAAAATTTATGCAGCATATATTAAATCTATTTTTAATAAAGTTTTAAATTAAAAAACAAAGGTTCACTAGAATTAACAAGAATCGATTTTTAATAGAATAAAGATATTTTTAAATTTTTTTACTGAGAATAATGAGTTTTCATATCCGGACTTTTACATTTCCTTTCCGAAAGCATACATATACGAGTACATATTAGTGTATGCAAGCAAAAGCGTCTAGGCACCCAGCGGTAAAACTCAGAAAACCTTCCTGGTGCAGGCCTTATTAAAGGACTCTTTCGCATAAAATATACGATACACATTCCACACTCGCTTCTATGAGAAGGGAGAAGAGAAGCAGTAACATGTTTTGTTTTTTTTTACCAAAGCAAAAACAAAATCTATTAGTTTGAAGGCCTTCCAGGATCTCTGTCGAAAGAAGCAAGAACAGAAGGCCTGCTCCGCAATGACAACGTGTGTAAAAAAGATATGAGTATGGAATGGAGCGAGCAGGCCTTCTACATCCAAAAGAAGGAGCACAGAGGCCTTCTAAAAGGCATCCCTGCTCCTTCTAGTTCCCGCTGGGCAGTATTAAATATATATACATAAGTGTAGCACTCATAAAAGCCATACATATGTTTTTATTTTTGTTCCCTTCCCTATCTCAACTAAAAGTTAAATTGGTATTAAAGAGAAAACCAAAACAATTCCAACTGTTTTGAAAACTTTTTTATTCTTGGCATTTTTATTTCGTTTTCCAATAGAAAATAATAACAGTTATATTATTAGTGCTGCATACTTTAGGTTTGAAAAAAATAATTATTTTTGTGTTAAAAAAATTATGTGAATTATCTGAATCATAAGAAAAATTATCGGCCAGGTTCTACATTCCACTACAATATGAAAATGAAAACGTTTTTAATTCCGAAAAGCCGATATCACTGTGTTCTAGAAAAGTAATGAAACTTTTTTCCACGACGATTTCATTCCCAGTTTATTTCAAATAAATATTTCAAGCAACATAGAAAAAACACATCTTATGCTATAAACATAATTGGAACTAACGGCGAACTTCACATAGTTCGACGAACTTGCCTTAAAGAATTCCTTGCGAAAATTCGTCTTTTAAAGAACAATTAAATTCCACGACCCAATATTTGCATAATGTATATTCACACCAAAAAAAAAATCATGATTATGAACTTGCAATAAAAATAAATGCAAAAATCTATATCAAGCCTTGAACTTGATTAAAAGTCGAATAAATCACACATTGCGAAAATGTTGAAAATTCGCAATATTGGAAATAAACAATAAACTTAAATTGATTAAGCTCGCTAAAGCTGGAAGGTTAACTCGGGAGAAAGCGCAAAACATCATGACAATTCGCCAAAGCTTGCAAAAATTCAAATTTTAAGTCCCTAAATATAAATAAGTAAAGAAAGCCAAAAACGTTGCAAAAATTAAAAATAGATGAAGACAGCCAAAAACGTTGCAAAACTTACATCTTTCGCAAAAATAACAGAAATTTGCGAAAAATTTCAAAATTTTATACAAGCCATAATTTTTATTAAAAATCGCTAAAAATTTAAGGAATGCTAAAAATTCGGTAAAAAAAAATCGCGAAAATTCGCAAAAAATTAATAAGAGTGGCATAATAGCAAAGTCTAATATTGTTTAAAATTCGCGAAAACTCATAGGAAGCAGAACACTTGCAAAAACTCGCTTTCATTGCGAACAATGCAAAAATTCGCGAGAAGTTGCAAAATCGGAAACAAGCCTTGAAATTTATTAGAAGTCGCCAAAGCTGTTAAAAAGAAAATATACTCGGAAAAAACGCGAAAAATCGCAAGTTCGCGATAAAATTGCGAGTTCGCTAAAAATTTCTAAACGCATTGAAGAAATCACTTACAGAACCCTTTAGCTAATCGAAGATTTTTTCCACATATTTTAACAATGCCACCTCTTTCTCCTGGGTCTTGCTCTAACCCCTTTAAAACACAAATAAAATAAACCATAAAAAAGAATTTATATAAAAATGTTATTTATTTGCCTACATTTTCGTATTTTTGCAATAAATTGTTACAAATATTTCATTTTTACTAAAAAGTATTTTCTTTCACAATGTTGTTTGCTGCCGAATTCAAATTACTTTTTTTGTAGTGAAATTGGATTACAGAACACTTCAATTTCATTTGAAACAAATTGAAAATGAAATTTTACTTTTTAAATCACTTTTACGAAACTGAGAACACAAACCAAGAGAAAATTTCAGTTTCATTTCATTTTACGAATGTAGAACATAGGCGTATATGTAGAACTTTAAAAAAAAAACACTGCACACATTGTAGTTTTGTACAAAGGATTTTTATGATTATTATTTTAACTGAGGAACTAAAAAAGTTAAAAGTCTTACTGCCGTATTCAGAAAAAATTATTTTGATTTACAAAAGGTTTACAAAACAAATTTTGTATGGGAATTTGTTTATTAAACATTTTGTAAACCAAAATGATTTTTTTTCTGAATAAGGCCTTTAGCAAATAACTAAAACAATATGAAAGTAGTTACTAGTAAATTCTAGGAGGGCAAAATGTACAAAGACAAAAGTAAGAACAGTATATAAAATAAAGCAAATAAAAAAGCAAGAATAAAGAAGAATACGAAAAAGTATGCAATAGGAAAAGTAAAGTGAACAAATAATTATAAAAGTGTAAAATACAGCGAAAGAAGGCAATATCTCGAAAGCAAAGGGAAAAAAAGAAAGCAAGCAAGAACAAAGAGAACTAATGAAGATCAGATAAAGCAGTAGCAAAGAGAAAGTGCAAGCAGTACGTAGAATCAAAAATAAAAGATCTCAGTTGTAAAAATATACATTACGTAATCGATGATATCAGTAATACTTAGTAGCAGTCAGTAGTGATTCTTTCGCTTATTTTGCATAACATAAAAGTGTCAGAGGACGCCTAAGTGGTTCGCTCTCGCCTACAGAGTAATAAATTTAGCCTAAAAGTAGACCAGTATTTTAATTTTATCTTATAACAAACAGTTTGTTTTAATAAAAAAAAAATGAATCCCTGCTTTAAGCCCAGTACGGAGATCTTACGGAATTTCACGTTTGTAAATTTACATTAATTTCTGCACGGAAAAATAATCGTGTGGTCCTTGTGTAGATTTATGTTTGCATACACACAAATTCATTTATTTTTGAGTTTACAGCGCACAAAAACACTAAAAATTAATCACAAATTGATGAAAATTAGAAATGTCAAAAATTCCTTGACCAAACAATTGTTTGAACATTAATTTTTGTTTCATTTGACTGAAAAAAGTCTCCACTTATATTTATAACATCCCTAAGATAGGCAATAAATTTCAAAAATTCCATGTAGTTTTCATTTGGAAGTCCGTCCGTACTAGCAAATGGAAATTTCTTTATGAAATTTACCAACCTGAATTTCCGTAATTTTTTTCCATACAGTTTGCATGAGAACCTTAAATTCGCTATGAACTCCGTATCAGGCTTTACGTCGTAATCGACGTTATTAGAAACACATGATATATCAGATTACACGTGCATTACAATCCAAGTACTTAGATTACTCGGTTACGATGTCATACTGACGTCAGTGATTATTACCGAAGTACTTCGCTTAATTTCCCGCTGGGATATCAAAAGTAAAAGATACAATAAAATGCAGAAGAGAAGAAAATCTAAACGAAGAAATTTTATCATATCTAAAGTGAATTTAATCCCTTACCCTACTTTAACGACCTTTCAATTTTCCTTATGCTAGGTACTGCAGAAGTTATTATGAAGAAGAAGGAGAATATTCAGTCTAACACACTTTTTTTTTAAATGATACCCAAGCAACCGCTTCTCCAAAGTCGTGAATATTACAGGGGACCAGTAGTACTGCTTGAAAGGCTCGTGTTAGTCCTCAGAAGTTATAAAATCTAAAACTTTATAGGAATGCAAAGGGTAAAGAACTAATACCTCCCTGTTTTATATAACGAAATAAGAAGTAGTTCTTTGAGGACAAAAAATATTCTGGAAAAAGGATAGACAAATGTGAAAAGACATGTAAGCAAGAGAAAACAGTAAATAAAGAACTCATAAGAGAATAATAAGAAAAGGCTATGAGACTACGGATTGTATTAAACAAACAGCTCAATTTAAATAATAAAAAAGGAAAAATAATAGATTGAATAAAATGATTAGCGATTAGAAAAGAAGAGATGTAATAAGATTGGAATAGAAGGAAGTAAAACAATTGGAATAGAGGAGATGGAAAGAAACTAGAATAGATAGAAAGAAGGAAAAGAAATGCGAAGAGAAGAGAAAATATGAGAAGAAGAGATTAGAAGAAAATAGAAGCGAAGAGAAGAGAAGAGAAGAAGAGAGAAGTGGAATATAAAAAAACAAATTAAACGACAAGATTAAAATATAAAATATTTCATTCTGAATTAAAATACATTCTTAATTTAATCAATCAATCAATTAATTCAATATTAAACAATCATCTAAATGTACATAAACTGAAGCAAATAACAGCACTATTATTTCTAAGCTTTACCTCTAAATTATTCCCACCCTCACACAATCACAAAAACTAACTAAACACTATAAATTACACATCATTAAGTTTTTAACATCTTATGAACATTTTTTCTCTTCTTCACTTTGCAGCAGTTTACATTTTCAGCAGTACTTTTTTTTTAAATTAAATGACACCGCAAATCGGCAGGAAGCCTCCTACAACATCCTTTCATCCCAATATATTGAAAGACTAGCCTGCCCTTTAAATGTATGCAGCTAGAGCTTCACAATTTGCCAAAACCATAAGTATGGCTTGTAGCGTACAGAAACAGCCCGGTAGCCAACCATTAGCTAAGGCGACCTCATCGTCGGCTGGTCCCACGACGCCTAAGCCAAAAGGTGCTGGAGCACCTCGTGGATCTTTGCCCACTGACATGATCGCTCAGCCGCCTTTGGAATTTCAATGGCCGCCACCAGTGCCAGTTTCAACACATACGAATAATGTACGCCTGAATATGATGAATCAGGATCCCAAGGACTTGCACACGGCTCGTGCCATGATAGAGGAGTTGAGATTGAAGGTGAGGTTTCAGGCCGAACACATAATGAAGTGGAGAAAGGCTTATGCAATGCAAGTAAGTTTGAGTTGAATGTTTGATAAAATTTCAAACGATACAAGAGAATCATACTAACATCTCTTTATATACACATATTGGTTCCTTTTTCCTCCTCTTTACCCTTCCCATATCCTGATCAGTATTGTTTTTTTTTCCTTTTTCTTAACTTTTCATATTGTGTCTTGATTCAACATTTCCAAATATTTATATTTAGTTTTTACTTTCATATAATTTTTTTATTGATGGACTAGAAATTCCCAACTCTGCTTTACATTTCTTTCCATTTTGGCCCTGTTCTGAAATAATTGTATCTTCTTGCTTAATTTTCTTTTTTCTTATTTATTCTTTGCTATTTTCATTTGTTGTTTGCTATTTTCATTTTGTTCCTTTTTTCCTTCCATTCTTCTTTACACAAAATATCTTCTTGTATCTTTTAGTGTATTTTGAAGCGTTGATCGCTTTTTATTTCAAGAGCTGCTCACAATTCTTTTTATTATATTCCATTAGGTTCAACAACAGTATCGCTATCAAAAAGAGAAAAGCGATCAAATGAATGCTCTCACCTCCCAACTGTTGCTCCTTGAGTCCCGTCTCAAACGCAAACAAAAACAAATTTCCAGTCTTTTGCAACATCGTGAGATGACGATACAAAGACAACAGAAAATTATCGATACTCTGTCTTCTCGCTTGGTGGATCATGGCCTCGAAGCCATCGATGCCAGCTGTGCTACCGAATTGGATTCGTTAAATGATTCCGATTCCGCTGTGGTCTTGGAAGACATTGACTCGGATACGAATATGAGCCTGATGTGTAGTCGAAGAAAAAGTATCGGAGCCGGTTGCTGTACTACGGGTGGCAGTAGTGGTGGTGGTGGTTCTGGTGGCGATGGTATAACAATAGCCCGCTCTATATCGGATGCCATAGAGACCAGTTTAAATAAGTATGGTGCTGTGCGTAGAAATAACTGCTTTCTGCGTAGACCTGAAATATTAGAGACTGTTTACTCCGTGGAAGAGGATCCCGAGCCCACTACAGATGTAGCAGAAAAAAGAGATAAATTTAAGCAGCGTTCGGAAAAGGCCTTAAGTTCCAGTTCCACGGAGGGTCAACTAGATAATGGAGAAACGCCGCCTCCTTTGACAAATGGCACATTGCCGTGCACCACCGTTACTGTAACAGCACCCGAGGAAACAAATAAGGACAAAGAAAACTCTCAAACTCTCTCAGCTGCTGTTAAAGATGGATTTACGGCTTTGAGCATGAGAGTGCCACAACTGCAGAGAAATGCCAAGTCCATGGAGGATCAACAAAGGTCACTGAGTAAGGAAGATGAGGATTTGACCTTAGCAGCTAATGCACAAAAACAGCAAAGTCCCATGACGAATTACAATCGTGTAATGTCCAATCATCGCTCAGTGACTAAACCTAAAGATGTCAAATACAAGAGAATCAACAAGGCCAAATCCAAGAGTCTGGAGGAACTGAGGGGACGTTTAAAAAATCTTGTGGAAAAAGTTGATCCCGCTTTGGCCGCTGCTGCACCAATATACACGCCTAATGTTATGTCTCAGACGGCACAGTCTTATGCGTGACCTCTGTCCACCAGCAATGGTGAGGATGATGATTTTAAAACGGCTTCACCTTCTCCCTCGGCCACCACTCAAAATACACCGATTAAAATGAATGAAACCTTTCAATTTGGCCTTGAACGTACTAAACAAACTTCCGAGGTATCCTTGGCCTTGGCTGTTATGACGGTGCCCAAGCATACGGGCCCCAAACGTTCCTTAACTTTGCCACGTATCCTGGTGCCCAAGGCTGCAGTGCATAATAGCGGCAATGGCTCAGCCGGCTCTGGGTCGGGGTCGGGTAGTCGCAGCAGTTTCTAGCAGTTAAAGAAATTTTTCATACGCAATTGTGATAAAAAAGTGAGAGATTAAAAGATTTTTTTTTTCAAGTTTAATTTAAAATTGTCTGATAATAAGAAATAATATATAACAAAAATTTTAGAAATTTCTATAATATTTTTTCTATACTTTTTAGTTTTAATTTTTAATGTGTGTATAATATTTATCATAATAAGAAATAAATATGCTTAAATGAAAAAAGAAAAAGAATTATTAATTTAATTTTTTTTGTTGCATTTTAATTTCATTTGATTTGTTTATAAATTTGATTTATTTTGATTTTTTTAGCGTCAGAACATGTTAACTTAATTGGTTAAAATATACAAGATGAATTGCCGGATCTATATTTTTCAAGAGTAAAGAATTTAGATATGTGTTCATAACCCGAAATAGTTACGTACCTCATTTCTTATTATTATTTACTAACAGCTTGTTTGTGCAACACCTTGACGTTAGAAACCTATTACAGAAACGTCAAGATTTCCATCCTCAACGTCTTACAAAAACAGGCGGCTGTAAGTTAAGGCTATTTTCTAACAGCTTCATTTTTAAAAATTTTGAAGGGTTTTTAAGACAAATTTTCACACAAAATTTTTCTTATTACGCCTTTATGAAGCCTTAATAAATTTTTCAAATAAGGCGGTAAGTGTTTTGTATTTTGTTTGCTTTGTCAAACTTCATTTCTTAAAAGTATTCGGATTTTCTGGTCTTTCATTGCATCCGAGTGAAGTTTGACAGCTGGTAGTGAAACAGCTGATAGTCACAGATGCAATGTAGTCAACTTGATAGCTCGACCTTGAGTATGCATGCATGTGCTTAAATTTAGAATTGTCAAAATAAGGAAAATTCAAATTTAGAACTTTTTTATAAAGCTATCAGACTATTAGAAATTAATATTTAGTGGAGTTGCAAAGCACATTCACCCTTATTCCAGTTGTTGATATTGACATCACTTTAACACAAAACAAAAACTTGGAGCTTGTTTACTCGCTCTCGAGAATAATTTTGTGCTACTGACAATCTATTACCGTTCCCTAAAGTGTAGAAAATAGCATAAATCTGCCAACAGGAGTCAGTTGTTTCTGACAACGAGTACACAAGCCCCAAGTTTTTGGTATTGTGTTAAAGTGATGATGATGTCGACAACTGGAATAAGGGTGATTAAAAATAAAAATGAAAAAGCAGCAATTCACTGACTTTTTACAAAAGCACCAACCAAGTTTAAGCAAGTGAGTACTGTAATGACTCAAAAAGACTTTAAGTTGGCATCACTAATTTTGAGGAGACCTGAAGCAAAGTGAGAGTGATTTTCTCGTAAAATATCTATTTGAATTTTTTATTGTACTTCTGCTGTAAGGGAATGTAAAGGAAACAGCTGATCGATATTATTATGAGAAATGTAATTTACAGAGCCTTTAAGGCTCAGTTAGCCGACTGTAATGTAATGTAACTCCAACAGTAGGAAACAGCTGATCGAGATTGTTGTGCGAAAAGTACTGAAAATGGTTCTATAGATGTAGTGTGACGTAACCTACTTTTCATATAAAAATATTCATCAGCTGTTTCCTACGTTGCAGTTACATTACATTACAGTCGGTTAACTGAGCCTTAAGTCTGACGCTTGTACTTTACAATAATTTATATTTCTTTTAGTTTCTTTCATTTAGTTTTAATTTAATTATTTCAGCAAATTGGTTTTTATTTTCTATTATTTTGTTTCTGATTTTGTAATTACTAAAATCATCTATATTGGATGCCGTAACTGGACTGTTTGCAGGCTGTTTTTTTTTATTTAAAAAATACATATTTAAAAAATTAGATTAAGTTAAAAAACTATACATAAACTTAAGAAAATTTTATCCAAAAATATATTTGGTTAAGATACAATAATTTAAAATGTAAATAAAACATTAAGTTAATATTTTTATGGTACAAAATTTATGGAATTTTTGCAAGCTTAAAAGCTCTTGAGTAGACATTCTCAATATATGTCACATGGGAATCGCTCTCAATAACGGTTCTCAATTTTATGTTTAGCTTATACTTAAAACTGAGAAAATAGTGTGAAGTATGCTAGGAACACAACTGGGACGAACGACGAATTATTCGGTGCGAACTTTCGTCATAAAAAATAAAACACATTTGTTCATATGAAAATGAACACAACACCGCCGTAAAACGAAATTCGTCGTGCGTGACGAACTCTGAGATAGATTTATTTCTATTTTGTACGCCGACGAACGACGAAAAAAACAATTTTCTCTCACTCTCTTTACATACACAATAAACAGTGTGACCAGATTTTAAAACAAAATTAAGCTAAATCATGTAGTATGTCTTTAATATGTTTTTAGAGAATACGCAATTTGGATAAAAAAAGTCTAAAAAAGCTAAAACCGTTTTTAAAAAAACTAAAAAAAGAAGCTAAGAGCTTAATAAAAATAAAGCTAAATCCAGAAGAAATAAGCCCATAATTACTAATATGGTCACACTGACAATAACCAACTTTATCAATTATAAGAGCTGAATTCGCTGAGTAAAATCGTCGATATTGTGCTTCACTTGACGAATTTATGCAGCGAATGAATGATTATGATTATTGAATAATTATTAAGAATAATTGCCATATGAGAAGTTTTGAGAACGACGTCTTTAGAGCAGATGTCCCCAAGCCATTTGAATCTCTCTTAATAGTTGTGAATTTTTGATACAAATTATAATAATATTGAGAACTATTATTAAGGGAAAGTCCCCTTTGCTGTGTTTTAAGTTTGTCTGCTTTGGTTTTTTAAATACGAGTAGGCATTCCAAAAACATCATATAATTACATATCGTGCCATAACCGCAAAAAAAACTTAACTGACACATTTTTAGGACCTCGATTTTTATGAAAATCGATTATTTACAGACGCAAAAAATCGTTTTTGGCCAAAATATTAAATTCGAATTTAATTATTTATTAAATTAATTTATATCAGGGATGGAAAAGGTTATTATATAGTACTCCGTTACTTTTTGCTATTTCAAATTATTTCAATATTCCCTCAGTAATTTCATAATAATTTTCAGTTATACGGGATTTACACTATGACTTTTTAATGTGACTTGTCTAGAGTTTATTGACAAAAGGGGTACAAAGGTGATCAAAGGGGTAGCAATATAAAAGAGAATTCAGGAAAAATGCAGGGGAAAAAGTCATAGTGTAAATCCCGTATTAGAAAGTTTCAGATCGATAGAGAATATTTTAAGTAATAAATTAAAAATAAAAATATAAATATATTTCCAGATTTTTTATATGAATATGAATGAATGTAAGTATATTTTTCTTGCTAATAAATAAATTTTTATCAAAATATATATTTTTTTACTAAATAAAAAATTGAGTTTAATACCCTGGAGGTAGAAAATTTGTTATATACGTAGTTAATAATTTTTGTAAAAGTATCAATTTCCAGCCCTGATGTATACATTTAATTGATAGATAGTCATTCTGCAATTCGGTGTTTTTGGAGTGCCTGGTTTAGAAGATGGTATTAATATTTCATGTTTGACATTCTCTTCTTTTATATTTTTATTATTTATTATTCAAAAGTTTTGTTGAGTTTTCAGTTTATTAATGATATACAGCCTTATTTATAAAACTTAAAAAGACTTTATAAAGGCTTTTTAAGAAAAATTTTTTATGAAAATTTGTTTTAAAAAACCTTTATAAAGACTTTTTTAGTTTTATAAATAAGGCTGATAGTTTTAATTTTTCTCTGTATAAATAAAGGGCGGGCAAATTTGATGAAATGTCAAGAATTGAGCTGTCATCCTTTTGACATTTACTTAGTAGAAAATTGGAAATTTTTAACCATGGAACGCTAAGCTCTTGAACAAAGAATTTTGATTGTGAATTTTAATGGCAGGGCTTACGTGATGATGACATTGATGACATTGATGACATAAGCGAAGCTTTGTAGCAAAATGTGGTTAAAAATTTTGTGAAAAGAGCGGGGGTCTGCCGAAGTGCTAGAGATGGACATTTGCCCAACATCATATTCCGTTTTTAATTCCCATATTTCTACTTTAAATTGGTGTCAATAAAACTGAATTTATCAAAAACAATTTGGTTCCCAACCTTAAATTTGCCCACCCTTTATAAATATTATTTTTCCTTATCAGATCTGGCTAGTCGGGGTATATTCTTCAGTTTTTTAGGAATACAAACTTCAAAAACAAATATTTTATTTCATAAATAAATAAAAAATATTTTTTTATATGTTATTTGCAAAAAAAAAAATTTAATACTTTCTAAGCATTAAACTCCAGTTTCTCCTACCCAGAAAATGAAAATGTTTGCAATTGCTTAGAAGTAACAAAATGTCAAATGTACCTTGAAAAATAATAGTTAAATTAAACTAATTGAATACATAAATTAAAAATCACGCAATATATAAAAAGTGTAAAATAAATTATTGAAAGAAACTATTTAACAGTCTAATATAATCACTAAATATAATATAATGAAAATATAAAATTAAAAATATATATGCTATAGCAGGGCAAGACTTCACAAAAGTATTTAAATAGAAATAAATAAATAAAAATGATTAAACTATTTAGTAAATAATATAACTTTTAACATCATTTTATTAAGTTAAGCAATTTCCGTCAAATAGTAAATTTTTTTCTATTCTAGTAATTAACTACAATTCTCTCTTAATTTATAATAGTTTGCAGAAAAGCTCTACTGTAAATAGTAATTTTATTTTAATAAGCTCTAAGCTCAATAATAGCAGAGTTTTTTTTAAGTATTTAAAAAACTAAAATCAAATTTGTGAGGTCAAGAAACAAGCCACCTTTCTAAGCGCAAACTTGTGCACTAAAAGAAAAATTCTTTTCAGAAAAATGTTGGTCACTCAGATCCGAATTTAAAAAAGGGGGTGCACTCGACACTTTTATATATACATATATAAGAAAAGTACTACAATACAGTAGAATTTTCATAGGAAAAGCTGGCTTGCTGCGTTCAGTTTTTTTTTAAGAAAATACTGCTTCGGCATGGTCGACTTTTCTAATACAAAAGTGTGCTGTAAAACAATCGACTTATCTGTAAGAAAATTAAGCTCTGATACTGTCGACTTTTTTATAAGATAAGTGTGCTGTGACCCATTTATTTTTCCTATAAGAAAAGTCTAGACTTTTTTACAAGAAAAGTCTGTTGTGACGCAGTGACTTTTTCTATAAGAAATTGTCCTCTAACGCAATCGACTTTTCTGTAAGAAAAATGTGCAGTGACCCAGTCGACTTTTCTATTTATAAGGAAAGTCAGCTTTAACACCATTATCGACTTTTTCAAAAGAAAAATTTACTGTGACAGTCTTTTTTCCTAAAAGTCTGCTGTGATATAGTATCTTTTCTATAAGACTTTCTCGACTTCCCTTAAAAAAATTCTGTTGAGACACAGTTTACTTTTCTGTCTGATGTGACATTTTCCTTAAGAAAATTGTCCTGTAACATAATCTAATTTTCTATAAGCAAAGTCTGCTGTAACACCTTGGCCGATTTGTTTATAAGAAAATTGTGCTGTGCCACAGTCGACTTTTCTTTAAGAAAAGTGTTGTCTGTAACAACTGAATTTTCTACAATAACTGCATGCTATATATCAATGGACTTTTCTATAAGAAAAATGCATTGTGATACAGTCGACTTTTCTTTAAGAAACAGAAACATCAGACTTTTCTTTAATGAAGGCTTGCTGGATATAAATCGACTGTGAAAGAGTCGACTTTTCTATGAAGAAAATGAGCTGTAACTCAGTCAATTTATCAATGAGAAAAGTAAGCTTTGACACAGTAGACTTTTCTATAAGTAAATTTTGCTGTGACACAGTCATAAGTTCTTAACTTTGGCAAAGTTTTCTTAGAACAGATTGAGCAAAAGTACCTAAAATATAATACATGTCAACTTTTATAAAACTTACATGTTTATTTCGGCTATTTACTTGAGAAACTCCATTCAAATCCGTTGACAATTGACTAATAATTTTTTTTTACCTGGAAGCAGGTTTAGAAGGGAGAGAGCATAACTCTCCCTTACCAACTTGCTTCGGTATCACATGATTTTTGTTCGTGATGTTCGATTTGTTAGCTCTCCAGGTATGAGCTTCCTAATGCATATAGAATGTGCAAAATGAAGCCTATGCCTCATGTCTTTTTCATATATATATAATTAAAAAATTTGCTTTTAGATCAGAATTTTATAGTTACTCTTATCTTAGATTAACTTCCATTACTATATTTTGATTTTATATTTATATTTATTACATATATATTAAACGCAATAAATCAAATCTTTTTTTGTTCGCGCGTTGAATCAGGAGTCGATACCAGGATATTCCCAATGTCAAGCTAGAACACTACCCACTGAACTACCGCACCACATATTTATTTCTATACACAATTCAATTAAAAAATAAAAACTCGAAGTAAAAATTTCATTTGCATTCAAATTTGTAGCCAACTAAGCGGGAGAGGATGGATGCACTATAAAAATCTTTGAGAATTTGAGTATAAAAAGCCGACCAACTTCGTAGTGTTTGTGTTAAATTTCATCAATCGCTTACGTTATTGCATCCTCGTAAGGCAGAGGGCATATACTGTGAGCTTTTCCGCGCTTTCGAAGCACTTCTTTTTGTCTAAGTGCTGACTTGTACCAAATTTATTTTTGCTAGGAACCTTTAAGATATGCAAACACTCTTTTCTTATATTTATAACATATCTAACATGATTTGTTTGTAATCATATACATATATGTATATAAATTTGTGAAATCTTGCTGCTAGAAATAAAAATCTTATTAAAATTTATATTAAGTCTCCACGTACACCGATATTTTTCCCTGCTAAGCAAAGAGAGCTTCTCTACAGACTTAAAAAACAACGGCTTTCAGAGGCTGTTCAAAACGTATGCTGTTATAAAAGTTGTTTCATATTCAAACTACATGGTACAAATCCTCAATAAGTTTAACTTTAATAGTTTGTAAGCTAAAAAATAAAAATAATAATAAAATAAATAGTATATATATTTCTCTTATAAGAATAAAATTAGCAAGAGGGTTTTAATAAAAAAACGAGTTTATCTTCAAACAATCTTTAAAAAAATAAACATTTTAAATTATTTATTTTTCTAGCAAAAAATAAAAACTACATATCCAACCATAAAAAACTCTTATTAAGATAAAATAAATATTTACCAAAAAATAAAACATGTGACACAAAAAATATATATTTTTAAGCAAATTATTTTAAGGTTTATAAAGCCTTTTTTATCACTCTATGTAAATAAAATCTTCTAAAAATAAAACTAACTTTATCTAAGGCAATCAGAAATTCTCGTCTACCCATTTATATTGAGAACAATAACTAATTTTAGTGCTTTGTTTTTGTTCTCAATATTTTGAATTTGAATTAGAATTTTTGATTGCCTCCGTTCAACTGTCATTTATGTAATTGCTGAAATCAAGACTATCAAGATAAATAAATACACTCAAAATCTATTGAAACATTGTTCAATTAAATCAAATGCCAAAAAAGTTTTCCTATAAAAACTATTTAATAATAATAATATGTTAAATTTTTATATAAATATGCAAAAGAAAACTAAATACTTGCAGCCTAAGATCATACAACACTTTTTTTTAATGAAAAAATTTAAGTTGAAAAAATAATCTATAAAATTTTTAAATAAAAGAAAATTGCATTATTTTTCTTAATACAATTAATTCACTCTTAAAAATTGTGAAGTTTTTTAAAAAATCTTTTGTGCGACTGTTTTAACATGGTTTTAGATTTATTTCGTTGATTCGCTGAGCTTATGATAAAAAAAAAACAAAATATGTAAATACATACATAAGAATAAATAATGTCTATAACAGAGAAAGACATTGAATACTAAAAATATTTTGTATAATTTAATTTATTAATTCAAAGAGAGTCCCTGAACAGGAAGGAATTCCATATAGTATCCATTTTAATACCCTTCACCAAGAATGGAAAAGGTTTGTCTCATTCCGTGTTTAATTTTCACAATATTAATATGCGACCCATAAATTATATATATATTCTGGGTCCTTACGAATAGGGAAGACGAATATGAATTGTCGTTTGTCTATTCTTCCGTCCGTCTGTCAGTCTGTCTGTACGTAAAATCGGTTTTCCGAAGCTCAGTTTTGGACTGGTGTATCAGAAATGGTACGAAATAGATTGGTATTGAAAATCATTAAAATCAAAGAGGTGGCTCCAGATCTGGGAAATGTAAACTTTTTTTTGCCTTATATAAATGTAACTACAGGCAAATCTCGGTAAAACGAATCTCGCTTTAACGAAAATTCGACCAAATTTTTACATTAACAATCTTATATAGCGAATACTATCCTATACTGGGGCCTACCTCCCGTATTAGATTGATAGCAAGCTAGTACTCGAAAGTGTGAGTTTCTTAACTTTTGGGATTTTCGCATTCGGTTTCAAATAACACATATTGAAATTTCTAATGATAGCATTCGATAACGTTCATACATTCGAATGCAACCGTTCGTATTTTTACTCGCAAGCAAAAAGGCATTCCAAATCATGTTTAATGAATATGTACACAAATGTCGTATAAAAAAAAATAGAAACATAAAGAATTTCCATTTTACCTTAAATATAACAAAACACACTGACTTGGGAAATAATATTTTGTCTAAGAGTTGTTGGGGAAAATAAAAAAAATCAACCAACTTTGGTAGCATCTAAATAACAAATTAGCTGCTTCTGGTCAACCAATAATAGAATCGAAAATGTGGCTAGTGGTCTTTTTTATTAAGTTATTAATTAAATAAAAATGAAAATAACATTTATGTATATTCGCGTGTATGTACGTACATACATATGTTTTTGCAGACATACATATATACAATCATATGCTTTTGCTTACAATTTATTCAGTGTTGTGAAATGAATTTATTAGCCTTTTTCCAACACTGAAATAAAAACTCGATTGACTTGGTAACGAGTGACATCATCGGAAAATTTCTTGCCATCGAAATTAATTTCTATTCGAATTCAATTCCGATCACCAGTGCAGGAATTTGGCCCCTGGATATAACGAATGATGATAAAGAAAAAATCCCAAAATAAAAAATAAAAACTTGCTAGGAAGACATTTCTAACATTTAGCTCTACTTTATATAACAAATGTTTGGATAAATGTGTGCTCTGTATAACGAACGGCAAGCAAATATTAAACAAAATCTACAGAAATAATGTACGAGTAAATGCAAAAAAAGTGTAATACCCTTATTTGAAAACAAATTGCTCTAATTATTTTTATTGTATTGTATCATGTCTACAATAAAAATAATTAAAATAACATTTCAAACAAATTTTGCCATATAACGATTGGGCTTGACATTATATCGTTCGTTATACCGGGATTTGCTTGTACCTAAAACTAGTATTAAAAATCCACAAAAAATCAAAGAGTTTATTCCAGCGTTGGAAAATTTTATATATAAAAGTAAATAACTATAATTAGTGTTTTTTTTTCTTTATATGTTTTAAATTTTTAAATGAAATAGATAAGGAAACAGAAAAATCTAAAAAAATGATTACAGGGTTGGAAAGTTTGCTTGCATTTTTTGTAGTATATAAAAGTACCCAGGTGTAATTAGTTTTTCTTTTCTTTATAAATTAAATATATTTGATGTTTTACAGAAAAATAGTTTAGTATAAAAAATTAGAAATATTTAAAACACAGCTCCAGAGCTGGAAAATAAATTTTTTTAGTATACAAAATTAACTTAATAAAACAAATTTTTTTCCTTATTTTGTTATTGTTTGTTTGTTTGTTAATTACTCATATTTTAGAGAGAAATAAATGTGTATTAAAAATCAGAAAAATTAAGCATATGTTTTCAGGGCAGGAAAATTCAATTATTTTTTCGCTAAAAAAAGTAACTAAATAAAGATATTTGTCAAGAGTGTTTCTTATATATGTTCTACTTGGATATGAAAATCTTATTGACTAATGGGTGCTCATTAGTCTTACGAGGCTTCTTAATATGATGCTTATTATGCTCTCAGCATAATTACACTCAGGGAAAAGCTGCAACTTAAAAATAAGAACGCGTCACATTAATTCAATAATTTTCAATATAATAGAAAATGTATATTCAGATACTTAAAAATAAATAAAATTAATAAATTAATACTGTAAGTTGATATTTTTCCGTATTGAAATAAGAAATTTCAACATGACTAGACTTTCGTTAATGTTTCTTATTAATTCAATATGGTTTTTATTGATTTTATGCTGTTTTTTCTCTGGGTGTATGTTTCAATTCGATGGTCATACGTGGACAGCTTGCAACGAGTTATTATTAATTTTTAATAAATGAAGATAACATCAAATATAACGCTAAAGAACACTCATTTCCGTCACTTCCTTTCCGAGAAACTAAATCGAAAACTTCTTTAGTGTTGGTATGTAACAATATGGTAAAGGCTAGCAAAATCTTTAACTTATGTATCCATATGCAGATTCAAATTCAGAAAATATTAATAATGCTAAAAAAAACTTTAAATAGAGAGTTAAGAATAATATATTCAAGTATTGCTAATATCGCAAAAAAAATCTAGAAACTAAATTCTTTTATTATTCTTTTATTATATTTTATATACGTATGTCAGTGAAGGGTTATAAGATTCGGCACAGCCGAATATGGCGCACTTAGTTATTTGTATTCGTTGTCTTTCTTTGATATGGACTTTTACATTATACATTTTTTTATGAAATAAGTTGCATATCAATACGAGGCCTGGATAAGCAAATCACATATCACCCTATAAGTTGCATTTTGCAACAAACTTCAGCTTCAATGTTGCAACTACCCAGCAAAAAATTTCAAAAAAGGTAATCGAGTTTGGAATTAAGAATTTTTGGTGGAAGCTATTCCTTACTGGATTACCAACTTAATGATTTTAACAAGGAGTGAGACTATAATAATCGAGTCTTGAGAAGTACTTACTTTTTTTTATTTGTCAACATTTCACGTAATCTATTTCATCTAAAAAATCATTCTCTTCATTTAGCAACTTGCACGTAATTTTTTTAAATTTTAGGTAATGTGATTTGTAAGCGAGTAATGAAAATTGGCAATCAAAAAAGTAAGTCGTTATATGGCAACTAGTTCTAATGGTAATGTGTAATTTTTTGCTGTTACAGGTATGCAGCAGGTTTCAGAAAAATCCAAACCTCTAAAGTATGCTATTACTTTTGGAATTTTTGTTTATTTGCCATTAGTAAGGTACTAAAAATATATTTTTCCCTTATTTTCTTCGTGATGCTAAAAAAAAAGAACTATATTTCCAGATCTATTTCGTTTTACTCAAAGTAAATACTAAGTTTTTCATTATTCTATTTATTGTTTTTTGAAAGTTTGCAATTTTATTCCAATCAATAATTTTATTTTATATAGTTTGTTTCTTAAACCATAAAATATATTCATATTTTCTTCAGATACTTATACATGTTTGAAAAAAATTTGTCTCTCATTATTTGTATTAATATCTAAAGGACTTGCTTTAGACACACACAAAAAAAAATAAAGATTGTAAAACAATTTTATGCAAATGTAAGACGTATTCAGCAAGATTCATGTATTTTATTAGGCTTCTCAAAGTATGCAAATTATTTTCTTTAAAAGTATATACAATTAAATGAATCAATTTAAATGACAAAGGCTTCACTTCCACTAACCCACCCACCCAACTTTCTGATTGTTATTTAAAAGACAATGCACGTATAAGTTTTGTTTTGTGCAACTCCTTAAAGTATGCTAGCCATAATGTGATGCTTTGTTATTAACATAAACAAAATAAAAGTTGTATGTATAAATTATAAAGTAATTATATATGTAAGTATTTTGTGTATATATAAACTAGAGCGTTGAAAGAATTCTAAAAGCAAAAACTAATATGTAAAATATAAAATTTAAAATTAAATAAAATCTTTTCAAAAATTACAATATTTAACAAATTAAACAAAAACTCTGCAGAGATAAAAATTCAATTGAAAATTTGCAAACTAAATAATAAAAAATAAAAATGTATAACCGAATATATAATTTTGAAGCAAATAGAAGGAAAGAAACTAGTAATATTTAACTAGAAGTTCACTTGATATATAAAAAGAATGCAATCGATTTGTAAACCTCCTTAATAGAAGTCGATTAAAAACGAAGAAACAACAATAAGTACAGCAGCCTTAAAATCATGCTTGACTTTTTTATTTATCCAGAGGTATTACAATGTGGCTTTGCTGTCTAGCTGGTTACTTGACATTAATTATCATTCGTGAGGCGAATAACACAAACAATTTTTTTTTCAAAACTCCTTGATTTTTGACACAATTCTAAAAAATTAAACAAATTAACCACATCAAGCTACCGACTACCAAATGTCAAAGATAGAATACACATATTTATATGAAAATGCTTCTTTTGACGACAGCAAAGCAACATGGCGGCAGGTTGTTGTCTATGTTAATTTCTATTTCTTTGCCGACCATGAGCAAATACAATGTTGCCAGTATAATACAATATGTTGAATGAATGTTAGCTTACAATTATTTAATGTTATTTAACAGGAATAACATCCCGAAATTAAAGTAAAGAATAAAGGCTTCATTAGTCTTTACTTTCTGTTGCTGTTCTGTGCCGTTCTTTTATGTATAAAATATTTTGCAATTACTTTGTCTGTGAAAAAGAAATTATCATACAACCTATAGAATCGATTACACTTATACACAAAATATCACAACACACTAATCCATATACACTTTTGGCTATCACTTAACGTTGAATTCTATTTTCTACAGATTTGTCCACACAGAACGAAAAAGTAAACACTAACCTCACATACAGATTTTCAACTCAACAGAAACAAAACAGCTGATTTAAAACAGAACAGCACGTACAAACTAATTCTGCTTTAAATTTGTTTATTTTTTACATATTTACGTGATATAAGTACATTTTAAAAAAGTAATTTAGTTTTGAAAAATTGTGAAATATTAAATGATGTGCTCGTGTAGATTGATGCGTTGAATGTTTAATGCATTACGCCGACGAATCACGAACAAAACATTTTTTTTTTATGTGTAAACATCTATAAGCTAGGGGGTAAAAATCTTTTGACTTTGATTTCTCTGCTGAGATTTATTTGCTGAGATTTCTTTGCTTTTTGCTTTTGCTTTGCATTGTCAAATCGGTGTGAGCTATGTATGAGTGTATTAGTGTTTGAAAGAAGCAATACCAAGCAGAGAAACAAGTCGACCGGCTCGAAGCCGACGGTGCGCCGCCGCCGTTTATTTTTCTGTATATTTCCGTACACGAAAGGTGAAAATGAACGGTAAGAGCTACGGACTTGAAATTTGGACACAATATGTAGACATTTGGCCACTACAACAACAAATACATGAGAGTTAAAAACTAAAGGGTGTTCCAAAACGAGCAACGAAAAATGTTAAAATACCATGTAATATACATACAATTGTATGTACATATATACACTTGAAATTTTAAAAGTTAGTGTATTTTTATACAGACTACAACAATTAACACTAAATTTAAAAAATTTAAATCAATGGGTGCTCCATCAGTTAATGCAATTTTGACTTTGTAATTTTGACAACTTGCTGTATCTTGGAAACCGTAAGAGTAAAACTCTTGAAATTTTCAAAAACGGTAAAACTAAAAAATCAAAAAAATATAAAATCGCCAAATACAAAAAAATCGCCAAAACGAAAAAAAGCACCATATTAAAAAAAATCTCTAGGACTAAAATAAATCGCGAAAATCCTTAAACAAAAAAATCGCCAATATGAAAAAATCGCCAAAATTAAAAAATCGCCCAAATAAAAAAACCCCAAAAACAGAAAAAAATCGCCAAACTGAAAAAACCCCCAAAAAACAGAAAAAAATCGCCAAAATGAAAAAATCGCCAAAATAAAAAAATCGCCAAAATGAAAAAAAATTGTGTAAATTAAAAAAAAACCCAAAAAGAGGAAAAACGCCAAAACGAGAAAAAAGCGATAAAACTGAAAAAAAAATCGTTTAAATTGAAAAAGCTTAAAAAATTAAGAAAGCTAAATCAAAAAAAATTATCAAAACCGAATGTGCGCGAGTCAAAGTCGCACTTTACTGAATTTATTTTAATTGCAATGCGTACACAACAACAAGAACAGCAACAACTAAACGATGAACAACAGGAATTAAAAATTAAAAAGTAAAAGTAAAGGCATTTACCATAGATGAGCACTGCAGTACCACTAAAGTTTCAGTAAAAACAAAAAAAAATTTACTGATTACTAAAATTTTTTTCTACAATTTTTATAAATTGCCTAAATGATTTGTTATATGATGAGGTGCATTGAATTTTCAGTAATCAGTAATGCCCGTATTCATAATGAAATTCTACCAAGTGGCTAAATGTTTTTCATACAAAAGTTTCAAAATTTGAATGAAAAAACTTTGCCACTTGCAACGGTCCTACGATTTTACTAGTAATGCAAATTAAATTTCATTAGCAGTAACAATTTACTGAATTTTTGTAGTAATCAATAAATTTACTGCTTACTGCAAGTTTGAATGCAGTACATATACATATACAGCAGTGTCCCCATTTACTAACCAAATAAGTTTAATAAAACAAACAAAAACCAACAAATTCATATGTATTTACAATATTGAAAGTTTTGATACTTTTAATTAATTAATTTAAAAAAAGATACTAAAAGCATAAGTACTTCCAACTTAAAAAAAAAAAAATCATTACTAGATGCTTACAAATCTCATTTGTGATCGGACTCAGATTGCTTTTTTCCTTTAAAGGGGTCAAGTCAAAATCTATACATTTCCATATACTCCACCATAACAAATATAATGATACAGTAACAACAATTATACAAATGTTTCATTGTAAATTTACGGAATGATTTATTTTTTAATTAAATTAACACGCTTGATTGAAAAATTTACTTTACTTGAGGCGAAATTACACAAAAATTTTCTGATCCAAAATGTTTTTCCCATTTGTAGATAATTAAACAGAAATCGGCAACGCTGACAAACAATAACCGACTATTATAGGTGTGTTTCTTTACTCTACATTGATTGGTTATGCTAAAAATCATCAAAGAATTTAAAAAAAATTGTTTGGGTTTTTGACTCCTCGCGGAAAATGAATCATATATTAAATAACATTAAAATAAAATATTGATAAATTTTAAATTTAGGATAAACTAATATAATATACATACATATTTCTACAATTTTGCAAAACGTTTATTACATATTATTATAATATATTTTCAAAAATAATTAAGCTAAAAATTATATACATAAACATATAAATTAAGAGTTAACGTGGTTTGTTTTTATTTCTATAAAAATTAAATTTAAAGCTTATTTTCAGGAAAATAACATTTTGAACTGCTTATTAAATAATAAAGTTTTAAATTAAAATTTATGCTTTAATTTACAATATAAGTAATAATTGGGATATTAAAAAAATCACTTGGAAGCAAATAAATAGATTTGTAAAGCAGAGTTGTTTTATTATAACAAAGAGGTAAAAAAACAGAGAGGGAAAAAGGTAAACTGAAAAAAATTGTTTTGCACAAAACGAGTTTGAAGTTTTGAATTAACTAACAACTTAATGGAAAAAGAAAATTTTCTTTTTCTCTCAAGGGATGAGTTTGCAAGATATTTGTATGAAATAAGAATTTCCAAGCCTTGGCACTGGATAACGGCCATATTGTTGAATTTGATGACATTTATTAAGTCTGTTTTAACAAATCACAATTTACGGATAAAGCGTTCGTGCAAATATCAAAATTGTTTTTCAAAAAGAAAATTCTACAATGTTCGCCATAGATGGCATAATGAAGTAAGTGCGTGCAAACTTAGCAAAGCCAAATAGAAGAAACTGTATTACTGCATAAAGATGTTGCTGCTATGCACACGTTACCATCTGTCTTCTTATGAGCCATTCACGTCCCAGTAAAAAAAGACACTCCAAAGAAGTCATCAAAATGTAGAGTTTGCAGTCTGGAAGTAGTTCAAATTGCGATCCGATCTAATGATTTTTACATAGGGTTGTCATTGCAAGAAGTTCTCTTTTTCGATGCCTAGTCACCGAACTAGAAGCGATTTTAAGAAAAATTTCCTTTTTTGTGTTCTATGGTAATATTTTCATCTAGAAAAAATTTTAAAAAGTTACAATTTTAACAATTCGTTTCTTTTTATACGAATTTAAACGCGAAACAGTGTTTCCATGTAAATTTAAGCAAATAACTTCTAAATATTAGACAAAAATTAGTTCATAAATTTCTTTCAAAAAATCGATTATTTGAACATTTTGGTGAGTATTTACTAAAACTTTGGAAAAATTACAAGGTTTTGTGTGATTAAAATAAACTTCTACTTGGTTTTCTGCTAACTATCAGCAAATTAAAAATATCGATTTTTTGGAAGCAATGAAAATGTGGTTCCTTCAGAATGACTTCCATTTTTTTTTACTGGGATATTACGCAAAGCTATTTTCGGAGTGTTTATACCCCTCCCCCGTTAGTAATGCTTTTTACAAAGTGCTGAAGTAGAAGTTTATGGATAATTCTATTGAAAGCTATTTTGAATTCCAGAGATACTATGTAACAGCTTTTACGCTAGCAATACTGTGTGTAAAGTTCCCTGTAGTCAACCTAGAACCATATGTCTCTATGTCAATGCTCTTTCTCCAGCGACAATTGCACTAGTTAAAATGTCGACAACTTTCCTTTTATGCGCGAGTAGAGATACGTTAGAGACGACATTTTTAGTGTATTTCTGGTGATATTGTCAATGAACGCGTCAATAGTTTGTTTTTCTTTTTTATTATGTTGTGCAATAATATTAAAGAAATATATGTGACGCTCAAAATAGAAAGGGTAAAAACCGGTTTTGTTCAGGAGAGCCATTTTAAAGATTTAAATACGTGTATCTTTGGTGTACCATCACACCATAAAACGCGCATATATCTGGGAGGGAACACTTTTGGGGCATGTGATCGGTCTCATTCGATGCTCAGATGTTGTCCACATCAAAAAAAAAAAAAAGTGAAAATTGATTTTTTTACCCTTAGGTCCCTTTCTCTATGCGCTGTCACATATGTAGACGAGGGTCACTAAAATTTGCGAGTGAATCTTCGGTTCAAATATCTCCATATGTCAATAGGCATTTGCATTGGCTGGGGTACACCTAGTCAGTAGCACTATTGACAATGTCACTAGAAAATCACTGTAAGTTTACTATTGACAACGAGATTGGATATATCGATATTGTAGACTAGAGCCCCTAAAATTAACTAGTGAATCTTTGGTGCCAATGTCTCCATGTGGTCACGAAAGAACTACTATGTTAGTAGTGATATAGTCTAGTGGTGGATTTTCAATGACAAGCTAATGTTAAATGTCAATAGATGATACCATTGGCTGGGGTACACTTGGTCACTAGTGCTACTGACAACGTCACTAGTAAATCACCACAATTTCACTATTCGCACTTTCTGCAGGGTTGTTTGAACCATGTGGGTTTGTAATATCATGTGTGTGTGTGTGTGTGTGTGTGTGTGTGTGTGTGTGTGGATGTGTACATCAGAGAACTGTATGAGTTGATTCACTTTCGCTGTCCAATCACTATTACAATGGTTTTGTTTTGTTTTTTAACATCAATATATAAATGATATTGCTTGAAGAGTTACCTCTCTAACAACTGACTGCCATTAACACACTCTCTTCTTTTTTAAAATTCAATAAAAATTCTTACTGTTGTTTTATTGTAAAGCAATCAAATAACTCACAAAAGCATGTTGACTAGATGAAATCTTAAGTTAATAAAACATTTCGTATTAATTAAAAGTTTTTTTTCGTATTAAAACAATTTATAAAATAAAATGGGGCTAGCTATTTTATTTTATAATATTACATAAAACTATATTTGTCAGAAGGAGTTTTAAGAAGCATTCAAAACAATCATATGAATGAATAGAGATTGCAAGCAGTGGCATGCATTTATTAACAACAGTCTCATTGATATGAATCATGCAATAGCATCATTCATTATTTTAATGTTAAGTGCTAACTCAATAGTCATTTTAGAAAATGCAAATATGGGCATTTCCGCGGTCACTCACACTACTTTCGGGAGCAAAATAAAATTTTAAATGTTAAATAAATCAAACACAATTAAATTTTTTACAATTCACCACTAATAATTTTTTATAGTATGTTCAGAGTACTCTCATTGGTAAACAAATTGAGAGTCTCCGGTTTTTATCTTTTGAGATAAAAGCCACAAAAGAGCGGTCACTCACGCGACTTCAAATAGACATGGCCTTAAACATCATTGCTAATAATCTGCAAACTCTGCGAATTGTGTGAAAATTTTGAATTTTAAATATTTTTGACATATAAGAAATATCCAGCTTTATTATTAGACTTATGATTTTTAAAAAATTGGCCTGCCATTTTTTTTTTCGAAGGATTCTTCTGGGTCACTCACGCGACATTTTTTTTCACTGCAGCTTTGTGTGCAGTTATATATACAATTATAGTCATAACATTAGTATTTAAGCTAAGAAGAAGAAGAAAAAATAAAAAAGAGATATCCATATCGTTGTATTTTTTATTCAATACATCAAAAACAATTTTTCGCCTTCCTGCATTTGTTGGCAGTGCCCTTTCTGCCTTCTTTACGCCCTTTCCAAGAGATTGCTTGCTCCAATACCTATCACTTTTCTTGTTCTCCACTTGCCGATTAGTCCGAATCATTTTTACTCTCGATCTATCATATTCTCTCTTTTTTTTAACTTGCTATCGACTTCTATTGGATTCTCTCGCACTTTTATTCTGTACTTTCGGGACAATTCTCTTTGTTTTGCCGTAAAATCCATCAATTTTTGTTGGTTATTTTTTATTTTGCCCATGTACCGCATTCGCTTTTAATTTTTTTTATTATTTTGTTGGTCCATCTAAATTTGAATTAAAAAAGCTAACAATAACTTAGCAAAAATAATTTTTTTAAAAGGGATTGCACTTACGGTCACTCACACGACAAACTTTCGCAATGAATAAAAACTAAATTATTTGAAAAAAATTTTATTTAATTTTATTTTACTGATTGCTGAACCAATCTCACGTAAACTGCCAATTTGCCTCCACTTTTATCAACAAATGCAAAAGTTTTGACAACTTATGCTGTTTTTCGGTCACTCACGCGACAAAAGAAGATCAGATTAAAGATTAACACAAATACGGTTAATTCGTGCTCTGTTGTCTCCCTTTGTACTTTTTACCGAAACTTCATTTGTCTAAGTACAATTAAAGAAGAGAAGCTCTACGGTAAGAGAACTCTAAATCTAGTAAATATTTTAACGAAATAAGCCTATAAAGCGTACCCAGTGCAAGTAACATACATTTATTTTGTACATATAAACTTTTATTCACTATTTTAACCCAAAAATATTAAATTTCAATACTTCCAAATAATATATAATGAAAATTGGCCAGATCTTCGGAACTTTTTTTTGGGACTCTTGGTTGAGCTTTTCGCGAAAATGCCCATATGCCACTTGATTCGCAATCATGCAGATCACAGAAGCTATACAATTATTGCTGTTGAAATAGTTTTAATGCATACTTCATCATCTACTACTACTACGTTTATATTAATATTTGTAAATAAATTAACTCACTGTTTATACGCCATTATAAATGTATAAAAACTTGTTAGCACTTCTATAGAAATGTTATTTATATTTACAAAAAAAATTTGCAAATGTGTGAGATAACAAATAATAATTTGTTTTTATTGTCATTCTTTTCTTCTATCAATGTTTTTTTTTTTTTGTGTAGTATTTATGAATTTATTGTTATTTATTAGAAAAACATTTGTAAGTGTGGCAACCTCAAGTATTTTATTTTGAAATAATGCTTTAATCGTGAATAAATTTATGAGTTAGTAAGTCGCAATAAAACAATAATATGGCAACAATTTAAATTTTTATTTGCAAATAAGCCGTGCGTATAAACGTAGTATGTATTTAGGTCTTTAGCTAAAGTCCATAGTTAACTAACGCCCGTGGTTTAACTAATAATATTTCTCATCAATTCCATTAGTTAAACCACCTTCATTAGTTAACTAAAGACTGTGAATTTAGGCCTAAATAATTCCGCATAGTTCATTTAAAATACTAAATGTTGTTATATAAAAATTTCACACTAGGTTTGTTCGTGGCTATTTCCGTAACAATGTCATGCATACGAATAAAAACTGCGGTTATATCTCACGAGCATTTCGATTTACTTAAATTTCAAGATACGAATCATATATTTTTCTTACTTCACCTTTTCAAAAGTTTCTGTTTGATAACCCTTATTTGAAGAAAGACTTTCAGAAAAAAACTTTTTGAAAACAAAACACTTTTTTGGGGAAAAAATACTTTTTTGAAAAAAGTACTTTTTGAAAAAAAAACACTTTTTGGGGGAAAAAATACTTTTTTGAAAAAAGTACTTTTTGAAAAAAAAAACACTTTTATAAAAAATATTACAAAAATAACCAACAAGTTTATTTAAATTTCTAACATCAAATTAATATCAATATTACAATAATAATACAATATTACATTAATGTATACATGACCTTTAACGCTTCAGTTCTATCGTCATATGAGCTTAAATGCTTAAAATTCTGAAACCACTGCAGGAAGGCCTTTTCTCTTACCATCTCTTCTGGGCTAAGAGATGCTTGGAAATTGTCAAATCTTTTGAATAAACCCAATTCTACAAAGTCTTTGAATTTCTTATAATAATTGGGCTGGAATTGAGCGTAGCCCTCTTCATCAAAAATTTGTATTAAAAGTTGACGTTCTTCTGCGGGGATCTCGGTATTGTTATAAAATGGCAGTAAGACATTTTGATAGAAACTTGGCGATAAACCGTACAATTTATTAGTATCGTTTGTGCTTTCATATTTTCCTACAAAGCTGGTGATATTCTGTATTAGCATATCTCTTAAGCTTGGAGTTAATTGCAGCAAGTTTTTGCTTTTCAAAACACCGCGGGCGATTTGAATTGCACTGTTGCCATAGAAAACACTAATATCTCTCAAACGTTCACTTATATAAGCAAAAAGTTGTTGCTTAGGTGTCAGTATGATCTTGTCAAAACTATTAAAATACTTATAGAAACAGGCGTAAAGCTGGCACTTTTTCATTTCTTCTCCCCACTGTAGCAATTTTTGAAATTGTTTCGTTTCGTTGAGTGAAATATGTTTCTTAAATTCTTCAAATTTTGGAAGAAATTTATGGGTGGCGAATTTCACAAAATTACTCTCAAATTGATCGAATATTTCGTCATAGCCAAGTTTTCTCAAGAGCTGCAGTATATATTGCGATTCTTTGTCAGCAGTGGGCTCCCGATAATAGTAATTGATGGTGGTAGCGGAAAATGTTGAAAGCAACTGCTTGTTTAAGCCATAACGCATATAAATCGGATAAATTTCTTGGAAGTGGGTAATATTTCTTTTGAATTCCACTATTAGAGGCGTTTTAGCCTGTTTAATAAAACTATCTTTAAGTATTTTCTCGCTCATGTTCTTAAATTTTGCACAAGTCTCTCGGGACAAGGCATTTATTTCTTTGGCATAAAATTGCGCTAGTTGGTTCTTGGCTAATAAGCTGCTGGAGCTGGCGGGTGCTTTTGAAATGTTTGTTAACACCAGCTTTATTGTAAAAAAAATTTTAGTTTATATTATAAATTTGGCTAATATAAATATAACACTTACTTGTATTATGCCTACTAGAAATATAACAGTGTATAACAGTTTCATTATTTTTCATTAGTTTGTTCTCTAAACTCTTTGTTATCTGATGTTGCAATGAATCTATTCAACTTAAAGCAAAACTTTTATATAATTCACATAAAAACATATGTACATATCGTTACCTTAATACAGAAAGGCCCTAACTAATTTTTTTTTTAATCGAGGTTTTTTTATTTTGTGATACATTAGATGTTCTTTTATCGAAATATACAAGAAACTAGACTTCAAAAAAATAACGACTTAGGGCCCTTCTTTTTTATGGGAACGATATCTACATTTTTGTAATATAATTAGTTTATTTATGGATTTGAAACTTTTTTTTATGTAAATACATATATGTATAAAAATATAAGATATGAGACATTCGCATTTTTATATCAGAGATGGTGCAATGAGTGAATTTGCAGTCACGCTGGCTGCTTGTTCTGCCAGCGTTTATTTATGGATTTGAAACTTTTTTTTATGTAAATATATGTATAGAAATATTTATATGAGACATTCGCATTTTTATATCAGAGATGGTGCAATGAGTGACTTTGCAGTCACGCTGGCTGCTTGTTCTGCCAGCGTGCCAGCAATCTCATTCATTTATTATTCAGGATCTTCAAAGAAATTGTATAAATAGAATTTTTCCTTAAACACTTTGGAATTAAATATTTCAGCATTTCTTAAAATTTTTTTTTGAAATTGTATTAAGTAGAAATATAGCTAAATGTTATCGTAAAAAAATATTTTAAAATCAAAATTATAAAACGACATTTTGTGATGGGATTGGAAAAGTAGCCCACAAGCAGCAGCTTCATTTTGCAATTCGCTAAACATCAAACTAAATCCGATCGCTAAATTCCTAAACAAAAAAAAATTCATTTAAAATTGATTAAATATTCTTTAATGTATTTTTTTAGAAATTGTCAATCACTATTGATGGATGACCCAGAGTTGGAGTTTGCAATTTCAAAAGCAACGCAGGTTTGAATAGATGAATCCAGTTCGAAAAATAGTGTTTTCGATATGATTTAAAATAAATAAACTACTTTGAGGTGATTTCTGCATATGCAAAATGTATGGCAAATCATGTATAAATTAGAATAATGTGTCTAAATCATGCCGGTGGAAACATACTATTAGCGAGCTGTATAATAAAGAGAATAAAGTGAGAGTCAGAAAAACAAGTCGATCGACTTTAAATGTCAAAAAAATTTACTGAAAATTGTGTGTTAACATCCAACGTGTATTCAAATTACAGCGGCGAAAATAGTCACCTGATACCTTGCGATCACCTAGTATGGATTCGCCTTGAAAATACACTTTTAATTTTAATTTTAAATTTGCTCTTTGCTCTGGTCACAAACTTACTGCGCCATCGCCGCCGATAATTTCGCCTCGACTTGTTTCTGTCACTGGCAGCTTGCATATTTTTTTTGCAAATCTTGCTCATCGCTAATTCATAAGCATATCAAAGCAAGTATTTCAGGGATGGTAAAATTGGTACAACTGTACTTTTTTTGGTAGTATTCAAACTCAGAAAGTACAATAGTACACCAATGCACTATAGGTCAAATCACCAATTTTTCTGTGCGAAATTAAATCCGCCTGCCAAATCATGGTATTCAATGCAAATTCTGAGAAAATGTCTTCAAAATTAAATTTAACCCATTAAAGACCAGAAATTAACACTTTAATAACAACAGTCGATATATGCATTAAAATATTTTAATTTTAACAAAACATTAGCTAATTGCTTAAATCTAGTTTATTTGGTAGATTTAAATTCAAAAAATCCCCTTCTTTTCTATTAATTTCATCAAGATTTCAGTTGTTTTCATACAAATGTTACCTACTAAAAAGAGGCATTACTCGCAAAACGCTAAATATCGCACTTTGAAATAAATTACAAATAACTCATTGATTATTACTTAATATATACTTTAAATTTGAAAGGGGTCAAATAAAGTCAAAATTTTTCATAAGATCAATGTTTATGATAAAATATACCGTTTAAGCTATAGCTCATTTTAATGAGTTATTTTAAAGCACAGCGTTATAAATATGAAACACTTTTTATAAAAAAACATGAATAATTATTTGTCGCTTTATTTTCCATTTTACAGCAATGAGTTAATACCAACGCAATTCGAGAAATTCGTATTTAAAGTTGACCGATTTCTACTGAACTCACAAGTTTATTTTCAGAAGAACTTAAATCTATTGACTTAGATGCAAAAATATGCGAGTGCTTAATATTTTCCGAAAATTAAAATAACGTGTCTTTAGTTTAAAGTGTTGACAATTAAAAACAACGAAAAAAAAAGTAAAATGTGACTTTTGTTTTTTATTACTTTTGCACAGAAAAAGCGATCATTTGACCTACTGTACAATGGTTACTTTAGTACATTTAAAGAATCTCCCCAGTTTAAGCATTTATTTTCATTGTTCAAAACTGAAAATTGTGTATATGTCAACAATTTTGTAAAAGTAAAACGCAACGAGAAAATAAAAAAAAATGTGTACTCGTTCATTTTCCAAATTATTTTTGTTCTGAATTCGGATGCTTTAACATCCGAACTCACTAGCAAATTTGCGAAAACTATTCGGTAGTCTTTGTTCTGGCTACCGACGATTATTTTAATAAAAATACAATTTTTAAATTCTAAATCCCATCCCTGATGTATGTATAAACAAATCAAGTTCAAGCGAATTTTTTATTTATTTTTAATGCTAAATAATATTGTGGTTTTTACAACCGAGACATTGGTGTGTAATCAGGGGTTTTATTGATTTGATGACTACAAATGACGTCACCAATAGCAGCCTTAACAGATTTTATTTAAGCCACTTAACCCAAAAATTTAAACAGAAATCTCCAAAATATAGTTAAATATAAGATTTAAAAGTGCAAACTCACCAAAAGTTTCTAAATAATTAAGGGCTTATTCATAAGAAATATTTTTGAATTATAATAGGTTTATAAAACGATTTTGCATACAAAATTTATGTTGCAATCTCAAAATATTTTTTTGATTGGCATATAATCAATCTTGTAATCGCTAAAAAGAAGTCTAGGAATGTGGAAAGTAGAAATGGGTCATTTTAATTTGTTGCGGAGTTCTATTATTTTGAGAAATGCAATGGGAAACGAACCAACTCCTTTTAATTTGTTAAATAAATATTTACTTAAAAGACAGATTGAGAGAGATAGAGATAATGAGATATAGGCAACAAAGTTGTATAAACAAACTTTTTAGCGCTGTAGTCGCCAGAAATTTATTAAAATTTAATGCATAAAAACATTTCACGTTTCATCTTTATATACTGTAAAATAAAAATAAAATAATTTCAATCACAATCATGTGATTAGTCATAACTGTGATTGAATTACTGTAATTAAGTAATAAAGTCCTGCACAAGACCCCTTATAAAAAATTTTAAAACATGAGGGATTTTTCAAATGCTTTACTGCAGCGAAATTTTCTAAAACAAAAGTAAACAACATTGTTTGCAAGAAATTTGTTTCAGTATTGTAGGTGTAGGAGTAAAGAGGAAAATACTTCTTGACATAGTTCAGTATTGCCACTTTTATATATTTTGCAACTATAAAAATTAATTACTCTTTTAACATGTACTTATTTCACGTAAAATTACAAAAATGAATCAAATTATTCTTTACATCAATTTTTGGATATTGTTTCTGTCAAATAATATGAAATAATTGTACAAAATCATTCATTCAACATTTTGTATTATACTGGCAACACTGAATTTTCTCATTGTAGCCAAAGAAATAGAAATTAGTTTAATTGGACTACAACGGCAAAATCAGCATATACAACAACCTGTCGCCCTTTTGCCTTGCTGTCTTCAAAAGAATCATTCTCATATAAACATGTGTATTCTATCCTTGACATTTGGTAGTCGGTAGCTTGCTGTGCTTAATGTGTTTAATGCTCAATACTTTATTATCATGCCACTGTTAGTAAGTTTTGGCGAATTTTCAAAATTTTCACGATGTTTGCCGAATTTTTTTATTCCTTATAGTTATATCGATTTTTATTCAATATAATGGCTTGTTTAAAATTCTCTTCGTGAATTATCGTGGCTTTCGCTTTATAAAAGTATAATAATTACTTTTGCAATTGACATTAAAATTTTGTAACTTTCTTTTTTTATTTTGCTATAAAAATATTTCTAAGCACTAATTTAATTTATATTTCTTTCTCTATTGTCAACATAGTTTTTGTTTTGTAGCCATCAGAAATAGAAATTATGTAGTTAAGTTGGACTACAACGACAAAATCAACATAGACAACAACATCCTGCCGCCGTGTTGCTTTGCTGTCTTCGAAATAATCATTCTCATATAAACATGTGTATTCTATATATGCATTGACATTTTGAAGTCGGTATTTTGCTGTGGTGCATGTGTTTGGGGCTTCAACTCAAATTTTAAAAGTTTTCAGTAGAGGCAAATAACTGTTTATAATTTCATAAACTGATAAAACTGAATTTTTTAAAAACTGTAACATTTGTACAGTGGGTAGACGTGAATGGCTACTGTGCATCGTTTTCTTAAAAAAAAAAATTAAAATTACAAAACTTTTTAGTTGACGCTCTTCAGAGCAACTAGTGCGATATGAAGTTTTTTTTTATCTTATTTCAAAAATCTTTCGGCTGAAGTTTACTGATGAATTTGTTAAGCAGAAATTAAATACATATAGACGCTGCATAACCAACAAACTAACGAAATTTTTCTTTTTCCATTTATTTTAACTCTTCTCCTGAAAGTCTAGTTAGCATTAAACACATTCACCACAGCCAGCTGCCGGCTACAAAATGTCAAAGATAGAATACACTTGTTTATATGAGAATGAGGCAACAGGCCACAGGTTGTTGTCCGTGCTACATTTGCCGTTGTAGTCAAATTAAACTAATTTCTATTTTTTATGGCTACGAATCAATATAGCAAAATATGTAAATCAAATTATTGCCAAGAAATAATTTTTATTGCAAAATAAAAAAGAAAGTTACAAAATTTTAATGTTCATTACAAAAGTAATTATATTCTTGCTAAGCAAATAAACGACAATTCGCAAAAAATTGTCCAATTTTACACAAGCCATAATAATTTTGAATAAAAATCGCTAAAACTATAAAGAATGCAAAAAATTTGGTAAAAGTTTAAAAAATTAGCAAAAAAGTTTCTAACAGCGCACTATAGGAAATTTCACCCATATTTTTGGCCAAAAGTAAAAATTTGAATTTTTGCAAAGTTTATTTTTTTTTTTTGCTTTAAAATATAACAAAGTAAACATAGTTTTTTAAATTTAAAAAAAAATAATTTCTTTTACCTTAACAGTTGTTTTGATTTCGATTTATAAAGCAGTTATCAGAAAACCTTGAAGTGCAGTGAATTTTGTGACATTTTCTAATAAAAGTTTTCGTAACAAAAATTTATATTTTTGAAAAATTAAAAAATGGGAAGTAATGCCGAAGGTAAGTACTTTTACTTTCTGTAGCAAAATGTTGGTAAACTCATCTATAAAATCGATTAAATTGGAAAAATTAAAGTGAGCTTAAAATTAACTAATAGAATTATGAATTAGAATTTTATATAAACTTACAAAAAATGATACATAACACATGTTAGACATAATATCATAATAGTCCTCTAGAATAATCAATTATCTTCCAAATTTAATATATTTCATCTGCTAATTTCTTGCGAGTTAAAAAAATAAATAAATTTTTTCAACTGCGTGCCAAATTCAGAATTATTCAATATATGGCTAGAGAAACACAACGAAATTGACAAAAGAGCCACTATTTACGCCCATTTATTGTCCTACATTTCTGAGAGTCATTTTTTTGAAAACTTTAAGCATTATTTTAAAGAGCATTCACGATTATTTTGTTCAAATATGCATATAAAATGGATAATATAGTTCCAGAAATTTTTAAGTTTTTGAAAAAAATCATGCTGTTTGGCTTAAGCACAGTACTTCGATCAGAAAATGTGAAACGCAGTATGCTTTCATTAAATCGAAACCTGAACGATCGCAAATATATTGTTGCCAAAAATCTGAGAGAATAAAACAACGAGTTGAGGAAGATGAAGAAATGGAGAGTGGTGGCATTTTGAACCCATATATATTACATTTAGTTGACGGTTTGGGACTCGAAAATCAAATTATTGAATAAAATTAATTTTAAACAAGACTTTGTTTGTTACTTCATTAAATTGGTAAAATTTATTTCTACTGTTATACATATTCGAAAAGCAAGTGTACACTCGAAAAAGTTTTAGAAGAAAAGCAGTTCAGAAAACCAAATTATGTATCAAAGATCTAAAAAAATCTTGGATGCAGGAACCTATAACGCTTCTTAGAACTAATTATTTAATAATTTTTTTGTTAAATTTACTAATGTTTTTTTTGAGTGTATGGAATACTTTTTCAGTCACCCCCTCTCTCTCTCTCTCTTAAGTGTTCACCAAAAGTCAAATCCAAAAAATCGTTCAAATCAGTAGTCCATCCGTTTGGCTGTAAATAATTTTTGGACAAAAAAATGGGGAAAATTTCCTTTAGTGCACCAGGATTATGACAAAGTTTAATAATGTTTTTAAATCTTCAAAACTATTAGGCAGCTAAAGGTCACGCACAAAGCCGCTTTTAACGCGAACTTTGCAAAAAATCGCGAGAATTCGCAAAATTCTAAATAATATAAATATTGATCAAAAATTGCCAAAACTGTAAGGAATGCAAAAAATTCGCCGAAAATGGCGAAAAAGGCGGAAATTTGCAAAAACTTATTAACAGCGGGATGATAACAAAGTCCAAGACTGTATAAAAATCGGCAAAACTCTTAGAAAACTAAAAACATGCAAAAGCTCGCTTTTATTACCGACTTTGCAAAAAAAATCGCGAAAATTTGCAAAATCGGAAGCAAGCGCCAAAATTAAAAATATAAAAAATTTGGAAAAAACGCGAAAAACGCGAAACAAAAATTATAAAGAGTAAACTTCGCAAAAGATATACAAAAAAATAAGCTGATTTGCTTTTATATTTTTGAATAAACTATTATATTTTTATAAATGTGAAATATTTGAAAGCGGTAGCATTGAAATATATATTTATGGTGCTGCTGCCGTTTTCAAAATAATTAAGTTGTCATTGATCATTGATTGATCAAGTAAATAAGCGATATGCAGATAGCATACATATATGTATGTATTTATATCTCGCACTTAATCAACAATAGGATATTAACTGAAAAACTGGTTATGATTGCATTTTAAAAGAATTCCATTTGAAAATATATATTTTTTGACATGTTTTTTTTACATTGTTTTATTTTAAAATCTTGCAATTATTGGGGAAGAATATATATATGAATGTAGTATGTATGTGCTGAAAAGAGAAACAAATCAAAATAAAATTTTGCCATTTTATGATTAAAACAGTCACATTTCCAATTAAAATCATAAAGTGAAACAAATTTTATCAACATCGGTTGATTGATATCTTGCAAAAAATCGAAATTTTAAACATTTTGAGTTAATACCCTCTTGTTGATTATGTGCGATATGATTGTATGTTTGTGCAACATATACAAAATTTTTACATTTATTTTCACTTTACACCTTAATGTCCAAAAGACTTTAACATGAACATAAGTATTAGTTCAAAATGTATAGCCTTAAAGTTTTCTAATGCTTCCTTTCTTTCCTCTAGCGTAGTAGCTCGTCTTAAACCATCGATAGCATGAAATATTGTGGAGATGTAATCTTCATTTTGTGTTGTAAAATGTTCAAATTCTTTTAAATAATCACGTTGTTCGAAAGGTCCATCTTCCCTTATACTGCGATTTAGCTCGAGTTGCGTATAACCGTGATCATCAAAAATGTTCGTTATTAGTTGGCGATCCTGCGATGATATATCGGCATAATTATCAAACTTAAATATAACGAAATAAATAATCAGCGGTATGTAAGTAACTTCCAGGGGTTCCATAAGATTGTCGTATATTTTGATGAAGTCTTGTAAATTGAGGGTTAATTGCTGTCCTACAAGTGGACTAAGTTGTAATAATTTTGTATCATTTAATACACTCTCGGCAAATGTGGTTGCATTATACGAATAGATAATAGATATCTCATAAAGTTTGTGATAGAAAATTGCAGTATCTTTGCTCAGATTTCTTGTGCTCGATGTTATTACATTATTTAAATAACATTCATACTCTTGACATTCTTGCACTTTAGTGACCCATTCTCTTAATGTGTTGGCGAAATTAGTATTGTTGGAAGGTTGGATATTTAACTCTTCATATTTGGGTAGTAACTCTTCCGTTATAAATCTCATCAGTTCAGTTTTATACTTGCTGCGTAGTTCATCGTAGCCCAATTTCTTCAACAATTCTGATATGTAAAGTGTATCTTTGCTAGCATTGCTCTTCGGCGGATAGTATTCTTTGATCATATATGAAAACTGCCATGGCAATGCCTTGTTCTAGCCATTACTCACATAAAAAGAACTCACAATACGAAAGTCTTCTATAATTCTTTTAAACTTTCTCATTGAAGGTGTTGCAGCTAATTGAACAGTTTCGTCGTTTAGTATTTGTTTTGATAAATGGTCTATTTTCACAAAGACTTCCTGATTCAATGAAGCTAACTTATCATAATAGAATTTCTCAAGCTGTTGCTCAGGTGATAAGGTGATATTGAAGTTTGTGGAGACATTTAAAGGTTTTGCTTGCACCCACTAAATTATTCAAATAAGGAATTTTTGGATTAATGTTTTAACAATCGGCTGCTGAAAAATATTTCTCTCACTTGTATTGCTCCGAACAGAAGTATAAAAACGTTCAACAGTTTCATTGCTACTAATGTTTAACAAACTCTTGAGTATAACTAAGAATATTCTATTTGCAGAAGTGTTTAAATACCTTAAATTTGAAATATGTTAAAAAAAAATTATTGCAACCTTATCATTGAAATAGTTATGGGGCCATTGAATATAGTTATCTCAACAAAAGTAGACACATATATAAACGATACAGGAAACTATATTTTTGTAAAAAAAAATTGCGTTTATACTAGAGGCCTGCGTAAACAGTCTTGAAATGTAAATACGTACGTACGTCTTGGCATGTATTATAGTAAACCAATAATAAATGCTGTCGTTTAATAAGCGGTACACGATGGATGGATTGATGTTCATGTATAGGAGTCTTAACAAGCGACGTCGCGAAGAGTTCTTGTTCGTAACAAACAATCAAAAGAAGTATTGTTGATGCATGTATGCTTGTTATTTTGCATATTGTACGCTTGAGTGTATATGTTTAAGATGTAGATGGTAAGCTATTATGTGTTTAAGGGTGGTTTTTAAAGCAAGCACACACAACTAATGTCAATGCATGTGTGCGTTTGTATGTGCGCAGAAAAGTAAAAGATCATGCACACAACGTATTTGCGTATGTACATGCATGACGTTTGTATACGCACCCATGCAAGGCGAATTGATACAAGGTGGTCTTGGCTTGCAACTCTGCGTATTCGCATTGTATATTTGTAAGTGTTAAATTTCCTGCTGTCAAAATATTTCTTAACGTTTTGGTTCATTTGACAGCAGGGAATTTATGTCAGCTGGCGAATTAAGTTCTCCTTATGTAAGTTCGCCTTGCGCCCATGCGTATGAAGTTGCAAGCGTCACAAATTTTTCAGTCATGAAGTATTTTCTTCTTTACTCTTACACCAAAGCGCATTTATTAGGTGGCAGCACTACACCAAGTGACCAATGTCATTATGGGAAGCCAAATGTCAAATTTGGATTAGGCATAAGCCTAAAAGCATGCTTTTATTTGGGTATCTATCCATAAACACCTATCGAATATTCAGTTTTATATGGTGTTTGACATTTCGTATAAGAAACATGCAATCGGACGATGCTACCCTGTTTTGAAAAGGAAGATGGTAATTTATATCAATAAAGTTCATGTTCTTATTGCTTTTGTATTATTTGTTGTAGAAATGCGGGTACCTGATTGATGTGCCTTGCTCTTATACCTGCAATAACTGAAATAAATCTCTTGTCAACAATGTTGTGTAGCGTTTGTTTTAGATGTTTTTGCTGTAGTAAAGCATTTGAAAAATCCCTCATGTCTTAAAAGTTCTTGTAGGTGGTCTCGTGCAGGACTTTAGTACATACTTTCATATATGTATTATATAATTTCACGTATAAATTATTAGAAGTCTTTTTACAAAAAAAAATCAAAAGTAAAAAATACATACATAAATATGTACATACACTGAAGTGAAATATACCAATGTTGTTTAACCCATTCAGCATGTGGAAGATTGTTTCACTAAACTGAGTCTTTTTCGACTGCCTTAGATGATCAAAACTGATTATTCAGTTTTGCACTTAAAAAAGGACTCGAAAATTATTCACAGAAATACTAAGAAAGTGATTTGTTCAAAAATCAAGTAAGCTCGTGCAGCAAAATAAAAAAAAAGATATATAAAGGGTATTAAATTTGTGAGTAAATTTATATATGTATATTAGATATACAAAACGGACGACACAATAGACCGCATTCTATAGTCTAAATATAAATAATTTTGTTAAGATTCAAAGAATATTTATCTAAACGTCATTAAAAAATTCATTAAAACACAGACACACACATACTTGCATACATATGCAACCTTCTTCCTTTACTTACTTCTTTAAGCATTATGGATCAATCAGACGTGACATAGCCATAGCCATAGGAAACAGCCGTTTGAACCAAACTATATTTGATTATAGGTGACTCTCCATAACGCCATAACTCTCACCATAGAAACCAATTGAATTTTGGTTAGGTTATGGCTATGGCATTATGGCTATGTCACGTCTTTATGGCTTTCATACAATGACAAATAAGAGAGAAAAAATGTTAGATCAAGAGAAATACTACAAACACACACACTCACTCATGTTTTGTTTCTTTTTATACCCTTTACCAAAAAATGGTAAAAGGGTATATATAGGTTTGTCATTCCGTTTGTAATTTCTAGAATATTAATAAGCGAGCTATAAAGTATATATATTCTGGATCCTTATGCATAGGGAAGATGAATAAGCGATGTCCGTCTGTCCGTCTGTCTGTACGTGAAATCGGTTTTCCGAAGCTCCCAGAAAAGCTAAGGACTTCGTTCTTGAACTGGTGGGTCAGAAATAGTCGAAATAAGATTGGTATTGAAAATCAGAAAAATCGAGCAGACGGTTTCAGAGCTGGGCGACTTAAACTTCATTTTGCCATACAAAATAACTACCGAAAACTACACCATTTCCAGTTGTATTTCAGAAGTTTCCAATTGTTTTCAGAAATTTCTTAATATGTTTCAGAAGTTTCTAATTATAGTTCAGAAGTTTCTAATTATATTTCAGAAATTTCTAAATATGTTTCAGAAGTTTCTAATTATAGTTCAGAAGTTTCTAATTACACTTCAGAAGTTTCCAATTATGTTTTAGAATTTTCTAATTGCATTTCAGAAAATTCTAATTGCTTTTCAGAAATTTCTAATTGTTTTTTAGAAATTTCTAATTGCATTTCCGTATTTTCAAATTACATTTCAGAAAAGCAATTAGAAATTTCTGAAATGAATTTAGAAAATTCTAAAACATAATTGGAAACTTCTGAAGTGTAATTAGAAACTTCTGAAGTATAAGTAGAAACTTCTGAAACATATTTAAAAATTTCTGAAATATAAATAGAAATTTCTGAAATATAATTAGAAGCTTCTAAACGATAATTAGAAACTTCTGAAACATATTTAGAAATTTCTGAAATATAATTAGAAACTTCTGAACTATAATTAGAAACTCCTGAAACAAATTTAGAAATTTCTGAAAAACAATTGGAAACTTCTGAAATACAACTGGAAATGGTGTAGTTTTTAATAATTTTTTATTAAATAAACTTATTTTATACTTCAGTATGAATAAAATTGTATTTCTAACTAAAAAAAAATTTTAAAAAATTAAAAAAATTAGAAAGACGTTTCCAGGGTTGGAAAACCTTAACTTTTTTGGTAATGCAAAAGTAACTTACTAAAACAAATTTTTCCTTTTTTTCCATAAACTAAACATTTATTATATTCTTAAAAGAAAAAGATTGGTGTAAGAAATCAGAAAAATCAAAAAGTATGATTCCAGGGTTGGGAAACTGAAACTTTTTGTGATATAAAAAATTAACTACCGAAAATTAATTTTTATTATTTTTATTAAATGAACTTATTTTATACTTTAGTACGAATAAAATTGGTATTTCAAATTAAAAATTAACCTTCTAAAATTAAAAAGATGTTTCCAGGGTTGGAAAACTTTAACTTTTTTATACAAAAGTAACTTACTAAATTAAATTTTTCCTTTTTCTCTATAAATTAAAGATATCTTATATTCTTAAAAAAAATAGATTGGTGTAAGAAATCAGAAAAATTATAAAGGATGATTCCAGGGTTGGGAAACTTGCTCTTTTTGTGATATAAAAAATTAACTACCGAAAACTAATTTTAATTTTTTTTTAATAAATAAAATTATTTTATACTTCAGTACGAATAAAACGGGTATTTCAATTTAAAAAACTTTAAAACACGTTTGAATGGTTGGAAAACCTTACCTTTTTTTTTAAAGAAAAGTAACTTACTAAAGCAAATTTTTCCTTTTTCTCTATAAATTAAAGATATCTTATATTTTTAAAAGAAAGAGATTAGTATGAAAAATCAGAAAAATCAAAAAGTTTGATTTCAGGGTTGGAAAACCCACACTTTTTGTGGTATAAAAAATTAGCTAACGAAAACTAATTTATATTTTTTTATAAAATAAACTTATTTTATACTTCAGTACGAATGAATTTGGTATATCAAAATAAAAAATATAAAAAAAATTAAAACGACGTTTCCAGGTTTGGAAAACCTTATTTTTTATACAAAAGTAACTTACTAAAACAAATTTTTTCTTTTTTACTATAAATTAAACATATCTTATATTCTTAAAACAAAGATTGTGTAAGAAATCAAAAAAATCAAAAAGGAGGATTCCAGGGTTGGGAAATTTACACTCTTTGCGATACAAAAAATTAACTACCGAAAACTAATTTTTATCTATTTTTATTAAATAAACTTATTTTATGCTTGATAACGATAAAAATTGGTATTTCAAATAAAAAAAAACAATTAAAAAAATTAAAAAGACGATTCCAGGGTTGGAAAACTTTAACTTTTTTTGTACAAAAGTAAGTTACTAAATCAAATGTTTTCCTTTTTTTATAAATTAAACATTTCTTAAATTCTTAAAAGAAGGAGATTGGTGTAAGAAATCAGAAAATCAAAAAGGATGAGCTCACGGTTGGGACACTTACACTTTTTTGATATATAAAAGTAACTAAGTCTAATTAATTTTTATCTTTTCCTTTATAAATTATATATATTTTACGTTTTGAAAAGAAAAGTTTGGTATAGAAAATTATAAAAATAAAAACCACAACTCCAGAGCTGGAAACTATGATTTTTTTTCTGGACATTAAAGTAACTAAGTAAAACATTTTTTTTTTGAATTTCCTTTTTTTCACCTTCTATATTTTTCTAAGAACTACTAGATTGGTATAAGTAATCAGAAAAATCTAAAATTATGATTCTAGGGATTTGAAAATTATTATTTTTTTCTTTGTATATAAAAGTAACTATGTGCTAATGTATGTATCTCTATACTACATAAACGCACTTTGATAAAGGGTATATAAGATTCGGCATAGGCGAATATAGCACTCTTACTTGTTTAAGGTAGAATTAGTAAAATCGTACATTCTACTTTACAGCTTGCCATATCGTTCAACTTTGTGCACAAGTTATAGAAAATGTAACAGTTTGCACAGCACATTTTTTTTTCTGACATTAAATGAGGCGTTTTTGACATTCGCTACAGAAAAATCTGTTTTCTGCAGATTCCTACGTCAGCACCACATATTTTATAACTATGTAGTAACATGCATTGCATATGGTACGGTTTTTTTCAGCTGACACGCAATATCACGATACGATTTTACTAATTCTACCTTTACTTGTAAGCTAATAAATGCGTGAGTAATATGTGTGCATGTAGTAGTAGCAACTTTAAACGCTTAAGCCCATGTCAGATAAAACTTTTGCTTCGCGTTGCGTTGAAGATTCGCTTTGACATCTAAGATCAAATGTACGTGCTTATATGAAACATGTAACATAAAGAACTTTTCACGCAAAACGAAGCGAAAAGTTAGGCAACTCTCAACTTTTTGCGTGCTTTGACAATCAGTTGGTATACTTTTTTTAATTTTTTTGGACCAAACTCGCATGTAAATATGAAATTTTTATTAAAATGTCGGCAAATTTACATAAAAAACGAGTTCGTGGAATCAGAGTAATCGTATTATGCTGTGTTTTATACATAAAACAGAAAAGTGAAACAAACAGTGAGTGTTGTCAAAGTTTTCATTGTGTCATGCACACTTTTCTTCACGCTTTTTTCCCAAAGTTAGAAACGTCACGCAAAGCGTTGAAGTTGTATCTGACACCGCCTTTATAGCTCCCAAAATACTAAACCGATTTCAGTATAATATAGATTCTGCGCATCTGTACAGAAACCCCTCTAAAACCATATAAATCTTTTTGAAATCAGTGCATTAGTACCGCCGTAAAAGGGATTACAAAAAACTTGTTCGCCTATTAATTATAAAGATAGTGATTAAAGTTGAATGGTGTTTCTACATACATAAATTTATATTTAAACAAGAGTAATTATTATATTGCAATATATAAATTTTCATTTTGAATATGCCTTCTACAAGCAGCGATGCCAATTTAGCGCGTTTTAACTATGCCAAGCGCGTTTTTTTCCTTCTTAGCGCGTTTAATAAAAAAGCGCTTAATTAGCGCGTTTTGAATAAAGTCAATAATACCATTTCAGTTCAATATTTTTTAACTCTTTTTGTATAAATTTAACAATTTTCTAATGTCAAAAACTGTGATAAAATTTTTTTAAATTAGTCAATAATTCAGCTGTCGCAAACAAAATTCGCTTGGCCTTGGTTAGAATTAGAAACGCATTTTAATACTGTAATGGCAAATATTTTGAAATTTCACAACTAAAAATATGTACCACATACAATGACCCAAGAAATTTGCATAAATTACAAAGCATCTACTATAGCTGAAATACAAAAAGCATTTGAATCGCAAAGCTTTTCCACAATTTATATGTTGTTACAATTAAAAGTAAAAACGAAGGATTTCGATTATTTGGAAGGCGATTCTGATTCTGCATTAAATGATTTTAGTTTATTAAAACAATATTGAAAAATCTGAAAAATTATTTGTGATACGAGTACTAATACATATATATATATATATATATATATATATATATATATATATATATATATATATATATATATATATATATATATATATATATATATACATATATATATATATATATAATACATACATTACATCGACTTTTATTGAAATTTAATTTAGCGCGTAGATAATAGCGCTTTTCTGCTATAAATATTTGACAATGCTGTAACTTAGCGCGTTCTAGCGCGTTTTAAGAAGGGTAGTAGCGCGTTTGGATTATAAATAGTTGGCATCGTTGTCCTACAAGCATGATTAGAAAACTATTTTCCTGGAAGAATATTCTATAATAAGAATTATAAGCTTGCTGTATACTATAGGCTAGCAATACTATCGCAAGGGGTCAATATTCTTTATAAAATAATTGTTAATAAACCTTTCACAATAGTATTCACAACACTTTTCTAAGCTTGAGGCTTATGGTAGTAAGTAGTGCTGCACGAATATTCGTATTCCTATTCGAATTGACGAATATTCGGCCATTTTTAATGCAAATACGAAGCATTCGTATTCGTCAAATTTAGACGAATACGAATACGAATATTTTTCCAAAAAAAACTAAATAAATAAATGCATAAATCCTAAACTAAATTTAAATAAATGGATAAAAATATTAGTTTGTACGAATCCATTAGAATCCATTTTATAGAAAGTTTTGCTTTATATCATTTTTCAATTATTATTTACTGACGATCATTAAAATTTTGGGTAGTTTTTATTAATTTTAAAGTACGCCAACAGGAGTATGAAGTTCTTTTTCATAAAAATTTTTTAATAATTCATATTGCAGGCGTAAATACAGCCCTAATTTAATGTCTATAAATTTCACATGAAATATTCGTATTCGTATTCGCGAATATTGTTTCAAATATTCGTATTCGCGATTATCAAAAATTGACATTCGTTAAATCACTAGTAGTAAGTATGTTATAAACTATTTTCATAGCGGTTTGGTTTGTTGGGTTGGCTAGATGAACACTAGTAATACGAAAACACAAACAACTTTGTATTAATAGTTTTTTGTCGTTCTTGACTATATACATACTTACACGCAAGTGCAAGGCAACAACACTTTTTCTTTTTTCTTTGTATGTATTGATTTTTAAAACCAAAAATTTGGAATAAAATTAGTTTTTCTTTAAATGTATATGTGTTTGCTCTTCCATATGGGACTTTTCGGCACCCCTGACCCAAAATGATGTTTTGTGAGTTTGGGTGTTTTCACTAAATTACTAGTAAAGTCTAAAATTTTTAGCAGATTTTCATAATAATTAGCTTATTTTATTCTTAACACATTTGCCTTTACCGGCAATGGTCAAAAGTTCAATATTTTGCAGTTTTAATTTTGTTTACGAGCTTTTAGAAGAAAAAAATTTTTAAATTTTTATTAAAAAAAAATTAATGTTTAAATTTTATTGTACTAAGAAACCATTGATTTCTTTAGCTTACAGTATTAAGATGATTTGAGCAAATTTTGTTGTTTAGCCGATTGTGTGTGTTTGATCAACGTTGGACATACTTGCCCTCGAGTTGTGATTAATTATAATTGTATATCTCGTGAAAATATTAGGTAGGCTCATAAAAAAAATTCTGACGTAATGGAATTTTTTAATATTTTTTCTGCAGCTTAGTACCTAATAGCTATCGAAATTACTTATTTATATCTTAAGGTGAACACCATCGTGGGATTGTGTTATTTTTGTTGAAATGTATTTATTTACGTACACTGAAAAAACAGTTTTACATAGATTCAACGAACTCGCATTCATTGATTTAAATTCATTGAAATTCAACGTTAGGTTAGGTTAGGTTAGGCAGGGGTGACAGTCAGAAACCCGGACTCACTTAGACCTTTTTGGTCCATTGTGGTACCACGGAGACTCTGCTTATGCGGAGTCCCCACCGTCCAACCAACCAGAGCTCAATATAAAGCTACTAATACGTTGAAGTTCAACACTAGCAACGTCGGAAAGTTCCCTGAACTCAAGAGCGCCCATTGTGGTCAATCTCTTTCTTGCAAGTCCAGTACAGTGATAAAGAAAATGCACTATGCTTTCCTCTTCATCAATGTCCTGGCAGCTACGGCAGTAATCATTGTGAAATTCAACGTACTATACGTTGTTTCAAAAAAATATTCCTTGAAATTCAACGTAAAATTTTATGTAGATATGGACTGAACGTTGAAACCATTCCTTGATATTATTCCTTAAATTTAACAACGAACTAGATTATTGATTTAACGTATAATAAGTTTAGTAAATTTCAAGAAAGTGTATTTTGATTCAAGAGCAAGAAGAAGATGTTTTATTCAATGAACGATTACTTTGATTTAAGCAACCACAACTTGAATTGATGTTTTACTTGATTCAATTCAACGTACTAGTTCCTTGTTTTATAACACGCGGAAAAGACATATTAAAAAGAAAAAAATAAACACAAAGCATTCAGTTGTTGTTCTTCGTTTAACAAATAAGTTTGTGTAAGTTAATAACATGAAGTGATTATAATTAATTTTTATTGAAAAAAGAAATATGCATACTTGTATAATATCGAGAATATCAGGAACTTGCTCAGTTACTTCAAAGCTGGAAAACCAGTTCTAGATGCACCTATTCCTGGCATTATTGGTTAAAATTGTCAAGTTTTATGTAAGTATTATTTTGGATGCTATTTAGATAGTATACTTTTATACATATACTATACATATTCATATTTATGTACGTTAATTTTAAAGATTCTGGAACCAATGCAGAGGTTTACATTAAAAGCCTCAGATATGACAATTTGATTGCAGAGGAATTCAATACCACTTAAGCCCCGTTCAGACTATTATACCAGTATTAATACTTTCATCACATTTTACGATACAGAAATCTAAATACATTCGTTGCGACTGTCAAAAAATCTAACGTAAAATCACATATTGCGTTCAGACCATCACACTTCAAATAAAATGTGTGATACAAGCAGAAATCAAAACAGCTGTTCAATGTTCTGTGCCGCGGCGGCAAAGCGGTTTCATGCAGGCGGGACGTGCCGGCACTTGAAAAAATTCAGCAGTTAAAAATATTCTATGTAAATAACAGAAAAAATTTAAAAAAAGATATTACAAAAACGTTATAAAATTACATCAACGAAATATACTTCCATACGATTCACTTATTCAAAATTTTGAGCCGATATACATATGACAAAAAACATATTACATCAATGACGACACGCTATCGGCGGCGACACAACCGACTTGGAAGTTTGGTTTGTGTGAAAATGCAACCCTGAAAAGTATTATCGTTTAGAAAATTTTCTAAAAACGAAAAAGTCTTATGGGATGTCAAAATTTTTATCGAATTATTTGCCACTTTGATGACATTTTGCGTTCAGACTATCACACTTGCACGTATTATTTGAATTTTTGACAAGTATAAATAAAAAGTATAATAGTCTGAACGCGGCTTTAGCAGGCATGCAAGGATTTCAGAATTAATGAAGTAAACCAAGCTTCCACTTTAGCCGAAGTTTTTGAAAGATGGCCCGAGTATAAGAAGCCGAGTAGATTTCGATATGTAAGTATATAAATCATTAATGTTTTATACTTTAGTATTTATTGCCAAATAAATATTTACAACTATATATCAGATTGACAAAGACTTTGGCATTGATTTTGGGAAACGTGAAGGAGTTTTCTTTAACTGGCCGCACTCAAAAAAAATGTAACTAAAACTTTGGAAAATGTTCTAAATTTGATTAAAAAAAAGTTTTCGTATGGCTCCAAAGCTGATTTTTATAGAGATGTGCAAATGTCGTGATTTTATCGTGTCACGCGTGACTCACGCATGATCAAACGTGAGTGCGTGCTCGTGAATTAAAAATAAATTATTCGTGCGTGATCGTGCGTGAGCTATTTTTAATAGTCACGCACGAGTTATCACGCTCTCACGAGATATCATTCCTAAATAGGTGAGTATCAATACACTATATCATTTTGCACAGCTACGATGCAATTTGCACAAGATTGTGTATTGGGCACTCTTAAAATTTAGTTAAAAATGTATAAAACTATCTACATAATAAAATCTTATAGTGGAAACTTTCAAAATCTACCGTCACCACTTTTCATAACCGCTTAAACACAAAAAATATATTTTTAAAATTTACTATTTTAGGATATTGTTGAATGTAGGGTACATGTCCGAAATACAAAATAATTAGCTCTAAGTACAAAATAATGAAGATACTTAAAAAAACACATGCCTTTTCAGGGAAATTTTAAAATTTGGATTTTTTAGCCTTTTCGCGATTTCACAAATGGATATGTTAATAAATTTTGTTTTCTATTTTTATTTAAAATTTTGTCAAAAATTTAATGCTGTCTTTTAACTTAAAATTCAACAATGGACTAAAAAGTAATAGGCAAAATACTAAAAAAGGTCAAAGCAAACAAAATTTTTTTGGCTTAAATAAAATATCTTACGAGAAATACATATTGGGAAATTATTTCTTAAGAATTTCAAGTTTATGTCAAAATGCTTTATCCGGTAAAAATCGGATAATTTTTAAAAAGCCTCAGCAGTTTTTTTTTGAGTCCCACCCAGGTAGTCAACTTTGGACCCTGTAAATCATGTCCAGCTCAAACCAGAAGGATGGCATGACATATGTTATAAAGCCTCTACGGATGTTAGGAGTTTAAATCCAATCAGTAGTTTAGAGGTTCCAGATTTATTGCCATTTACTTTGTAAAAGTCCTCACTGTGCAATGTAAATTTTACACATACACGTGCATACATATGTACATACATACATATGTATGTGTAAAAATATATTTTTCAACCCAAAAAAAGATACAAATTGGATTACATACTTTTTCGTGAGCGTGCGTGATTGTGATAAGTTGTAAACTACTCGTGCGTGATTAAGAATATTTTGTTCGTGAGCGTGCGTGATCGTGAAAACTTTCAATATCATTCGTGCGTGAAAGTGGGTGAGTAAAATATTTTTCTTCGTGCTCATCTCTAGTTATTTACTTGAAACCAGTAAAATATTTATTAAATTTCTAGTTTTCTAGAACTAGTTTATAGTAATTATATTTTTATATTTAAGTAAAGTTTTTCTAAAATTAAGTAAAATTTTCCCATAAAATTCGTTGCTTTGCAAAAATTGTTTTCATCTTGTTCTCAAATTTAGTAAATTTTTTTATGTCCTTAATTCATCTACTTATTTTTATTTTTAATTAAATTCTATACACCACATGTTATGTTTTTTATTTTATAATCACATTATATTCTTAATTAATTCACCATACACACATATTAATTCCTTGAGAGGAGACAAGTATTGAACCAGCAACCTTCTGACTGATAGGCGAGCACTCTAACCAATTGTCTAACAGGGCAGTCTGAATTAGTATTGAAATTTTTGAGTTTTAAATTTTATAAATATATATATGTATATATATATATGTGTGTATGTATGTATATGTTTGTATATGTGTATATATGTGTACATGTGTATATATGTGTATGTATATTTGCATGTATATATGTGTGTGTATGTATGTAATGGGTGTTTTTTATTGAGGTATAGAACTTTAAGTTGGCATCACTTTTTTAACTGGCGGCCATTTTGTCAGCTGTCAAGTGATTAATATTTAGTTTGGTTTGCCATTTCATCATAACAACGCTTGCAAATCGTGCAAATTTATTTCGAAAATAATGGTTCAGTTCGCGAAGTTTACCGCAAGCTCCGTCCATTTTATGGTCGACATAATCGTCCATCAGAGCAATTAATTCGGTTAACCATGGATCGTTTTCGCACTACGTTTACTCTATGTGATAATACGCATCCGCAGAGATGTCGAACAGTGCGCACCGAAGAAACAATTGCCGCTGTAGAGCAAAGTGTTGAAGAGGACCCGAATGAATCGATTCGCCACCGTGCACAGCAATTGGAGCTTTGTCCATCAACTTTATGGAAGATTTTGCGCAAAGATCTTGGCTTGCAACCTTACAAGATCCAGCTTGTGCAAGAATTAAAGCCGCGAGACCATGCAATGCGTCGTGATTTTGATGTATGGGCCGAAAATGAGATTGATCTCGATGCTGATTTTCATCGCAAAATTTTGTTCAGTGATGAGGCTCATTTTTGGTTGAATGGCTACGTCAACAAGCAAAATTGCCGCATTTGGAGTGAAGAGAATCCACATGAGACCCTTGAGACGCCATTACATCCACAAAAACTGACTGTTTGGTGTGCTCTATGGGCTGGTGGAGTCATTGGGCCATACTTCTTCCGAAATAATGCTGGAGAGTCAGTTACCGTTAATGGAGACCGGTATAGAGCCATGATAACCGACTATTTTGTTCCCGAATTGGATGGCATGAATGTGGATGAGTTGTGGTTCCAACAAGACGGCGCTACATGCCACACAGCGCACGTCACAATCGATTTATTGAAGGAAACATTCGATGAGCGCATAATTTCGCGGAATGGACCTGTCAATTGGCCACCAAGATCGTGTGATTTGACACCATTGGATTATTTTCTTTGGGGATATGTGAAGTCGCTCGTCTACGCCAACAAACCAGAAAAGTTAGGGGACTTGGAAGCCAACATTCGTGGCGTTATTGCCAACATACGGCCCCATATGCTCGAAAAAGTGGTTGAAAATTGGATCTGTAGAATTGGCTTTATTCGAGCCAGCCGCGGCGGCCACATACCCAAAATTATATTTAAACATTAATGGCATAAAATTATCCTTCCACTAAAGCCAAATTGATGGACATTAAAACGATTTTCTTGTGTTTTATTTCAATTCAAAGTTTTATACCTCTAAAAAAAACACCGTTATATAGGGATGTAATTAATTTATATGTATTTAATTTCATAGACAGGAATATAATTAAAGAAATTTAGAATAAGTAGTTAATAAGAGATGGATATGTATATTTAAAATTTATTTATATGTTTTTGTATGTTTTAAAATTATCCAATCAAATTTCCCTGCAGGAGAATAGGCGATAATTGTCTAAAAGCTACTAGTATAATTACTAGAATAACAAGAACTAGTGCAAAAAGGGTTAAAGTTGTTGTGTAAAATTACTAGTGCTGATGAGTACTAGTATATGAAGTAGTTCCAAGGCACCACATTGCAAAATAAATTTTGACTGTCTAACAGAGCCCTTGCTTGCACTGTATGAAAATTGGTATCATATAATTACTAAAATTTTAGCTTGATCTAAAACTAATTATAATTAAATAATTATAATTACCCTTTTGTATTTCTGAATCTTTGATAAATAATTGCGAATTTTAAGTAGCAGTTGTCACTGGGTAACAAAGGAATAAACCACCAATTTTATATAATTTTTCTTTACAAAAGAACTGGTAATAAACTAGTCCTAAACTAGTACCAATGGTACTAGTAGTTTTCTAAACTAATTTGAGCATTAAGATAGTATAGGAAAGTATACAGTTGGGAACTAGTGGTGGTGATTTCTGTACTAGAAAAATACTAGTTGAACACTAGTTCGTTCTCCTGCAGGGTTTATTTTATTTATTTGAATGTTTCTGTTTTTTAAATTTGTTTTTTGAAATTATTTGAATTTTTGTATGTATATGTTTATGTTTATATTTAAGTATGACAAATATTTTTCAAATCAAAAAATAAAATAAAAATTTCCTGAAGAAAACATACAAATACGTGTCGAATAAAAATAAAAATATTGTTAATTTATTAAAAAAAAGACCTCAAGCTTGATAAAACAGTTGTTAAATATTTTTAGGGATATGAACTTTTTATTTTTAACTCACGTTAGGTAATTTTTACTCTATTTTTGTAAAAATTTACTTAAACTTAGAAAAAATTACTTAAATCTATAAAATATTTTTTCTTAAACTTAGAAACTTTTTTTCCTTAATATTAGTATATGTGACCTCCTCCGAGAAAAGGGACCTAGTATGTCAAAAAACGGGAACTTGGGAAAAACGATAAAAATGAGAAAAACATTAATGGCCTTATTTATAAAAATTTTGAAGGCTTTATTAAGGGTTTTTAAGACAAATTTTCATACAAAATTTTTCTATTATGTCCTTATAAAGCCTTAATAAGTTTTATAAATAAGGCCGTAAAATTTTATATTTAATAATTATTTTTCGAACTTCATTTGTTTCTATATTTATGATTTGAACAGGTTAAAGTTCGTATCGCTATTTAAGCCAAATTACATGTGTTAATTATTAATGACCAAATAACACCAAAGTTAGTTGTAAATATTCTGACAACACAAAGTTGAACGGAACAGCTAGCCGTTTTCGAAGGACACTAAACCTTCATCATCAGCGTTCTTCTGTGTTTGGTCCACTGTGTGTGGTGTCAGTTAATTTAGATTTCTGCTTTATATACGAAACTTTTTTGTAAATGGAATATGTGAATTCTTTTGATTCATCGTATTTCAATTTGCTGAAAGATGTTTTTGTAATGAAAGCTCACCTTACTAACTCTAAATTTACAACAGTCTTACCATTTTCATTTGTTCTTTACTAATTATACACATGTCAGTTAATTTGCTTATTTTTGTTATACTTAAGACAAACTTTTTTGGTTTGTTACTATTAAGTATATTTACATATTTAATTTTTGCCACAAGCCAATGACTATTAACTTAGTTAATTTAATTATTATTTTTCGAACTGCATTTTTTTCGAAGTGGCCTTCGAAAACGGCTAGCTGTTCCGTTCAACTATGTGTTGTCAGAATATTTACAACTAACTTTGGTGTTATTTGTTCATTAACAATTATCCTCACAAAAACATCAATGTGAAAAAAGGACAAGTTCCTATCAAAAATTTCGGCCATCAAAAGCAGTGAGATATAAATTTTGACCAAGTTCTTATTTGGCACAACACCTGTCACTGACATATGCTATGCATTATATACATTTGTAATCGTAAGGGTGTCATATAATTTTTAGATAATCTGCTAACTTGACAACATTTTTACCCTTCTAAAAAAGAGAGAATAATGTTCATTTCTTTATATCGGTAAAAATGTTGTCAAGTTAGCAGATTATCTAAAAATTATATGACACCCTTACGATTACAAATGTATATAATGCATATCATTATAGCATTTTTCTTAAAAAGTCTAAATAAGTTTTATAAATAAGGCTGTAAGTTTTCAGGATCAAACAATAGTAGCGTGGCCCCGCCCATTCTGGTAAAATTTTTTTGTTTTTCAGATTTCTCTACTTGGTTTCTCACCTAGAACTACTTGTGTATCAAATTTCAGCTCATAAGCGCAACTTTTAATTTTTAATTTTTTTGGGCGGGCAGGGCTGCGCCTCTGACTAAAATTTCCGGGTTTTCAGGGTTTTCTTGTTGTTTTCTCCCCTATACCTATTCGCGTATCAAATTTCAGCTCCTTAGCACAACTTTTCATTTATAATTTTAATGGGCGTAACCCCGCCCACTTTTCCAAACTTAAGATTTTTTTCGGTCACTGTTAATTATTCCTGTCAAGTTTCGTTGCAAACGGATAATAATACATACAGAAATAGTATATCTAAATATGCTGAGCCGTAGTACACGAAAATGAGGTTGAAATTGTATGGGCGTGTCAACGCCCACTTTTTTAGTGAAAAGTTTTTAGGCTTGTCTTATCGCAGCATGTATGCGCAATTTCAATAAAATATCTTCCATTAAGCGCCTTAGATTTGCTTTTTTAATTCTAACCTTTATGGGCGTAGCCCCGCCCTCCTGGGCAAACTTTTCGTGTTTTAAAACCTCTTTAGTTTATTGCTCATCTAGACCTAGCTCTGTAGCAAATTTCAGCTCACTAGCACAGATTTTAATTGTTATGGTTAAAATTTTCGGCTTTTCAGATTTTTCTGGTTCATTGATCACCTAGATCTACTCGTGTACCAAATCTTAACTCTCTAGCTATAGCGGAAGTGCTTCATCAATTTGATGAGTGATCAGTGAGTATATCTTAAAATATGCACTTTTTGCACCTTCATATCTCCAGAACCTTTCATTGTAAAACTTTCAAACTTCGCATATAAGGTTATATTAATTTATTCTAATTATGATTTAAATATCATAATTTTACGATTGCGGGGAACAAAGTTATGAGGGGGGTAAAAACAGCTCGAGTGGCTTCCTGTAAATATACACACTGCGTGCATTGGCCGGAATTTGGCCTGGCGCACTGCCGTGCGCCTAGATCACATGTAATTTGGCTTAAAAAGCGATACGAACTTTAGCCTGTTCAAATCATAAAATTTTATTTTTTTTAAATGCGTTTTTCTCAAAACTTCGTTTTCACACACTAGGTCCCTTTTCTCGGAGAAGGTCACATGTGTGTTTTTTTTTTCTTTTTTTTTTTTTGAGTGCGGAACGGTTCGGGAAGAGATCAACATCAAAGATAAAGATTCGATAGAAATATTGGATAATTTGGATGAGCCAGGGAGCATCCAAAAACTCAAATTTGGATGTATTTGAAACTAACAACTGCATTTTTAAGTTTATAAATACATGAATTATAAATCAACAGTCGAATTTATAAAAATTATTAAGGCTTTATAAAGAGTTTATAAAGCAGATTTCCATGTTTATCCTTTATAAAGCTTTAATAATTTTAATAAATAAGGCAGTAATAATTTAGCTGACTGTGATATTACCATAACCGTACTTTTTATGTACATACTAAAGTCCTTCACAAGACCATTTATAAGACCTGTCAAGACATGAGAGATTTTTCAAATGTTTTACTACAGCGAAATATTCTAACACAAACGCTAAACAACACTGTTGGTAAGACATTTCTTTCAGTTGTTTGACTTGCCAACAGTGTTGTCTAGCGTTTCTTTTAGAATATTTTGCTGTAGTAAAGCATTTGAAAAATCTCTCATGTCTTGAAAGGTCTTATAAATGGTATTGTGCAGGACATTAGTACATACAGACATATACCTAATTTACATTAAGCATTTTTTTATGAAATTAGTTGTTAATAGGATGCCTGGAGGAGCAACTTACATCAAAAAAGTTATCAAAAATGTATCAGAGATTCATTATACGCCCTTTTTTATATAAAATTCTCTTTTATAGCGCTGCAATTACCAAATAGAAAAGGTTGCGTGCAACAAAATTCATGAAATTTCATGAAAAAATTCTTAATGTAAATCAGGTAATACATGTAAATTATTTCTTACATGAATTTTTAAATAAAATAATCAATTTAATATGAACTTTACTATTATTATATTTATTAAAAGTGAAATTTTTAATATATAGGTGCATTGGTTCAAGGAATAAATTCATAAAAATCAATGAATGCGTTCATTGGGCCCAGGAAGACGTTCTTTAAATTCAATGAACTATTTTATTAAATTCATGGTATGTATACGTTGAGTCAAGGAATATATTCATAAAAATTAATGAATGCGTTCATTGGCTCGAAGAATAGTTTCCTCAAATTCAAGGAACTATTTCATTAAATTCAAAGTATAATCACGTTGGGTCAAGGAATAATTTCATTGCATTCAATATATAGGTTTACTGAATTTACGTAAGGTTTCAACGTATGGATTCTTAACTTCAATGAATTGGTACGTTGAATTCAACAAGCCAATGATTGGCATACGTTGAATTCAATGAACTTATTCCTTATGTAAAAAATAAATAAATAATAATAATAATAATAATAATAATAATAATAATAATAAATAATAAATAAATAAATTTATGTACCTTTTTGGTTCAGTGTAGGATTGTTATCCGTCCTCTTTTCCCCGGACACTGTCCTCTTTTTGAGATCTCTGTCCTCGAAAAAAACTAGCGTTCGGGAAATTCCTACTTTAATTCATTTATTTAAAATCGAAAACAAAAGGGAAATATATAATTGCACAGCTAAAAAAATATGTATGGTCCATATATTTTTTATAAATATATTATGTATATAAATATATGTGTACATATATATATGAATTCATGTATGGGAATGTATTGGATTATACATTGGGGAAAGTATTATATATATTTATTGATATATGGACTAATATATGAAAGGTATTATAAAACATAAGCTCATATATGGAAATTTAATTATGAAGCTCTTCAAATGTGAATCCATATATAGAAATAAGATTAAATGAAAATGTATGCATATATGATAAAATATTATTATATTAAATTGATTTTTAGGGTTCCGTACACCAAAGGTGAAAAGGAACCCTCCTATTTTCGCTACGCTGTCCGTCACAGGCTATTTTCTCAGGGACCGTAAGAGGTATGGAACTGAAATTTGGACAGAGTATGTGGAAGCTTTGCCGCTACAACAACAAATACATGAGAGTTAAAAACTAAAGGATGTTCCAAAACGAGCAACGAAAAATGTTAAAATCCCTTGTAATATACATACAAAATATTGACACTTGAAATTTGTAAAATTAGTGTATTTTTATACAACCTACAACAATTAGCACTAAAATTTAAAAAAAAAATTAATTAAAGGGTGTTCTATCAGTTAGTGCAATGTTGACTATGTAATATTGACAACTTACTGTATCTTGGAAACCGTAAGAGTCAAACTCTTGAAATTTTCAAAAACGGTAAAACCAAAAAATCCCAGAATTATTAAATCGCCAAACTGAAAAAAATCGCCAAATTTAAAAAAAAAAATCGCCCAAAACTAAAAAAAAAATATCTAACACTAAAATTCGAAAAAATCGCCAAATGAAAAAAATCGTCGAAATGAAAAAAACGCCAAAAATCGCAAAAACGCGAAAAAGGCGCCAAAAATTTTATATGAAAAAAATCGCTAAAATTAAAAAAATCGTTAAAATTAAAAAAATCGACAAAATTAAAAAAAAACGCCAAAAACCGAAGAAGGTCGCCAAAACGAGAAAAAAAGTGTCGAAACTAAAAAAAATCGCTAAAACCGAAAAAACCCAAAAACGAAAAAAATGCCAAAACTATATTTTATATAGGCTAAAGCTCGTATTGACTTACATACCTAGTGTCCGTACGGAAGCCTTCGTTCTTTTTTATCTCTGGTGAATTGAAAATTATAAAATACACAGGATATGCAAAGAAAAACTCTTGCAACAAAAGAAAAAAACTAGTCTTGAACGAGTTTAAATATTGTGGCCCTATTTAATAAATCAAATAATCAAAAGTATAATTCATTCATTCATTTTATAGAAAATAACGGAATTCTCTAACAAAGTACATATTATTGCTAAAAATAATATTGATAGCTAGTGTTATTATAAAAGTTCTGTGTTTTTAAAAATTGGTTAAAATTTTCTTTTAAAATGGTGAATGAAATGTCTTTTAGTTAGTTTTTAATTACTTTGTTAGAACGAATGTTTCATTAAATACAACCGCGCTTTTTGAATCAAGGGAGTATGAACACGAATTTTGCATACTGCATAGGAAATATTTACACATACATGTATTAAAATGTGTGAATATATACTGTAATGTCGTTTATTTTCCCAGCCGAGGTATGACTCAGTCTGCCAGGGTTCTTACCAAAGGTCGACTTCCTTTGAAATAAATATGGAACAGTTATTTATTTAACGAAATTTTGGTTCTACTTTAAATAAACTTCTACTAACTACTTATAATAAACTTAAATTTACGAAGTCCTCCGAGATTCGGCTGGCGATATCACTGCAGCAGTGGTAAGGCGATGATAACCAGTTCAGCACTCGATGTTTTCCTATATACCGAAGTCAAGATGTATTCGGGAGATCTTGAGATCGGCTACTTTTAACTACTGTTAGTACGTTTATAAGATGTATTCGGGAGATCTTGCAATCGGCAAACTACGAAACAACGAAGTCAAGATTTATTCGGGAGATCTTGCGATCGGCTACTTTTAACTACTGTTAGTATGATTATAAGATGTATTCGGGAGATCTTACAATCGGTAAACTACGGTTTCATTACTACGAGCTACTTGTGTATGTATAACGAAGCTCGAATCGATATCGGTTAATGCCTATTTGTTCAGTACCAAACTTGTTCTTCTATGGTTGTTCAATTATCAATTAAGTGAGAATTGTAACTTGACTTAATGTCAATAAATAATCTCAGAATTTAACACTAATGAAAAAGATGCTATTGTTGTTTTACTATAAGATAATGTGTACGCTACGCTACACAGAAAAAAATATCATCGAAATGCAACCAACAATTATAATGGAATGCGCACATGTAACTAGAAGAAACATGAAATCATATTTTGTGTGTATTCATCACTTGCGTATTTAATAAAGTGTTGCTCTTTAGCTGAGAGGTAAGTGAGTCAGTTTATTAGTGTTGATGTTGTCGGTTCAACACCGCCCAAAGACATTTAGTGTTTTTCGCAGACAAGCAAAAAATCGTTTCGAGGATTGTGATTGTGTATAAAAAGCTTGTTAATATAACAATTATGATATAGAAATTCAACAATTCACATTGTTAATACAACAATAACTTTAATTGAAATAACTTTGAAATCTAACAAAAATAAATGTTGAAAAAAAATTAATTTCAACCGATTATTTATTGATATATTTAATTGAAAATATTTTTAAGATTTTTCTTCAATTTACAATTTCGTTAATTGTATTCACAAAAATCGTTGTAGGTTCAAAATCAGTTAATTATTTCATTGATATAACAAAAAAATTAAGTGAGGTGGTATGCACCTATAAGTGAGGTGGTATACACCTATATGCTACTATTTTGAAACTACATAGTATTTATTAAGAGACTTGTAACGACACGTTACAATACATACATATTATCATAAATTGTGCCATTACCGCCAAAATAGCTTAAGCGACATAATTTTAAAACTTTAATTTTTGACCAAAATTGATTATTTGCGATCGTAAATAGTCGATTTTCATCAAAAAAAAATGTATTGAAGAAATTGCTAAACCTATAAAGAGTAAACTTCGCAAAAAAATATAATATAGAAATAAACTTATTTGCTTTTATATTTTTGAATAAACTATTTTATTTTTATAAATGTGAAATATTTGAAACCTGCACCACATTCATTGATCAAGTAAATAAATGATATGTAAATAGCATATATGTATATCTCGTACTCAATCAACAATAGGGTATTAACTAAAATTTTAAAATTTTCAGTAGAGACGAAAAACCGGTTATGATTGCATTTTAAGATAATTCGATTTGAAAATATGTGTATATGTATATTTTCATTGTTTTATTTATTTTAAAATCTTGCAATTATTGGGGAAGAATATATATGAATGTATGTATGTGCTGAAAAGAGAAACAAATCAAAATAAAATTTTTCCATTTTATGATTAAAACATTCACATTTCCAATTATAATCATAAAGTGAAACAAATTTTATCAACATCGCTTGATTGATATCTTGCAAAAAATCGAAATTTTAAACATTTTGAGTTAATACCCTCTTGTTGATTATGTGCGATATGATTGTATGTTTGTGCAACATATACAAAATTTTTACATTTATTTTCACTTTACACCTTAATGTCCAAAAGACTTTAACATGAACATAAGTATTAGTTCAAAATGTTTAGCCTTAAAGTTTTCTAATGCTTCCTTTCTTTCCTCTAGCGTAGTAGCTCGTCTTAAACCATCGATAGCATGAAATATTCTGGAGATGCAGTCTTCATTTTGTGTTGTAAAATGTTCAAATTCTTTTAAATAATCACGTTGTTCGAAAGGTCCATCTTCCCTTATACTGCGATTTAGCTCGAGTTGCGTATAACCGTGATCATCAAAAATGTTCGTTATTAGTTGGCGATCCTGCGATGATATATCGGCATAATTATCAAACTTAAATATAACGAAATAAATAATCAGCGGTATGTAAGTAACTTCCAGGGGTTCCATAAGATTGTCGTATATTTTGATGAAGTCTTGTAAATTGAGGGTTAATTGCTGTCCTACAAGTGGACTAAGTTGTAATAATTTTGTATCATTTAATACACTCTCGGCAAATGTGGTTGCATTATACGAATAGATAATAGATATCTCATAAAGTTTGTGATAGAAAATTGCAGTATCTTTCCTCAGATTTCTTGTGCTCGATGTTATTACATTATTTAAATAACATTCATACTCTTGACATTCTTGCACTTCAGTGACCCATTCTCTTAATGTGTTGGCGAAATTAGTATTGTTGGAAGGTTGGATATTTAACTCTTCATATTTGGGTAGTAACTCTTCCGTTATAAATCTCATCAGTTCAGTTTTATACTTGCTGCGTAGTTCATCGTAGCCCAATTTCTTCAACAATTCTGATATGTAAAGTGTATCTTTGCTAGCATTGCTCTTCGGCGGATAGTATTCTTTGATCATATATGAAAACTGCCATGGCAATGCCTTGTTCCAGCCATAACTCACATAAAAAGAACTCACAATACGAAAGTCTTCTATAATTCTTTTAAACTTTCTCATTGAAGGTGTTGCAGCTAATTGAACAGTTTCGTCGTTTAGTATTTGTTTTGATAAATGGTCTATTTTCACAAAGACTTCCTGATTCAATGAAGCTAACTTATCATAATAGAATTTCTCAAGCTGTTGCTCAGGTGATAAGGTGATATTGAAATTTGTGGAGACATTTAAAGGTTTTGCTTGCACCCACTAAATTATTCAAATAAAGAATTTTTGGATTAATGTTTTAACAATCGGCTGCTGAAAAATATTTCTCTCACTTGTATTGCTCCGAACAGAAGTATAAAAACGTTCAACAGTTTCATTGCTACTAATGTTTAACAAACTCTTGAGTATAACTAAGAATATTCTATTTGCAGAAGTGTTTAAATACCTTAAATTTGAAATATGTTAAAAAAAATTATTGCAACCTTATCATTGAAATAGTTATGGGGCCATTGAATATAGTTATCTCAACAAAAGTAGACACATATATAAACGATACAGGAAACTATATTTTTGTAAAAAAAAAATGCGTTTATACTAGAGGCCTGCGTAAACAGTCTTGAAATGTAAATACGTACGTCTTGGCATGTATTATAGTAAACCAATAATAAATGCTGTCGTTTAATAAGCGGTACACGATGGATGGATTGATGTTCATGTATAGGAGTCTTAACAAGCGACGTCGCGAAGAGTTCTTGTTCGTAACAAACAATCAAAAGAAGTAGTGTTGATGCATGTATGCTTGTTATTTTGCATATTGTACGCTTGAGTGTATATGTTTAAGATGTAGATGGTAAGCTATTATGTGTTTAAGGGTGGTTTTTAAAGCAAGCACACACAACTAATGTCAATGCATGTGTGCGTTTGTATGTGCGCAGAAAAATAAAAGATCATACACACAACGTATGTGCGTATGTACATGCATGACGTTTGTATACGCACCCATGCAAGGCGAATTGATACAAGGTGCTCTTGATTTGCAACTCTGCGTATTCGCATTGTATATTTGTTAGTGTAAAATTTCCTGCTGTCAAAATATTTCTTAACGTTTTCTTTCATTTGACAGCAAGGAATTTATGTTAGCTGGCGAATTAAGATCACCTTATGTAAGTTCGCCTTGCGCCCATGCGTATGAAGTTGCAAGCGTCACAAATTTTTCAGTCATGAAGTATTTTCTCTTTTACTCTTCTGCACATCTGTACAGAAAACCCTTTAAAACCATATAAATCTTTTTAAAATCGGTGCAGTAGTACCAGCGTAAAAGGGATTATAAAAAACATGTTTGCCTATTAATTATATAGAAGATAGAAGATAGTGTCTTAAAGTTCATTCTTGTTTCTACAATGTAGAATCTGCATACATAAATTTATATTTAGTAATTATTATATTACAATATATAAATTTTCATTTTGAATATGCCTTCTACAAGTATGATTAGACAACTATTTTCCTGGAAGCATATTCTATAATAAGAATTATAAGCTTGCTGTATACTATAGGCTAGCAATACTATCGCAAGGGGTCAATATTCTTTATAAAATAATTGTTAATAAACCTTTCACAATAGTATACACAACACTTTTCTAAGCTTGAGGCTTATGGTAGTAAGTAGTGATGCACGCATATTCGTATTCCTATTCGAATTGACGAATATTCGGCCATTTTTAATGCGAATACGAAGCGTTCGTATTCGTCAAATTCAGACGAATACGAATACGAATATTTTTCCAAAAAAAAATTAAATAAATAAATGCATAAACCCTAAACTAAATTTAAATAAATGGATAAAAATATTAGTTTGTACGAATCCATTAGAATCCATTTTATAGAAAGTTTTGCTTTATATCATTTTTCAATTATTATTTACTGACGATCATTAAAATTTTGGGTAGTTTTTATTAATTTTAAAGTACGCCAACAGGAGTATGAAGTTCTTTTTCATTAAAATTTTTTAATAATTCATATTGCAGGCGTAAATACAGCCCTAATTTAATGTCTATAAATTTCACATGAAATATTCGTATTCGTATTCGCGAATATTGTTTCAAATATTCGTATTCGCGATTATCAAAAATTGACATTCGTTAAATCACTAGTAGTAAGTATGTTATAAACTATTTTCATAGCGGTTTGGTTTGTTGGGTTGGCTAGATGAACACTAGTAATACGAAAACACAAACAACTTTGTATTAATAGTTTTTTGTCGTTCTTGACTATATACATACTTACACGCAAGTGCAAAGCAACAACACTTTTTCTTTTTTCTTTGTATGTATTGATTTTTAAAACCAAAAATTTGGAATAAAATTAGTTTTTCTTTAAATGTATTTATATGTGTTTGCTCTTCCATATGGGACTTTTCGGCACCCCTGACCCAAAATGATGTTTTGTGAGTTTGGGTGTTTTCACTAAATTACTAGTAAAGTCTAAAATTTTTAGCAGATTTTAATAATAATTAGCTTAGTTTATTCTTAACACATTTGCCTTTACCGGCAATGGTCAAAAGTTCAATATTTTTTAATGAGCTTTTAGAAGAAATTTTTTTTTTAATTTTTATAAAATAAAATTAATGTTTAAATTATATTTTACTAACAAACCATTGATTTCTTTAGCTTACAGTAAGTATTAAGGTGATTTGAGCAAATTTTGTTGTTTAGCCGATTGTGTGTGTTTGATCAACGTCGGACATACTTGCCCTCGAGTTGTGATTAATTATAATGGTATATCTCGTGAAAATATTAGATAGGGTTATACAAAAAATTTTGACGTAATGGAATTTTTTTAATATTTTTTCTGCAGCTTAGTACCTAATAGCTATCCAAATTACTTATTAATTTCTTAAAGGGAACACCATCGTGGGGTTGCGTTATTTTTGTTTAAATGTATGTAGATATTTACGTAGGATTGTCATCCGTTCTTTTTTTCCCGAACGCTGTCATCTTTTTGAGATCTCTGTCCTCGGATAAAACTAGCGTCCGGGAAATTCCTACTTTAATACATTTATTTAAAACCAAGCACAAAAGGGAAATATGTAATTGGTATTGAAAGTCCATCTTATCTTATAAATAACACTACCCATGAGAGTTAGGCTGAGTTTATATCTGGCATTTCTTGTATGTCATTTGCCCAAATAAGCGTAACCAACTACTTACTGACTATTGAATAACTGTTTGATTCAGACATATGTATATTTATTGATTTAAATAGTTTCCAATCATGTTGCATTCTATAAAATTGTCTATAAGTTATGTATGGAACTATTTAACTTAATAAATACATGTCTGAATTAGTCTCCTGCACAAGATATCTTATAAGAACTTTTAAGACTTGAGGGATTTTTCAAATGCTTTACTACAGCGAAATCTTATAAAACAAACGTTAACAACATTGTTTGCAAGAAATTTTTTTGAGTATTGTAGGTATAGGAGTAAAGAAGAAAACACTTCGTGAAGGAAGAATTTGTGATATTAGCTTCTTTCTACGCATAAGCGCTTGTACAAACGTCATACATGTATGTGTGTATGATCTTTTATTTTTCTGTACACATGCAAAGGCACACACATGCATTAACATTAGTTGTATGCGGTTAATTACATAATAGCTTACCATCTACATATTACAGACACACTCAAACGTACAATATGAAAAATAACAAGCATACACTAATCAACAGTACTTCTTATTAGTGTTTGTTACAAACAAGCTGTCTTGCGACATCGCTTGTTACAACTGATATACACATACACCAATACATCCATCGTGCTTCGCTTATAGTACGACAGCATTTATTATTGGTTTAGTATATATAATACATGCGACGTGAATACGTTTAAAAATCATGACGTTTTTACATTTCAAGACTGTTTACGCAGCTCTCTAGTCTGAATCATACAGTTTTTCATTAGTAATTAGTGGTTACACTTTTTTTGCGCTAATGTGGTACATGGCACACAGATGTAAACCCGGCCTTAGATTATTAGAATGCATTTAAAATATGGATGGCGTATAATATTATTGTATATAGTATTGCATATTAGCGATTATAGGATGGAAAAAATATGTTCTAGCCGTTAAATCCATAAATTAAATAAATAAATGGATTTCATGAACGCAATCAATCGGTTTTGCAGAAAAAATGCCAAACCAATTCGCATTGGATATGAACAGGCTTATAATCCTTTTCTTCATTTCCTTGTCTCATTTGTTTGTTATGTAATAGCACGAAATTATGTATGTGTATTTGCATCTGTGTAAATTACTCTGCCTCGCCTTTTTTTTCTCTGGCACTGCACACTATACCTCCTCAACCCCCCGCTAATTAACTTCGTCTGTCTGCCTTTCAATTTCTCAATTGTAAAAGGGTACTAAGTACTACCAAAAACTGTCTCGAAAGTTAATCGAAATCGATCAGAAACGCGAGTCATACAAGACTCTTTCAGAAGACTCGCGCCTTGGGTACCATTTTCTTCCGAATGAACAGTCATTTTCGACTCGAAAACGATACGATACGATAAATGTTTATTTAATCGTGCGGAGGAGTCGAAAAAGACTTGAATATATCTGGGAAATAAAATTTAATAATAAATATAAATAAATTAAAAAAATAATAAATTTTGGTGATGTTCATTAGCTTCATCGCTACTAATGTTCAATTAACTCTTGTGTACAACTAAGAACATTTTATTTGCAGACGTGTTTAAATACTTTAAATTTGAAATATATTTTTAAAAAAATTATTGCAACCTTGTCATGATTTTTTTTTCTGTGCAATCATTGAATGGAGATATGGTACTAAATTATGAATTTAATAATTTATTTATTAAAGTTTGAACAAAACATACAAATTAATAAAATACTAACACACTTTTATAATATTCCAGTTGCACGGTGATTCATATTAACTGTATCATATCATTGTTGTAAAGGGTGTTTTTTTAGAGGTATAGAACTTTGAATTGAAATAAAACACAAGAAAATCGTTTTAATGTCCATTAATTTGGCTTTATTGGAAGGATAATTTTATGCCATTAATGTTTAAATATAATTTCGGGCATGTGGCCGCCGCGGCTGGCTCGAATAAAGCCAATTCTACAGGTCCAATTTTCAACCACTTTTTCGAGCATATGGGGCCGTATGTTGGCAATAACGCCTCGAATGTTGGCTTCCAAGTCCCCTAACGTTTCTGGTTTGTTGGCGTAGACGAGCGACTTCACATATCCCCAAAGAAAATAATCCAATGGTGTCAAATCACACGATCTTGGTGGCCAATTGACAGGTCCATTCCGCGAAATTATGCGCTCATCGAATGTTTCCTTCAATAAATCGATTGTGACGTGCGCTGTGTGGCATGTAGCGCCGTCTTGTTGGAACCACAACTCATCCACATTCATGCCATCCAATTCGGGAACAAAATAGTTGGTTATCATGGCTCTATACCGGTCTCCATTAACGATAACTGACTCTCCAGCATTATTTCGGAAGAAGTATGGCCCAATGACTCCACCAGCCCATAGAGCACACCAAACAGTCAGTTTTTGTGGATGTAATGGCGTCTCAAGGGTCTCATGTGGATTCTCTTTACTCCAAATGTGGCAATTTTGCTTATTGACGTAGCCATTCAATCAAAAATGAGCCTCATCACTGAACAAAATTTTGCGATGAAAATCAGCATCGAGATCAATCTCATTTTCGGCCCATACACCAAAATCACGACGCATTGCACGGTCTCTCGGCTTTAATTCTTGCACAAGATGGATCTTGTAAGGTCGCAAGCCAAGATCTTTGCGCAAAATCTTCCATAAAGTTGATGGACAAAGCTCCAATTGCTGTGCACGGTGGCGAATCGATTCATTCGGGTCCTCTTCAACACTTTGCTCTACAGCGGCAATTGTTTCTTCGGTGCGCACTGTTCGACATCTCTGCGGATGCGTATTATCACATAGAGTAAACGTAGTGCGAAAACGATCCATGGTTAACCGAATTAATTGCTCTGATGGACGATTATGTCGACCATAAAATGGACGGAGCTTGCGGTAAACTTCGCGAACTGAACCATTATTTTCGAAATAAATTTGCACGATTTGCAAGCGTTGTTATGATGAAATGGCAAACCAAACTAAATATTAATCACTTGACAGCTGACAAAATGGCCGCCAGTTAAAAAAGTGATGCCAACTTAAAGTTCTATACCTCAATAAAAAACAGTCATGTGTACAAAAAAGTTTGAAGTTTTTAAATATTTTGGTAGGAGTTGCCATATTTTTTTTTAAAGAACAAACACAACCCGCAAAGCGATTAGCTTGTCTGCGGAAAACACCCAGGGTCTACGGTGGGAATCGAACCCACAACCTCTGGACTGAGAGGATAGCATCGCTGCCACTCCGCTACCTTTGTTGTTATATTATTCTTACTGTAACTACTTTCAGTAATTGTGGAAATAAGCTTGTAAGCAGTTTTGAAACAGTTGCTAAACTCTTGCTAATAATCTAATAATTATGTTTAACCAATAATTTCATTATAGGTTTATTGGCATCATATAATAAAGAGTTTTTAAGGAAAAATATAAAAGTATTTAGGTTCAAATTGTCATGTTATCAAAGTAATTTTTACATAGAAACAAAAACAACATTTTGAGCATTTGTTTGCTAAGCCAACAATAAATGATTTTTTAAATTTGTATTCATTTTGACAAGCGTTAAATAAAAAGAAATAAAAACAAAAATTTATAAATTAAAAAAAAATTTATTTACATATTTTGGATAAAAAAAATTATTTATAAAAAATTTATTTGATTATTTGACATATATTATTTATTTTTGTTTATAAAAAATTGTCTAAATGTCTGAAATTTTAAAGATGTTGTTTTTATTGCCATTAAATAAAAAAATTAAAATTTATAAAAATATGTAAATTTTAATTAAATTTTTTCAATTAATTGAAATAAAAACATTTTTAAAATGAAAAAAAAATTACAAATAAACATTTTTTATCAAAAATATATAAATAAAATTTCTTTTAATAAAAAATATTTAAATAAATTTTTTTTAATATCTAAAATTTTGTTTTTATTTCTTTTATAACTTGCTTTTAAATAATTTATTATTCGACATAATGTCAGAAGAATCTTTTAATTTGAAATTTATTTGCTGGTGGTTCAGCGTTGTCTATATGCATTTCATGGTTGCTGTAACAAATCATCAAAATGTGTGGTTGAAGTCTACTGATGATTTGTTACAGCAACAATGAAATGCATATAGACAACGCTGAACCACCAGCAAATAAATTTCAAATTTTTTTAGTTTCTTTTTATTTATTTTAATTTTAAAAATGTTTTTATTTTCGTATAGATATCAGTTTGGCGAGTTGAGGTGATTCTAGACAACTAGGGCCTTAATGAACATATGTATTATACCCCTGCAAAAGACCACTTGCAAGAACCTTTAAGATAGTCTTGTGTAGTTCATGAACGAACTAGTTCAAATGAACGATTCAGTACTTTGAACTAAGTGAACTAGTTCAATTGTTTTACGCTCACTAGTTCAATTTTTGAACTAAGCACTAAGACACAAAATGAACTAACACAGATCCTGTGAACTAAATGTTTTCAACGTTTTGCTTTACTTTTTCACTGTTGTGTGCTTATCTTCTATACTCATCCATATGTATGTATGTATGTATATTTAGTTCTTGTTCATGGCTTGCTACTACCACAAATGCAATAGACAAGTAAACACTTATACTACCCTATTCACAGAATATATTTTGGATTTATGAGATTTTAAAAAAATTGTTTTATAAACCCTTTATAGAGCAAATTTATTTATTAATTAATTAATTTTATTTTTCATAAAACATTTTAATCACAGAATCTGTCTTTTTAATATTGTCAAAGACCACAACACTCATACATATGCATGTAGAATTGTAGATGTAAAATCATTGAACTAAAAAGAGCGATTGAACTAGTTCATTTACAAATAATGAACTAAAATGACCGGTCACTGAAATGAACTAAATGGCACAAGTCTACTTTAAGACATGAGGGATTTTTCAAATACTTAACAAACGCTAAACAACACTGTTGGCAAGAAATTTGCTTCAGTTATTACAGGTATAAGAGTAAAGAAGGAAATACTTCATGATGTTTGCTTCTTCACACGCATGGGCGCGTATACAAACGTCATGCATATACATACACACACACGTTGTGTGTATGATCTATTATTTTTCTGGGCACATGCAAACGCATACATACATGCATTGACATTACTTATGTGTGCTTGCTTTAAAAACCACCCTTAAACACATAAAAGCTTACCATATGCAAAATAACAAGCATACACGCATCAACATTACTTCTTTTGATTGTTTGTTACGAACAAGAAGTTTTCGCGACATCGCTTTTAACACTCATATACAGGAACACCAATGCATCCATCCAGATTCGCTTATTAAACTACAGCATTTATTATTGGTTTAGTAGAACACATGCCACGAGAATACATTTAAAAATCAAAACATACTTACATTTCACGACTGTTTACGCAGGCCTCTAATATGTATACGAGTAGTACTCTGGATTAAATTTTATTGATACAGCTTTTTTAATTCGCATTTAAATTCTTCTATTTTTTGTTTCTTCCAGTTTTAAAAAATCCCGGAAAATAACAAATTTTCTTTTAAGACAGTCCTCTCTTTGCAGCTGTTCAAACGTATCCAAGAAAGTTACTTACTCTTTTAACTCCTCCTCACTTAGAGATGATTTGAAATCTTTAAAAAGTGCCAATAGCTCGTATTCGAAAAATTCACCGTACGTTCGTCTCATATTTGAATAGTAGTCTTCTCTGATGTGATCTTCAGCAATTTCCTTATATAATAGACATTCTATCAAAGATATATTCTGCATATTCTCAATACTATATTGTATACTGCCTGGATAAAATGTCGTTGAGATTAAAAAAGTATAAATATCGCTTAAGTCTTCCCAATGTTTTATAAAATCTTGTATATTTTGTGCCAATTGTTGCTTTACAATGGGCCCAAATATCAAAAGATCTGGATGTTTTAACTCTCTCTTTGATAAGGCAGTTTCATATTCCATTTTCAAAATGTTGATATTAATTACATGCCTGTGTATAGATCCCAAAAATCGATATTCAGCACTGAGAGTGGTTGCTTTGAAAGTATTCAAACAACATTCATATTCCTCACACTCCTTCAAAGTCTTATTACTTATTATTTTCAAATTTTATTAGTTGCGATTTTTCTAGAATTTGTGTTTTTAACTCTTCAAATTTGGGTGAAAATTGTTCAGTGATAAATTTTTTAAATTCTTTTTTATATTTCTCACGTATGCCATCGTAGCCCAGTTTATTTAATAATTGTAATATATAAATATGATCCTGATTAACACCGAAGGGTTGTGTAGAATAATAATCTTTGACCATATTTGAAAAAGTCCAGGTCAATGTTTCGTTCAAACCAAAACGCTCATAAAATGGATGAGTTTTTTGAAAGTTGGTTATATTTGTTTTGAACTCTTGCATGAAAGGTGTTGTAGCCTGTTGAACGCTGGGATCTCTAAGTATTTGTTCAGTGATATTTTTTAATTGCACACAAATTTCATCAGTTAATAAGTTAAATTTCTTGTTATAATATCGCACCAGTTGTATTTTAGGCGATAATATGATATTGGTACTGGATGCTAAAGGTTTTCTTTGCACCACCTATAAAGTGTTTTTTACTAAAAAAGCTGAGCTCTAGAATTCCTTCACTTACTTGTGTAATTTGCAATAAGAATAGAGCAAAGTATAACAATTCCATAATAGTGTTTTCACACTGAAAGTTAAAACCTGGTTTTAGCGTTAAAACCATAAACAGCTGATTTTGCTTTCACACTGCAAGTTTGTTAAATTCAGGTTTTAACTCACAGACTGTCTAATAACTTTGTGCAAAAATAAAATAAATCTCCTGCCGAAATACGTGTATTTGTTGTTGCATTTTTTCTGATTTTTAATAACACTTGTTGGACATACTGTTCAACTGTTTTTGTTTGTATGAAAAACTGAGATATTTCACAATGCGCTCTAAAATGGAAATTATTTTATATTTTGTAAATAAAATCTTTTTAAATTATGCAATAATATGAATAAGTGCTTGGAAATATTGATAATAAAATAAAAAATGCACAAATACATTATAAGATGAATGTCAGTCATATTGTCTATTTTCACTTTCCACAGTTAAATTTAAAATATTTTCGTTGTTTTCCTTCCAAAAAACTCTTTTTTTCCATAATTTTTTGATTATTGTTGCTGCTGCATCCATTTTTAAGTTGAAAATTTTTCAAGCGCCATCTATTGTTATTCACTGGTATAACATTATCAGCTGCTGTCGGTCATTTCAACTTGGCAGCACTGAATTTTTTCAGTGAAAACAAGGTTGCATTTCATAAAACCAACTTAAAACCAATTCAAAAATGGTTTTAATTTGTTTTAACAAAAACAATTTGTATGGTAAAACCAGGTTTTAGCAGTTGGTTTTAACTTTAAAATCAACTTTTATTAAAACCATGTCAGTGTGAAAACACTATTACTGTGTTTATTATATAAGAATGTGTTACTTGCAAAGTAATTTCTACAAATGATTAAACTTGTTCGGGTTATAGAAATGACATCTAAAATATAAAACTAATAAATATAAATTTGTATAAATCAAATACATTAACCCTTGTTAGAGATGGCCGAACTATAAATATTATCAAACCAAAAATTTGCGTTATTAAAATTATAATTTAATGGAATAGTGATGGCGTTGTGTAAATTGGTTGGAATAACTTTCTGGATTGTTTGCAAACAGAAATGACTTCACACAAATGCAGTGAAAATAATCTAAAGGAGCTAAATCGGACATGTTTTCCCATCGAGTCGGTTATTTAACATGAAGTGCAGCACTTGGCATAATTGTGTTTGGGAAACGCATTTTCAGTAAACATACGTGTGGGATGCATCCCAAAGAAATAGGACCTTAAATAATTAATACGCAATGCCTCGCCAATGCCGGTAATGATTTTTTTAAAGAACGAAGAAGCAAACCAAAAAAAAATTCTGAATAAAATATATTTAAAAAATTACTTTTAACTTTACTTCCCTGCAGGAGAACGAACTGGTACTGGTAACCCTTCCTATACTATCTTAATGCTCAAATTAGCATTGAGTGTGTTTAGAAAACTACTATTACCATTGGTACTAGTTTAGGAGTAGTTTATTACCAGTTCTTTTGTAAAGAAAAATTCTATAAAATTGGTGGTTTTATTCTTTTGTTACCCAGTGACAACGCTAGTTAAAATTTGCCGTTATTTATCAAAATTCAGAAATACAAAAGGGTAATTATAACTATTTAATTATAATTATTTTTAGATCAAGCTAAAATTTTAGTAATTATATGATACCAATTTTCATACAGTGCAATAGCTCTGTTAGACAGTTAAAATTTATTTTGCAATGTGGTGCCTTGGAACTACTTCATATACTAGTACTCATCAGCACTAGTAATTTTACACAACAACTTTAACCCTTTTTGCACTAGTTCTAGCTATTCTAGTAATTATACTAGTAGCTTTTAGACAATTATCGTCTATTTTCCTGCAGGGTTCTTTTATATTTTCCTTTTATTTAAAATGTTCAAGTTCTCGAGCTCAACAAAATTTTCCTCAAATTTAAAAAATTAATTCAGTAAAAGAGTGCGACTCTGACTCGCACACGAAGGGTTCCGTACGGCGCTTGTTTCTTTTTAGCAGTTTTTTATCGGTTTTGCGATTTTTTTGGTATTGAGGTTTTTTTATTTTTGGCGTTATTTTGCAATTTTCTTTTGATTATGACGTTTTCTTTAAATTCGTATTTTTGGTTTAAGCGAATTTTTTTTATTTGGTTTCGGCGATTTTTTCAGGTTTTGGCAATTTTTTTATGGTATGACTTTTTTTAGTTTTGGCGTTTTTCTGTTAGTTTTTTCGTCTTTGGACTATCGATTTTTTTTTTTTTTTTTTTTTGTTTTGGCGCTTTTTTGCCTTGGCAATTTTTTTCGCGATCTATTTACTTCTTGTGATTTTATTTTCCATTTTAGCAATTTATTTTATTATTGGCTTTTTTCAGTTTGGCAATTTTTGGTTTCGGCGTTTTTCATTTTGGGATTGTTTCTTTAATTTTACGTTTCAGGACATTTCCTCTTACAGTTTCGAAGGCACAGAAAGTTGTCAAAATTACATAGTCAATGTTACATAAACTGATGAAATGCCCTTAAATTTAATATTTTTTTTTTAATTTCAATGTTAATTGGTGCAGTCTGCATAAAAATAATATAACTTTGAAAATTTAAAGTGTCAAAATATAATTGTCTGTATATTACATTAGGATTTCCACATCGTTCGTTGTTTGCCTTAGAACACCTTTTAATTTTTAACTAACATAAAATATTTTTTGATTGTATTCTCTTAAACACGTAAATGAAGTATGTTCAGTCCGTTTTTTTTTTTTTTTTGTTATTAAATGGCGTCACGTCAAGAATTATTTCGTAAACAAGTAATTACTGAAAGAATAGTACTAAAATATTTAGAAGAACATTTGTTGTTTCAAAATGATAAATCAATAAAAAAGCATAATTGTTCGTAATTTTTTACAAATACAATAATTTATTGACAAAACGTCAACCTTAAACATCTCAAATGTAATGTGAACGGTTATGTTTAGTTTTTTAAAACACTTGCCTTAAACACGTTTAAGACCACAAGTGTGAACATGGTATTAGCCTTAGTAATGTAATATTTCATTTAATTGCCTTTTGCCCAAGAAATGTGAATGAATTACGGCACTCGATGTGTACGGAAATTTTAAACTAGAGCTTAAATAAATATTGAAATATTGTTCAAACCTATTCTTAAGGAACTTTAACAGCCCAAAACATACGTAACAGAAGTTCAGCGGCCATATGTACATATAAGCAAAAACTGGCATGAACTTATCATAAGTGGCGAAATTGGACATGATCTGAAGGAGTTTCGCCATGAAACTTCATATTAAAAATCACGCTAGCACTTAGTAGTGTATTAAAACTACTTATGGCGACCATTTTTAATGTTAAATTGTATAGAGGAACTCGTTAACACCCAATTCAATTTCGTCACTTATGCTAACTTCATGCCAATTCTTGCTTATACATAAGGCCGCAGATGTTGTTGGTGTTGTGTAATATTAAACACATTTATTTACAAAAATTTAAAGAGAACTCAAATTTTATTGAAAAATTATGAAATTAAAAACTATTAGAAAATCTAAGCATACATGATTTAAAATTAAAGTTATTTTTTAAATGCTCAATATAAAAATGTGAGAAGTAGTTTTTTAATAAAATTATGTTTCCACATTACTCCCCTCCTAGGGAAAACGATACTGTTTTTAGTTTTTTCTTTGTTGAAATATTATCAAATATTAGATATTGCTTGATTTCAGAATTTTCAAAACTGGCAGGCTTAACACGATCTATTGATATATTATCAGTTTTGTTTCCTATTTGAATGTTAAAATATTTTTCGTATTTCTTAACAACCTTATAAGGCCCGTTGAATTTTGGTTGAAATGGCTTTAAAACACCATCATTTCTGATCCAAACATGAGTACAATGCTTTAGATCCTTGTTGACAAAAACGGATGGTTTGGAATTATTAGAGCATGGAATTAGTTTAATTCTTGACATAATTGTTTGAAGTTGTGTTACAAAATCATTGCATGTTATAGTTGTTGAAATATTGTCAAAAAATTGTCCAGGAACATGAAGAGTTTCACCATATACCATTTCAGCAGGAGAGCAATCTATTGAATCCTTTGTTGATACACGTAGTCCCAACAAAACTAATGCTAAAATCTTTGAAAATTGGGACTCCTCATGACAAGAAATCGCAGTTTTAATGTTCTGTGAAAACGTTCAACTAACCCATTAGACTGAGGATGATACGATGTTGAAAATTTAATTTTAGCTCCTAAAAATTGAGCTAAACTTCTAAAATTATTTGAAGTGAATTGACGCCCTCTATCAGTATGGATTGTATCAGGTGATCCAAATCTTGATATAAATCCACTCATAAAAGTCTCGCAAATAGTTTCTGATGAACAATTTGGTATTGGAAAAGCTTCCATCCAGCGTGAAAATCGATCAACACAAGTCAACATATATCACTGGCCGTTTGATGGAAGAAGAGGACCAACCAAATCAATATGAATTTCTGCGAATCGACGAGAAACAATAGGAAAAAATCCTATACGGCTTTTAGTATGACGACAAATTTTAGACTTTTGACAAGGCTGACAAATTTTCGTCCAGTATCTGCAGTCACGTTTCATATAAGGCCAAATATATCTTTCACAAACGAGTTTGCTTGAAGGTTTAGCACCAGAGTGAGACAAATTATGCAATCCATAAAAAATTGATTTTCTGAAGTCTTTTGGAATATAAGGCCTTGATATATTATTATCTGAAATGTCACAATATATTTTTGATGTTGATCCAGGAATTAAAACAAGTTGTAAGTTGAGAGACGTGTTTGAATTCAAAAGTTTTTGAAGCTCTGCATCATTTTTCTGTAACTTCGCAAGTTCATCGTAATCAAGAAGACTTATTCATTCAACACGTGAAAGGGCATCAGCTACAACATTCTCAGTGCATTTTATATACTTAAAATTTGTAGTAAATTGTCCAATGAAGTTTAATTGTCGAAGTTGACGAGGAGAAGCTTTTTCAGGTTTTTGAGAGAAGGCAAATATGAGTGGTTTGTGATCAGTATGTACTGAAAACTCACGACCTTCAACATAATCACGAAAATGTTCTCGGTCATAAGTACTATACCGCTTTTTAGTATCCGATAGCTTCTTGGTAAAGAAACACAAAGGTTGCCATTGATTATTGACATTTTGTTCCGAAACGGCACCAATCGCAAAATCAGATGCATCAACTCTAATGACTAATTCTGCATCAGCTATTGGATGAAATAATAAAACATTTCTCAAATGCTTCTTCTGTTTCTTTAGTCCAAGGTACAGAACGTTTATCGTTTTTTAACCGAATTTTTCAAAAAATTGTTCAACGGTGCTTGTTCCATGGCAGCTTGAGGTAAAAAACGCCTATAGAAGTTGATCATTGCAAGAAAACGTCTTAAGTCCTTAATTGAGTTAGGCTTCGGAAAGTTTTTAAGCTCTTCAACTTTACTTGGAATTGGACTGAGTCCTTCAGGACTTACTTGAAAACCCAGAAAGTCCACTTTGCTCTTTCCAAAACTGCATTTACCTTGATTTACAAATATAATTTTGAGATGCTTAAGATGTTCGGTAGTAGATTTTGAAAAAACTAAGACATCATCAATGTAGACAAACACAAAAAATAACTCCCTGAGAACTTCATCCATAAGTCTTTGAAAACTTTGTGCAGTATTCCCTAATCCGAATGGCATTCTAAGGAATTCGTACAAGCCAAATGGTGTTGTCACAGCAGGTTTTGGTATATCATCAGGAAATGCAGGAATTTGATAAAAAAAAAGCGCGGACAAGATCTAGCTTGGAAAATATAGAGCATCCAGCAATATTAACATTGGCATCAGTGATAAATGGTATTGGGTAACGATCAGGCACTGTAATATTATTTAAAAACCTATAATCACCTACGCATCTCCACTCACCATTTTTCTTGGGTACCATATGAAGTGGATTTGACCAGTTACTTTTTGATGCCCTAATTATGCCAAACTGCAATAAAAATGCAAAAGCCTTCTTAGGAATTTGCAAGCGAGCTTGATTTAAACGGCGAACCTTAGCAGATACAGGTGGACCAGTTGTTTCGATATGGTGGTAAATGTTGTGTTTACTTTTTATTCCCGGGAACGCAGTAGGTTGATATACAGCAGGAAAATTTAGCAAGAGCTTATTGAACTTACTATTATCGTGGACTAATACTTTGATTTTTAATGATGGGGATTTTAAAACATTTCCAGATGCTTGTAACAATGTTTTGCCATCGATTAATCTTTTTTTTCTTAAGATCGGGAAGAAGGTGATACAATTTTAGAAAATCAGATCCAATAATAGGTTTAAATACATCAGCTATAATGAAATTCCAAGAAAAATTTCGACGCAGGCCCAAGTCCAAATGTAAGATTTTAGTACCAAAAGTTTGTATTTGTGTACCATTGGCTGCAAAAATTTTGATTCCCAAATTAAACGATTTGCAAAAATTGCTGTTAATTGGAGAAATGACTGATACGTCAGCACCAGTGTCAACAAAAAAATATCTATTTGAGGTCTTATCGTTTACAAATAAGCGACATGAGGAAACCTGCACATCCGAAACTGTCGCAATATTCGAATGTTCTTCTAGTTTTTTGGAAAGGCACAGGGTTTGATGCATTTAGTTGCGTTGTCCAAAAACCTGTTGTGATACCAGCACCAATCTCTATTTCAGGATTTACTACGATTTCTAAATTTACCAGAATTTCGGCTATTATTTCGTTCAGTACTGCGACTTCGGAAAAAATTGCTAAATTTACTTTCCAATGCATCAATCTTTTGAGTTAACATAACAATGTCTGCGTTATCAGAAGTAGAACTCGTTTCAAAAATTGTAGGTGAGCGAAGACTCATAATTTTATCAGCTTGACTTGCTAAAGAAGCAACATCACTTACTTGGCTTATAACAAGAATAGACCTTACATCTTCCGGCAGTTGTTCCAAAAAAAGTGTTTTGAGAAGTGATTCGTTCAGCTGACCAGACAGAAGCAAGATTCCTCATGGTTTGGAGAAAATGGGAAGGTTTCTCATCTCCTAACTGATGACTTTTTAAAAGTTTACGGAGTTTAGACTCTTGTGATTCGGAAAATGTTTCAATCAAACGATCTTTCAAAGCTTGATATCTACTAACACCATCAGATGGTGGTAATTCCAAAATATCCGAGACATGCGGCAAAAACGTTGATTCAATATTGGCAGTTACATACTGAAACTTGGTATCATCACGTGTAATACCCGAAATTGAAAATATTGACTCAATTTGCATGAACCAAAGCTTCGGATTTTCTTTCCAAAAAGGTGGAAGTTTATGAATACTTGAAGCGGCAACATGAACGCTTGAGCTATTCCCTGTCAAATCTTGATTAGCATTGGATGTTCTTGCGGGAGAAGACATTTTCCAAAAAATTCAGATTAAAACGCGGGGTCACCAATGAAATGTGTAATATTAAACACATTTATTTACAAAAACTTAAAGAGAACTCAAATTTTATTGAAAAATTATGAAATTAAAAACTATTAGAAAATCTAAGCATACATGATTAGTTAAATTAAAAGTTAGTTAAATTAAAGTTATTTTTTAAATGCTCAATATAAAAATGTGAGAAGTAGTTTTTTAATAAAATTATGTTTCCACACTGTGTATGAGTTCGCCAAGCCGGAAAATATTGCGAGTGCTCACTCACACACACCTTGCCATTTCTGCCAAAGGGCATAACAAATCAATACAAATTGATTTACAGTCAAACCACGATAATTCGTACCCTGCTAATTCGAAAACCTCAACAATTCGAAATAAGCAGCTGGTCCCTTAAGAAAATCCCCTTAATTCGCAAAAATTCCCTACATTTTGATCCTCTCGTTAATTTGCATTTTTTTAACTAAAAATCCGAGGAGACCCTGTAGTGTAAAAATGTCACAGTAAAAAACAACTCATTAAATTCAAACCTCTATAAATCGTTTTGTTTTTATTTTATATGTTCATTTGATCGAAATCTCTTTATTTCGAAAAGTGCTCTAATTCGTAATAAGAAGTCGGTCACTTCGACTACGAATTATCGGGATTCTACTGTATTTATAAGGAAAAATATTTCACATTGCAACTGCAGATTCTAAAGAGATTTATTATTGTAAAAAAAATTTCAAAATATAGAGACAGTTTTTATTTCATAAATCAGTCAATTACAGGAATAAATAAACAAGTGAGTGTTAAAATAATGTCAAACGAAATGATAAGGTTGCAATAAAATTTATTTTACTTACTTATGTACAAACATAATATAAGCTAAACAAGCTTAATCGAAAATAAGACCTCGTATACGCTGGTAGTAATGAAATTGTTATACGTTGTTATACTACTGTTGGGAGCCATACAAGTGAGCGAAGATTATTTTAAAAAAAAAATTATATTTTAATATTCTTATTTACAATTTAGTGGGTGCGAACAAAACCTTTAGAGGCCTCTACCAACTCTAATGTAACCTTATCGCCTGAGGAACAACTTGTGAAATTTTATGATAATAAATTAGTTTCATTAGCTCCGGAAATTTGTTTGAAACTAAATCATCTAACGAAAGAAATACTAAAAGATGAAACTGTTCAATCGGCTACAACACCTTTCATGATAATGTTCAAAAGAACTATAGAAGATTTTCGTATTATCTACACATTTTATACACGTTTTGAATTTCAAAGCGAATTACCACGGGAATTTGCAGATAAGATCGACGACTACTATCCGCCGAAGAGCAACGCCAACAACGATGCTCTTTATATATCTGAATTGTTAGGAAAAGTGGGCTACGAGGAACTACGCAATAAGTATAAAACTGAAATGAAGAAATTTGTGACAGAAGAGTTTCTTCCCAAATACGAACAATTAAATAGCCGGCAGCCTTCAAACAATACCGAATACGCAAAGAAATTGAAAAAATGGGTCATGGTGTTGAAAGAATGTCGGGAGTATGAGTGTTATTTGAATGATTTTGCAAAATCCAGCCAAACCATTTTGCAACAAATATTTGTTATGGTGTTTCATAAAATGTTTGAGGTCAGCATTATATTTTCACACAATGCAACCACATTTGCCAAGGATGTGGTTAAAGATCCAAAATTATTACAACTTAGTCCGCTTGTGGGAAAGCAATTAGAGCAGAATTTACAAGATTTCATTAAAATATATGATACACTTGATCATCCCTTTCTAGTTGATATGGCACCAGCAATTTTTTATCCCATTATATTTAAGTTTGATAATTATACCAGTTTATCAACGAAAGATCGTCAATTAATAACGAACATTTTCGATGATCACGGTTACACAAAACTCGAGTTGAATAGTATAATAAAAAACGATACCCATCATTATGAGTCAAATGATTATGTGAAAGAGTATCAAAATTTTATTGCAACAATGAATCAAAAAGATTTGCCAAAATTCTTGGATGCTGTTGATAATTTCAAGCGAGCAAACACAACCGAGGAAAGAATGACAGCATTAACTGGCTTTGAAGGCTTTAGTTTAAAAAAGTAGTCTGGAAATATTGCGGAATATTTAAATTTAATTTTAAAATTATTTTTATATTTAACTCCAACATACATGCATTTTGGTTTTAATTTAAAAATTCAAGGGCAATTATAAAATTAGTCATCCATCAAGGCAATTTTCTATAAAGTTGACACACTTTAATTCTCTTTAAAAAAAAAATTCATACTTCGGATGTCAAACAAATGTACCAAAAAATATATTTTGACATTTGAAGGTTATTCAAATTACCAGAGACAAAAAAGTCATCTGATCAGTTGAGACCAACTGATGAGGATTCGCCTTGAGCCAAATTGTAAATGATAAATTTTATATTTCATAAAATAGTTTTCTTTTAATATTAAATTGCCAAAGAAAATTCTCTGTATTTTCAAGTAATATTTTGTTTTTTATTTAAATAACATTTTAATATACGGAATAATGGTGTTTTCTTTTCTCGAAAAAAATTTTATATTTATGCACTCTTCAATGAAAATTGCCAATAAATTTTTATTTTTTTTTTAATAGAGAGTTTATTTAAAAATTATTGCAGCATCGCTTCGAGGGCAAATTTTTGCTTTTGTATTTTTTCTTAATAAAAAGTTAAAAAGTGTTGCACTTTTCCTAGACAAGAAAACGGCATAAATTAATATCAAGGCACAGTGGGAAAATTCGGGGGAAAAATAAAAAAAATCAATTTCTAAACGGAATGCCTGCTTCTTATAAGATTTCATACGACATTTTAAAAGTTGTTGTGTTATTGAAAACATTAATAGGCCATTTACACCAGTACAAAATCTAGCAGATTTTAATTAAAATCTTTATGAAAATCTATACCGTTTAGACCAATTTTTTTTTACATTTATCAAGATTTTTTATCCAAAATAACAACCAAATAACTTCACTGTAGCTAAGTCACACACCTTTCTAAGCAGGTAGCTAATTCACTCATCTTTTTAGGGTTCCGTACACCAAATGTGAAAAGGGACCCTATTGTTTTCGCTACGCTGTCCGTCTGTCCGTCACAGGCTATTTTCTCAGGAACCGTAAGAAATACGGACCTGAAATTTGGACAGAGTATGTAGAACCTTGGCCGTTACAACAACAAATACATGAGAGTTAAAAATTAAAGGGTGTTCCAAAACGAGCAACGAAATATGTTAAAATCCAATGAAATATACATTTAATTGTATGGACATTAGGGGTATAACAAAAAAAAAAATACCTATCATGACGGGGTGGCCACTGATGTGTATATCAAGAAAACAGTTTTTTGAGATCAATTTTGATAAAAAAAAACCATGGATATGTATTTTTTGATAATTTAAAAAATTGTTTAAAGTTATACCCCTAATGTACATATGTACATATCGCACATTCAGTTCAATAGTGACATAACTCAAAAAATTAGTTTTTTGAGTTAATAATGCAGAATAATAATGCATTTCGTATTTTATCTTGCATACAAATTTAATATAAATAGCTTTTACTATCACCTCCTTAGAGAAGAATATTTGTTCATGCCTTCATTGAGTTGTATGTAAATTGAAAACTTTAAACGTGTTTTCTGCAAAACTAGTTTTTTTTTTTTTTGAGTTATGACACTTTTGAACTGGATGTGCGATATATTGACAGTTGAAATTTGTAAAATTAGTTTATTTTTATATAGACTACAACAATTAACACTAAAATTTTGAAAAATTTAAATTAAAGGGTGGTCCATCAGTTAATGAAATTTTAACTATGTAATTTTGACAACTTGCTATATCTTGGAAACCGTAAGAGGCAAACTCTTGAAATTTTGAAAAAGGTAAAGCTAAAAAAATGCGAAAATTATACAATCGCCAAACCAAAAACTAAAAAAAATCGCTAAAACGAAAAACAGCACCAAATTAAAAAAAGATTTCTAACAATAAAATAAATCGGCAAAACCGAAAAAATCGACAAAATGAAAAAATCGCCAAAAACCCCCAAAAAAAATTGCCAAAACTCGAAAAAGGAACCAAAACTAAAAAATCGCCTAAATGAAAAAAAAATCGCCAAAATGAAAAAAAATCGCCAAGTTGAAAAAAAGCCAAAAATCGCCAAAACTAGAAAATGGCACCAAAACTAAAAAATCGCCTAAATGAAAATATGGCCAATATGAAAAAAATCGCTGAAATTAAAAAATCGCCAAATTGAAAATACGCCAAAAACCGAAAAAAGTCTCCAAAACGCGAAAAAGGCGCCAAAACTAAAAAAAATCGCCTATATGAAAAAAATCGTCAAAATGAAAAAATTGCCAAAATGAAAAAAAATCACCAGAATGAAAAAAAAAATACAAAAATTAAAAAACGCCAAAAACCGAAACAATCGACAAAACGGGGAAAGAAGTACCAAAAATAAAAAAGCGCCAAAGACCGAAAAACCGCAAAAAACACCAAAACTAAAAAACGCTCAAAACCGAAAAAACCCAAAAACGAAAAAATTGCCAAAACTATTTATTATATACATATGTGCGTTAAAGATCGTATTGAATTACATATGTAGTATCCGTGCGCAACCTTTGTGCGCGGGTCAAAGTCGAACTTCACTGAATTTCTTATAAATATGTTGTACAGGGTAGTAAAAATTAAATAAATATATTACATTTTTATTGGATTTCCTACAAATTTATTATATAATTGTAATATATAAATATGGTCCTCACTAACACCGGGGGGTTGTGTATAATAGTAATCCCTGACCATATTTGAAAAAGTCCAGGTCAATGTTTCGTTCAAACCAAAACGAACATAAAATGGATGAATTTTTTGAAAGTTGGTTATATTTGTTTTGAACTCTTGCATGAAAGTTGTTGCAGCCTATTTAACGCTGGGATCTCTAACTATTTGTTCCGTGATATTTTTTAATTGCACACAAATTTCACCAGTTAATAAGTTAAATTTCTTGTTATAATATCGCACCAGTTGTTTTTTAGGCGATAATATGATATTGGTACTGGATGCTAAAGGTTTTGTTTGCACCACCTACAAAGTGTTAAGGAAAAAAAATAAAATGTAATAATAAAATTGAGCTCTAGAATTCCTTCATTTACTTGTGTAATTTGCAATAAGAATAGAACAGTTCCATGATTGTGTTTATTAATTAAGAATGTGTTACTTGCAAAGTAATTTCTACAAATGATTAAACTTGTTCGGTTTATAGAAATGCTTTTATATCAATTAAATCTTAAATATATAACAAATAAATATATATCAAATAAATATATATTTGTGTAAATAAAATGCATTAACCTTTACTAGATATAGCCGGACTATAACTATTAACAAATCACAGATTTGCTTTATTAAATTTATAATTCAATGGAATATGTTCTGAAAGTACTCGTATGTACTTTTTTTGGATACCTTTCAAGCTTTCTGGGTTTCTAGCAAACAGGAATGACTTCTCACAACAAAACAGAGAAAATAATCCGAAGGCTGTAAATCGTATATGTTTTCTCTTTGAGTCGGTTATTTAACATGAAGTGTAGAACGTGGCATAATTGTGTTTGGAAACGCGTTTTTGGTAAACATCTGCATGGGATGCATCCCAACGAATTAGGACCTCAAATAATTGCTGTTTTACATCAAAGATGTCTTCGTAAGTATTTATTAAATTACGAGTACACATATCGAAATTTATTAATACGCTTCAATCAATTATTTCTCAGTATTTTCCCTTAATAAATTTAAAAAAAAATTAGTAAAGTGCGACTCTAACTCGCCTGCGAAGGGTTTTGTACGGCTTTGTTTGGCTTTTTTCGGTTTTAAGCGATTTTTTCTTTGGAATTGACGCTTTATTTAGTTTTGGCGTTTTTTTCGTTCGGCTTGTGGTGATTTATTTTTTTTTTGTTTTTTTTTTTTTAAGTAAATATTTTTAGTTTAAGCGATTTTTTTTTTAACTTTGGCGCTTATTTTGGCTTGACAATTTTTTCCGGGTTTTGAAAATTTTTTTGTATTGACGCTTTTTAGTTTTAGCGTTTTTTATATTTGGGTACATATTTGGTTTTATTGATTTTTTCGGCGCTTTTTTTGTTTTGATATTTTTTTCGGATTTGGTTTTTTATTTTTTTTTTGTGATCTTTGTACTTTTGGTGAGTTTTTTGCCTTTTAGCAATTTAATTTATGTTTGGTGCTATTTTTCATTTAGGCGCTTTTCACTTCACTTTGGTGATTTCTTGTTTCAGCGTTTCTTTCATTTTGGAATTTTTTAGTTTTAATGTTTCTGAAAATTTCGAGAGCTCCTAAGATACCTCAATGGGAGTTGTCAAAATTACATTAACTGATAGAATTACCTTTAATTTTGATTTGTTTAAATTTCATTCTTAATTTCGGAAGTCAGCATAAAAATACACTAAGTTTAAAAATTTCAAGTGTCTATATATAGTTGTCTGTATATTACATTTGGATTTCAAAATTTTTCGTTGCTCGTTTTAAAACACCCTTTTATATATTCTGTGAAAATTTCAGATCCTTTAGTGTATGGAACCCTGAAAAAGAAAAACGACCAGCTATAGAGACCATTGTCTTATAAAACCAATCAAAGAATATTTTAGATAAAACAGTGGAACCTACATAAAGTAGCAAAAATATTGTATTAAAATGTTCCCGAACTGAAATACGATTTCCAAAATTTATTTGCAAAATTTACAGATTTGTTTTGGCCTTAGCCTTTTTATAATCAAATGGAAAAATTGAACTGAGCACATAGAATTCTAAAGCCGAGATCCCACTAATGGCGCAATGTACCGATTTTCGTAGGCTCACTTTAATCAAGTCATAAGTAATAAACCAAAACGGATTTGTTTCTCAATTAGTTCGTAAATGAAGCTATATGGCTTTATTAACACTGCAGTGAAGTGCAATCACGTCCTTATTTTTCCATTAGTTAATGGCGTTTTCTTTTCTGAGCAATATGCTGCATTTATGTTGCCTTTGACATTTCTTTTTGTTCTTTTCTGAAAAGTATGTATTATTTTAAAAATTGAACGCTTTCTTTTCCCATGATGTTACCCTTAAAAAGAAGAAAAATGCTACATGTTCAACACTCATTTTCATATAAGGGGCATGAGTGCAGCATTATATTAACATATATTTGAGGGTGGCGTTGGCTGAAGTAGTTAGCACGTCGACTACAAAACTGAAGATCCTAGGTTCAATCCCTGTATCCGACAGTCATTCAAATAACAACACCACGCATTTTTCTGATGTGCATTAGAGTCCCTTTGCATCAGCTGTTGTTGGAAAGTTCAAGTGATGAAGGCATAGTCACTGGTCACTGAACTATACCGACTTCAGTAGATGCTAATCCTAATGTTACTTCAGAGCGCCCTCCTTCGTCGGTACTGTGTAGCAACATCATCGGCGAAGTAAAATAACCAATAAAATGGCTACTAAATACACAGCTTTAAAATTTAATACGCCTCATTTAACACCAGAAGGCGCTGCAACACTGCATTATTAAAAAGCGTGCAAAAAGCAGTTGTAAAAAGAATGAAGCTTTCTTCTATCTCTTCCTTCACCACCTGTCTTTTATCACTATCCCTTTCCTAAAGAAGGTAACACCCAGTAATAGTAGTAGGCATTAATTGCCTGAGTGTTACTTCTCTTTATTAAAAAAAAAAAAAAAAAAAAAAAACAGCTGTTTTTGTTATTGTCTATGAAAATAATAAATAATTTTCTAGTTCGTGACTGTTTTATGCCGAAACTTGTTGGAAAATTGTTCTTTTGTTAACGTAAAATATGCAACACTTCTTAAAAATCAGGTGAGCATTTAAAAATGTTGCCAAATCACATGTAGCATATATGTTACACTTTTCTTTTAGAAAAGAAAACACCATAAGAAATAAAGCAATTTTGCTACTTTAGTTATTATTTTATTTCAGTGAGCCGATGAAAATCGGTACATTGTGCGGATAGTTTGATCTCCGCTTAAAATCATATTCACCTCTATTCTTCGTTTCGATTACGTTCCCGCATTCAGTTACGCACGGACCGAAAAGAGGTATTCTGCCAAAAAACTGAATCGAAAGAAAAAGAAGAAGAGAATAGCATGCTTAAACCTGCTGCTTTGCTATGAAACGGGTGAAATAGGAACAGAAAAATTAAGCAATTTTGCAAAATTTTTAGCAAAAAGTTAAATTTAGTGCAAAAAATCGGTGATTTAACATTAAAACAAATAATAATTAAATATTGTAAACATTTTCATCAAATAAGCTCTTGCAAAATTAAGTACAGAGAGCTAAAAAAAACGAGATAAGCAAGAGTTATTTGTGACCAAACTTTTCCAATCTGAAGAATCCTATCGCGTCGGAGGTGATATTTTTAATTTTTTTGCACATAATTGTAACACAAAAATAAAGTTTATTTTTTTAAAGTTAATTAAATCTGTAGACAATATCGTTTTTCGTTGCCATTAAATAGGTATGTCAACTTTTTATACTGTTCTACCTGTACTAAACTAAATAAAAATCGCATTTCAGTACAGAAAAACAAAACATTTCATTTAATACTTGCATTATTTTTTGAATTAATCACTTTTTAAAGCTAAACAAACAAAAATTGAAAACGCTGCGCCACTAAAATAACAACTTACAAAAACGTAGTTACGATCGAAATGCAGAATTCATAGAATCGAAAAAGAAATCGAAGAACGGAACGCAGTATACCAAAGTTGCCAAACGGAGAAACTTTCGATTCGAATCGAAACGCAGAATAGGGGTGATTAAAAGTTTAATACCTGTCAAGTAATGTAACCTTTCATTTAATTGCCTTTTGCCCGAGAAATGTGAACGAATTATGGCACTCGATGTGTAGGGAAATTTTAAACTAAAGCATAAACAGATTTCTATTGAAATATTGTTCAAACCTATTGTTAAGGAACTTTAATAGCCCAAAACATACGAAACAGAAGTTCAGATGTTGTTGTTGTGTATGAGTTTACCAATTCGGAAAATATTGCGAGTGCGCAATGTTGTCATCACTGTCAAAATGCATAACAAATTAATACAAATTGATTTACAGTCAAACTGCGATAGTCCGTAGCCCGATAGTTCAATACACAAATACACGATAAAGATTGTTGTGAATTAAGCAAATATGTTTTGAAAAAAATAAAAAGACAATGGGATGTATAAAATAAAAAAAATATTTGCTATTATTTTTGCTAATATTTAGGTTTCTTTCTGGACTTTTTGAAGAGTGTGACGTAAAAATGTCATATCATTAAATTCAAACCCTTAAGGTAGAGGTCCATAGCTCGAATTTTGCGCGTTATGCTTTACATGCGTTTCATCCTCTTGTTTCATTCTATACTTTGTTCGCGTTGAGTTACATGCACTGCTTTTCATGCGCCATTTTATTTCTGTTTTGATCAGCTGTTTGCATTTGCTTATAAATACTTATAAAGAAAAAATGGAGAGTGAAATCGAGTTTTTATAAGAATTTGTGGAGTTAGTCGAGTTTGTATATTTAATTTATTAAATTTTCTTTCATTTTATTGTTTATTTCAAAAATGGGCTTGGATGTCATTTCGAGTGGGGAGCCCACTTATTGGCCTACTGACATACAAAAAATTCCGGATGTTATAGATTTTGGCGTCACAAAAAATATCTCTAGGGATTTAATTCAAGTTCAAGCTTCTCTTGATCTTTCGTCCGATCACTCTCCGACGATCATTACAATTTGTAGTCCCTTAAGAAGTAACTTACCTGACCCATATGTGAAGATGATCAATCGTGTTAATTGGCTGGGGTTCAAAAAATATCTCAGTAGTCATTGTACGGAAAACATTACGCTTAGAACATCCGATGATATTGAATCTAACATTGCCAATCTCAGCGAGAATATTAAACAGGCTGCTGAACATGCCATTATCCCCCATCCGCAGACTGGGTTTAATAAAATTTATTCTACAGACATTGAACGTCTCGTACGTGAAAAAAGAAGAGCTAGAAGGGAATGGCAACAGCACAGATCACCACAAAATAAAATCAGATTTAAAGAGTGCACTAAACGACTCCAAGAGTTGCTTGCGTCTGAAAAAACTGCATCTCTTAAAAATTATCTGGAAGGTCTTAATGTCACACCAGCGTCTAATTACTCTTTGTGGCGCGCTGCTAGAAAGCTTAAAACACCCATTGAGTATAAGCCACCTCTACGCGCATCTACCGGAAGTTGGGCAAGAAGCGATACTGAAAAAGGTAAAATATTTGCTGAGCACTTAAAATCCGTTTTTACGCCAAACATATATACTGGTGTTGCTGATTTGCCGAATATAGTCGCTCTACCCCCTCAACACATAAAGTTTAAGACGCGTGATTTACAAAAATTAATTGCCGAACTCAACCCGAAGAAAGCTCCGGGTATTGATGGAATTAGTAACCAGATGCTTATGAACTTGCCTCGTATTGCAATGAGAATCCTATTATTCATATTTAATGTCATTTTACGACTGGAGTATTATCCACACAGCTGGAAGCTTGCCAAGGTTAAAATGATTCCAAAGCCGGGCAAAGATCTAACCAAGGCTGAGTCATATAGGCCAATAAGTCTACTATCAACTATGTCAAAGCTTTTCGAAAAACTGCTCAAAACAAAATTGTCCCCAATTCTAATTAGTAGTGGGTGCATACCAGACCATCAATTTGGTTTTAGAAGTCAGCATAGCACCATTGAACAAACTCACAGACTGGTTCAATTTATAAGAAGAACTTTTGAGGAAAAAAAGTATTGTTCTGCGCTCTTTATTGACGTTTCCCAGGCATTTGATAAAGTGTGGCATGAAGGCCTAATTTTAAAATTGAAGACTTACTTACCAATAAACATTTTAAATATTTTGGAAAGTTACATTATTTCCCGTAAGTTCACTGTTGTGGAAGGAGACTTTACGAGTAGGCCTGAAACTATTTCATCCGGTGTGCCACAGGGGAGCATACTGGGACCAGTTTTATACTTGATTTATACTTGCGATATGCCTGTGAGCAGTAGTATCCATACTTCAACATTTGCCGACGATACAGCCTGCCTTAGTATGCACGAAAACCCTGATGAGGCATCCCGCAAACTCCAGGAACACATTAGCCAGATGGAGCTTTGGTTAAATTTATGGAGAATTAAAGTCAACGAACAAAAGTGTGTCCATATAACGTTCACCTTAAGAAGAGATACTTGCTCCCCCATTCGGATTAACAATCAAGTTGTTCCTCAACATTCACATGTGAAATATCTTGGTATACACCTTGATCGACGACTTACATGGAAACATCACATTGACTCTAAGTTAACTCAAATGAAACTTAAATTAACTCAGGTACATTGGCTGATTGGTAGAAATTCAACACTTAGCCTAGACTGCAAAATTTTAATATACAAGTCGCTTTTAAAGCCAATATGGTGTTACGGAATTCAACTATGGGGCACTGCTTCAGCTTCAAATGTAGAGAAAATTCAACGAAGGCAAAATAAAATTTTACGCATGATAACATCGGCTCCATGGTACATCAAAAATTCAAATATACATCGCGATTTGAATATGCCACTAGTGACTGAAGAAATTGTAAAATACGCAGGCAAATATCTAACAAAACTCGAGTCACATCCTAATCCGCTTGCTCGTAATATTTTGAACTTTACTGGGCACATCCGCTTAAAAAAGAGAGATACACGGGCTCTAATATTCAACACTCTAGATGATGAAGCTGCTTGAAAACACTTTTTTCTTTTTGTTGCTTATCACTACCTATGTATTATTAATAACTATCACTAAGCTTATGTCCGACATTGGTCGGGCCTAATAATTTTTTTATAGACTTAAGATTTGAATACTTATTGTTAGTTCATATTTGAAGATACAATAAATAAAAAAAACATGCATTAAAAAAAAAAAAAAAAAAAAAAAAATACGTAATGCACACAAAGTATATAATACAGATTTAGCGGAGATGACACTCAGTACGTAAAAGTAATCGCTAACTAATATGGAGAATTTGTTACTGAGAAAAGTGTGGTGAAAAGTTAATTAAAATACATTGCATTAATGAAAATATTCACATATTTATTAAACAAATTTTTTTTATTGAAAAAAAAAAGAAAAAAATTATCCACAGCAAAATAACATTTATCGATAACGTAAGAAATAAAGTATTATTTAACATCTTTAGCTTTCAAGAGCAGCTGACTTTCTTTCATGGTGCTTGTAACGCGTACAAAAGTAGAAAGTAGACCTACTTTTTGCTTTGAACGCGCCTACGCGTTCTGCGCTTTTTGCAATGTAACTTGTCACACACTATTACATTGATTCTACTTTTTTGACACATGCATAGAAAGCGTAACGCGCAAAAAGCGAGCTATGGACCTCTACCTTTATAAATCGTTTTTAGGGATCCGTACACCAAAGATGAAAATGAACCCTATTGTTTTCGCTAAAATGTCCGTCTGTCCGGCTATCCGTTTGTCTGTCACAGGCTATTTTCTCGAGAGCTGTAGAACCTAATAAATTAAAAAAAAATCAACAATAAAGGGTATTCTATCAGTTAATGTAACTTTGACTATGTAATTTCGACAAGTTGCTGTATCCTGGAAACAGTAAGAAGCAAACTCTTGACTCATAATAAAAAAATGTCGAAACGAAAAATCGCTGTAATGAAAAAAGCGCCTAAATGAAAAATATCACCAAAAATAAAATAAATCGCTAAAATGCAAAAACAAATCACCATAAGTAAAAAGGTCACCAAAAAACTAGATAAATCGCCAAAACTGAAAAAAAGCATCAAAACCAAAAAAAAAGAAACTTCAATAATAACAAAATATCCAAATAGGTACTTCACTAAATTGATTTATTTTAATTTTACTAATTCACTCAATCCAATTCTCTTTATTCCGAAAAGTCGTCTAATTCGTAAAAAGAAGTCGTCGATAATTCGATTGCGAATTATCGGGATTTTACTGTATTTATAAAGAATAATGTTTCACACTACAACTGCATTACAACTGCAGATTATTGTGAGACATTTTTAGATTTAATTGAATTGTATTGAATTTTAATCAGAAATAATTTCTTAATCGGGCTTAAGTTCAGTAACTTCAATTATTATTGAATGAAATATTACTAATATTCCATTTCATTGGAAATTTGCGTTAAAAAGTTAATGTTAATTACATCATCTATCAACCCCAGTAGATAGACATAGGTGCTGATGAAGTGCGTGCCTGCACAGAAAAATATCGGTATTTTCCCCAGCTAATAAAATCTAGTTTAACTTTTCTGCTTTGAGTTTTCATTTCATAAATCAGCCAATTACAGGAACAAATAAGCAAGTGAGTGTTAAAACAACGTCAAACGAAATGATAAGGTTGCAATAAAATTTATTTTACTTACTTATGTACAAACATAATATAAGCTAAACAAGCTTAATCGAAAATAAGACCTCGTATACGCTGGTAGTAATGAAATTGTTATACGTTGTTATACTACTGTTGGGAGCCATACAAGTGAGCGAAGATTATTTTAAAAAAAAAATTATATTTTAATATTCTTATTTACAATTTAGTGGGTGCGAACAAAACCTTTAGAGGCCTCTACCAACTCTAATGTAACCTTATCGCCTGAGGAACAACTTGTGAAATTTTATGATGATAAGTTAGTTTTATTGGCTCCGGAAATTTGTTTGAAACTAAATCATCTAACGAAAGAAATACTAAAAGATGAAACTGTTCAATTGGCTACAACACCTTTCATGATAATGTTCAAAAGAACTATAGAAGACTTTCGTATTATCTATACATTTCATACACGTTTTGAATTTCAAAGCGAATTACCATGGGAATTTGCAGATAAGATCGACGACTACTATCCGCCGAAGAGCAACGCCAACAAAGATGCTCTTTATATATCTGAATTGTTAGGAAAAGTGGGTTACGAGGAACTACGCAATAAGTATAAAACTGAAATGAAGAAATTTGTAACAGAAAAGTTTCTTCCCAAATACGAAGAATTAAATAGCCGGCAGCCTTCAAACAATACCGAATACGCAAAGAAATTGAAAAAATGGGTCATGGTGTTGAAAGAATGTCGGGAGTACGAGTGTTATTTGAATGATTTTGCAAAATCCAGCCAAACCATTTTGCAACAAATTTTTGTTACAGTGTTTCATAAAATTTTTGAGGTCGGCATTATATTTTCACACAATGCAACAACATTTGCCAAGGATGTGGTTAAAGATCCAAAATTATTACAACTTAGTCCGCTTGTAGGACATCAGTTAAAGCAGAATTTGCAAGATTTCATTAAAATAAATGATACACTTGATCATCCCCTCCTAGTTGATATGGTACCTGGAATATTTTATCCTATTATATTTAAGTTTGATAATTATACCAGTTTATCAACGAAAGATCGACAATTAATAACGAACATTTTCGATGATCACGGTTACACCAAACTCGAGTTGAATCGTATAATAAAAAAGGATACCCATCATTATGAGTCAAATGATTATGTGAAAGAGTATCAAAATTTTATTGCAACAATGAATCAAAAAGATTTGCCAAAATTCTTGGATGCTATTGATAAATTCAAGCGAGCAAACACAACCGAGGAAAGAATGACAGCATTAAAAGGTATTGGAGGATTCAATATAGTGCATACTGAAAGCTGAAACTACATTGTAAATGAAATGAAAAACTACAAAATAAAAAATAAAATAATTAAAACGCGAATAAAAGGGGAAATACCGAATAAAAAGTTAATTAAAATCTTTGGGCAGCTGCGGAAATATGTAGAACTAAGAAAAATCGTAATCGGTATAAGGTTTTATGTATAATTAATTGTGTGTTGTGTATTTTGCAAACACTATGAATGATGGAAAATTTTTAGAATTGCACAAACTTGCAATCTCTTATTCACATGATTGTGAATGAGTCTAATAAATATAAAGTACCTAAGTAATTACTGGTGATTTGATAATAAATATTTTTGCACATACATACATAAGTAAATGTTTCTAAGGTTCAAATGAGGGTTATCAAATTGAATATGCTAGCAGCAAATTGTCCTATCTCTGTTTCAAAGACTTACTGTAGACTTATTCAAGCTAAATTTTTTTAAACTAATTCTTCTGCAGATATAATAAAACAATACTGAAGTTAAAGGCTCAGTAAGCCGACTGTAAAGGCTTAGTTAGCCGACTGTAATGCAATGTAACTGCAAAGTAGGCAACAGCTGATCGTTATTTTTATATGAAAAGTGGGTAACGTTACTTTACATCTCTATAACCATCTTCATTACTTTTCACATAACAATATCGATCAGCTGTTTCCTACCGTAGCAGTTATATTACATTACAGTCGGCTAACTGGACATTAATGGAATGTAACTGCAACGTAGGAAAAAGGCTGATCGATATTTTTATATGAAAAGTAGGTTACTTTACATTATATCTCTATATACATTTCCATTACTTTTCACATAACAAAAACGATTAGCTGTTTCCTACTGTTGCAGTTACATTCCATTACAGTCGGCTAACGGAGCCTTTAAGCCTTTTTACGTGACGCAAAGAAGGGTATTGTTTTTATCAGCCTATATATGAAAGTATGTATGGATGTTTGTTCCTTGCGGCGCTATATAAACCGAATGCGTGGACCGATTTTGATAATTCTTACGTCAATCGATTTTTCTTAATCCTGGGAGTGTCACTCACTAAAGATATGACATGAGTCAAAACTCAATATGTCGGCCAACAGACGCCATTTTGTAAATACGAAAAAAAATAAAAAGTCGGCGAACTAAATTAAAATGAGTATCATTCGACAGGTATTTTAAAATCATCTTTAGGTTATTTATATGATTTCTTATTTCGAATTACCATTTAGGAAATTTAACGGTTCAAAGTTGGTCGCAGCCGGGTTTTTTTTTAATTACTACTCTACTATCGTGCCTTGAAATTATTCGAATAAAAAATAATAATAATAAATATATATAATATATAATAGTGAGGCGGTGCAAAATTTATTAATTAAAATACATATCGTTAGCTAAAATACAAAAAGGCTTAACTACACTCAGGGAAAAGATGCAACTTAGAAATAAGAACGTGTCATATTAATTCAATAATTTTCCATATAATAGAAAATGTATATGTGACAGCGCATAGAGAAAGGGACCTAAGGGTTAAAAAAATCAATTTTCACTTTTTTTTTTTTTTTGATGTGGACAACATCTGAGCATCGAATGAGACCGCTTCCATGCCCCAAAAGTGTTCCCTCCCAAAGATATGCGCGTTTTATGATGTGATGGTACACCAAAGATACACGTATTTAAATCTTTAAAATGGCTCTCCTGAATAAAACAGTTTTTTACCCTTAGGTCCCTTTCTATTTTGCGCGTCACATATTGAGATACTTAAACATAAATAAAATTAATAAATTAATATTTTTCCATATTGAAATAAGAAATTTCAACATGACTAGACTTTCGTTAATGTCTTTTATTAATTCAATATTGTTTTATATTAATTTTAAGCGGTTTTTTCTCTGGGTGCAAGGTTAAGAAATTATTACATGATTAATTTTTATAAATTTCATTAAATATCCTATATTTCGATGAGCCTGAAGCACATTGGGCCAAGAACATTTCAATCATTTTACGGGCAGATAGAGGATTATCGTTCAACTGACTCGTCTAACTTTAAAAATTTAATTATAAACAAAAAATAATGTTTATATAATACAAAACTTTTATTCTTAACAAAAGTTTGAATGGAGTCCCAGTTCACACTACTCAAGTCTTATTGCTAACCATATCACTTTTTCTTCTTTGAACTTTCATCGGCGTCCTCACAATGCAAGTTTTATTTTTGAACTCATATATTTTATGCATAGTTTTGTGTATGGATGTGTGCTTTTTTTTAACATTGCGAATGAAAATCCAAAATGTATTGATGGTACATAAAGCTGACTACCAGCGTGCACACTTCTACCGATATTCGGTAGATTCTACCGAATATATTTGTGAATTTAACAATTACCAATTCTACCGAACAAGGCCTGAAATCTACCGAATATTGTTATTTAGTAATTTAAGTTGATATACATATGTGTAAATTGCCTATTTTGCCACACAGCAGTGCGGCCGAAGAGCGGTCATTTTCTGTCATGAAAATCATTAAAACTAAAACTATAAGTAATTTAATATTTGCCAAAGAATTGTGCCTTGGGGATGAAATATTTATTCCTCCCAATGATTTAATAATTTTTGCACAAAAGTTTAAATTCATAAATGGATCTTACATACATATAATCTTTGTAATGGGTGTCTTTTATTGAGGTATAGAACTTTAAGTTGGCATCACTTTTTTTAACTGGCGGCCATTTTGTTATCTGTCAAGTGATTAATATTTAGTTTGGTTTGCCATTTCATCATGAACAGGTTGACAAAAGAACAACGCTTGCAAATCGTGCAAATTTATTTCGAAAATAATGGTTCAGTTCGCAAAGTTTACCGCAAGCTCCGTCCATTTTATGGTCGACATAATCGTCCATCAGAGCAATTAATTCGGTTAACCATGGATCGTTTTCGCACTACGTTTACTCTATGTGATAATACGCATCCGCAGAGACGTCGAACAGTGCGCACCGAAGAAACAATTGCCGCTGTAGAGCAAAGTGTTGAAGAGGACCCGAATGAATCGATTCGTTAATGGAGACCGGTATAGAGCCATGATAACCGACTATTTTGTTCCCGAATTGGATGGCATGAATGTGGATGAGTTGTGGTTCCAACAAGACGGCGCTACATGCCACACAGCGCACGTCACAATCGATTTATTGAAGGAAACGTTCGATGAACGCATAATTTCGCGGAATGGACCTGTCAATTGGCCACCAAGATCGTGTGATTTGACACCATTGCATTATTTTCTTTGGGGATATGTGAAGTCGCTCGTCTACGCCAACAAACCAGAAACGTTAGGGGACTTGGAAGCCAACATTCGTGGCGTTATTGCCAACATACGGCCCCATATGCTCGAAAAAGTGGTTGAAAATTGAACCTTTAGAATTGGCTTTATTCGAGCCAGCCGCGGCGGCCACATGCCCGAAATCATATTTAAACATTAATGGCATAAAATTATACTTCCAATAAAGCCAAATTGATGGACATTAAAACGATTTTCTTGTGTTTTATTTCAATTCGAAGTTCTATACCTCTAAAAAAACACCCTTTAGTTACAAATGTTTGTCAAATAAAAGTTATTTTAGTAGCTTTATAAAACCTATGTACAAAAACTAAATTCCTGTTATTTATGTATATTATTTTATGTATGCATAGCATATCTACATATAAGTATAAAGGTTAAAGGCAAATAACTAGGGATGACACTTTTTATATTGGAAATGCTTCATTGTTTATGGCAGTTTAATTTCCAATCACATGTGAAGTTTTAAATGCGCTTTTGGAACCTGTTTAGTTTGATACTCCTTGCACTTACCCTTTATATATAAGTACATATGTCTTGTTATTTTTTATGTTTCTTTGAATTGTTATTTTTTATGTTTCTCTGAATAAAAAAAAATTTCTGCCGAATTTCATTCAAATCTACCAATTTTTTTGTCGATTCTACCGAATTTTAAAAAAATTAAGTGTGCACACCAATGATGGGAAAGTTGGTACGATCGTACTTTTTTTTTGATACTATTTGACATGTAAAAGTACCGTAGTACTCCCGTAAGACATTTGATACTCTCACGGCCAACTCAGAAATGCAGTCAGAAGACGCGCGTACACATATATTTTTGACAATGAAATGTTAGCTTGGCTTAGTAAGTTTCCCCTGCAAATGTTTTATCTGGTAAAACCAATAGCATTATATCGCTTTGAATGAAAATGGTACGCAATGAAAAGCAAAATTTTGAAAATATTAACAATCAATATAGAGCATTGCCTGATATGGAAGAACTAAAACTATTAACAACAGAAAATATATGCATTTTTTTAGCCCACCGCTGCTAAAACTAAAAACGCTTTAGATGAATACATGGTTCCTGGTAAATCGACAGTAGCTTACCGAATTTTGTCTATACCGCACTCCTCTGTAAATGTCGAAAGGATTTTCTCGTACAAAATATCATAAAAATAAAACAAAGGAACAGACTTTATGTTCCAACAGTATCAAGTCTTACCCAGGCCAAAGATTTATTGAAATCTTAAAACTCTTCCTGTTATAACTTTAACACTTGTACCTATGTACGTGTACATACATACATATGCTTTGTGTTTCTTTTTATTTCTTTGTAAATTAATTTTATATAATTTTTTGTTAATTAAATTTAAATAAAAAATAATAATTTTTGGTACTCTCGGGATCAAAAAAGTACTCAAAAAAATTGTTTTTGATACCGACATGCAAATTTCATTTCCCATCACTGGTGCACACTGCTGACTACTCGTTTATTTTCCCCTCGTCTCTCTCTCTCTCTCTCTCTCTCTTTCTCTCTCTCTCTCTCATATAAACTAATTAGCTTAGCAATAAAGATGCAATCAGACGTGACATAACCATAGCCTTAGAAAACAGCTGTTCAAACCAAACTAAAGGGTAACACTGCATTCGATTATACGTGACTCGCCATAACGCCATATCTATTACCGTAGAAATCAATTGAATTTTGGTGTGGTTATGGCTATGATATTATGGCTAAGTCACGTCTAATTTAAACTTAGGACATGCATAGTGCGAACGGGGTCAAAACAACTCTGAAATTTAATCATGCCATATTGCATTGTTTTTACCTCAACAGTATATTTGATTTTACAAGTCTCTGATTTTGACGTTGTACATTTTGCTTTTCCCTTTACAATGAATTGTATATGTATATATTTATAAATATATAATGTATATATGTATATGCTTACATATAGTAGATGAATATTATTTTGTCTTTACTGCAATTTTGTAAATTTCTTGAGGAACAAGTTCGATACGCTAACAAGTGTATTTTAATTCAAATTCATATATACTTCGTATAATTTTTTTTTTTTTTTTTTTTTTTTTTTTTGTTAAACATATAGTTAAAAGTCTACACGAAAACATTTACGGCGGTATTCATAAACAATTGTTAAAGTTAATATTGGTTTAATGTTGGAATTTTGCACGAGAAAACCGCTTTAACGAATGCCTTAACTTTAATAATCGTTTATGAATACCTGTGTTAGTATAAATTCCATAGATATTTACTAGAATTATTTTACGAATTTTTCCACTTGTTAAAATTTTTTAAAATAACAACCATTTATTTAATAAAATTATTTTCATTCATTCTCTATTCCATACAATTGCATATACTCTTTAAATGCTTTAACTTTTTCGTCGGTTGTGTCCAATGACTTGGTTTTTTCCCACCACTGCAACACTTTTGCACCCACTTCGCCCTCGTCCGTTTTCAGCTTATCCTTGAGTTCATTGATTTTTTGTCCGAACTTTTTGAAAAATTTATTTAGAAATCTATTTTCATACTGAAAGTCCAAATCCATTGGACTATATTTTTTCAAAACATCTAAAATCACTTTCGATTCTGTACTTAAGGTATTCGTTTTCCCCATTTCATAATATTTAGTCGTAGCATTTGAATACAAGTCCACCAAATCGAACAATTCTTCCATTTCATTGCATTCTAAATATTTTTGTTCGTATTCTTCAATGTTCTGCCTAAATTTAACAACCTCAGGCTGTACGCTGGAAGCTATGATGGGATCACTTAGCAACTGCTCGCTTATTTCTTTGGCATTTCTGGCATAACTTAAACCCAAATCCTGCAAATCGAACATGGCAACTTTCATCAATTGAACGGTGGGCTTGAGCGTAGTATCCTTTGGCGACGGGGCCAAATTGGCATAAATATTTTTAAGCTTGCACAAGTCAAAATGCTCGTCTTGAACTGTGGCGGATTTTGCTAGCACGGCCTGAAAAATATATATGTATTTACATAATACTATTTCGGGATATTGTTTCGGCACATAGAATACTTACTGTTGCAAGCAAAAGTGCTACGAAAATGGCCAACATAACTTTAGTTGCCATGCTTTTTTCTAATGTTTTATGTCAGCTGGTTGCAACTTTAATAAACGTGTGCTGACTTATTTCCTTTCTTTTTATAGAATTTTGTGATTCTTTAAAATCATTTAGCTTTTTTTTTAAAGTAGATTAAAATATAATATTTATTTAGGATCACAGCGGGGTTATCAAATTTTCTTTTTATGTATGTAATGATCTTGGTAATTTTTATGGCCAATAGTAGAATTTATCTACTTGCAAGAAAGTCTGCTGTCGTTAATTGGATTTCTTATCTCTGTTTGAATTAATCAACTAAGAAATGGATTTTTTTGTGCATTCATCAAGTGTTATCATCAACAATTGGGTTTGTTTAAAATGTCTGTGGTGGTTTTCTATCAGAGTCATTTGTAGCTTCATTGCCATAGCGATAGGTGATTCGAAGGGCCATAATTAAGCATGCAAGTACTTATTTCAACTGTTGGCTGGCAGTACCAAGTTGAAGCACTTGTGTCATGATATTAAAAAACTTCATTTAAGATCAAACAATATTTAAGAAAATTTCATAAATAATCTTGTTCAAATAACAAAGATATTCACGATCACAGTGTGCGCAAAAACGTAGTACATTAGAGCAGGGCTATTCAACCTGTGGTACGCGTAGCACTTGCAGTACGCGAAACTTTCGCAGGTGGTACGCCAAATCTTCCAAAATTTTAGCATTTATTGCCTTTGAATAATTAATTTGTTATGTTTAATTTCCTTATTTTATTTTTATTAGTTGAATAATAAAGTACTGAAATCGCCAAGATCTCCTAATTATTATGTATTTAATTTTATTTACCCTTGTAATGTTTTTAACAATTTTAATTTATTTTTAATTTTGTTGTTTTTTATTATTAATAAATGAAATGGATTAAATATTTTAAAATTGTTTGTTTATTTATTGAGCCCATACTTGTTTATACACATACAATTTTTTGTTGGTTGTGAGTTTTGTGGTACGCGAAGGTTGAAAAAAGGTTGAATAGCTCTGCATTAGAGTATTAAATTTTTTGGCTAATCTATATAAAAAAATATCACGGTGTTTGTAATTGAACTCCTCCGAAACGACTCGACCAATTTTTATGAAATGTTTGTGTATATTCGGTAGGTCTGAGAATAGGTCGTATGGCCTGTTTCACAATAACGAAGCGAAACTTTCGACTCACAATTTACATATATTGAAAACAAAAACAAATTTTTATATTTTATTGTTGTTTTCAATATAAATTTTAAGTCAAAAGTTTCGTTTAAGTTTTCTTTCGTTATTGTCAAACAGTCCAGTAATCTGTTTTTCTTGCACCTAAGTGGGCTGTGTCACGCCCATACGAACGAGATATATTATATCTTGAAAGCTATAAGTGTTAGAGTCTTCATATTTGGTATGGAATCTTTAGAAAGCGACTTGCGAAGTAATTCAAAATATTGGTGGAATAGGACTAGGCGAAGGGGCATCCCCTCCCCCATACAAAGTAATTAATAATAATAATCTTATATCTTGAAAGCAAAAATAGCACGAGTCTTCAAATTGACAGCGAGATGTAAGTAATTCAAGATATTAGCAGAATAGGATCGGGTTTAGGGGCAACCGTCATACAAAGTAATTATTAATGATATTGTATCCTGACAGCTATAATAGCAAGAGTCTTCAAATTTGGTAAGGACTCATTTAAAAGAAGGTGAGTAACTAATAATAATGTTATGCCTTAAAAGCTATAATAGCAAGAGTTTTAAAATTTGGTATAAATTAATTTAAAAACAATTAACATGTATGAGTACAAATTATAATAAATTTAAAAAAATAACAGCCGTGTCAAAAAAATAATAATTTTGACAAAAGAATACTTGAAGTTCAATAAATGGTCATGAAAAATCTTTCAATCCAGACAAAAGTTTGTCAAGTTAAAGAGTATCCAATAATGTTGGATTCTATGACGTTGTGCATTAGTTGTGTTCGAAACTGTTTAATATGATAAAAAAGTGTCTGGATTAAAACTTTTTTCATTAGTGTTTGTTACGCTTTTTTGGGCAAATGTTTGACAAGTGTGACCGTAGCTTTAGTCATGTTTTAGACTCGGCAGTTTTGTTTGCTCAACTCATGATTTTATAATGACAAAGAAAAGGATAGGTATACAGCTATCTCATACAAAACTAAAAGTTGAGCAACTGAAACTGATGAGTTATAGAGATGTAATGTAACTTAACCTACTTTTCATATAAAAATATCGATCAGCTGTTTCCCACGTTGCAGTAAAATTACATTACAATCGGCTAAATGAACCTTAAAACCTGACTTATTTTTATATTCCGTCATCGTTTAAAGTACCCAAATGCCTATATCACTCATAGACAACATTCTCACACACGTACAATGGGTTAGTTATTATTTTCTTTTTTGTTACTTATTTTATTATTTTTTATTATTTCTATTTTCCAAATTAGTTTTGTTCTTAGAGTTCACACCTTAATTTTCCGCCTTCATCTTTAAAATTATATTTTCTTTGCTTTTCTTTTTCTTTCTGTACGCTGATTTCATTATTCGCAATGTTGCCAATAAAATTAAAAAATAAAATGCTTTTAAGACTTTTAAACTTGCCACCTGGTATAATATTTCACTTACACAAAATAAACAAACAAATTGCCTATCATTATTTCGATATTCCAATTGAAATATTAAGGCATATAAATTAACTTGTTTTAAAAGCAGTGCTGAAAAATTATTTAACCTTAATCAAGGCGATTTAACACAAGGTGGTCTAAACTTACAACTCTGCATATTCGCCTTATATAATTTTAAGTGTAAAATTTCCTGCTGTCAGAATATTTCCGCACGTTTTGCTTTGATTCGACAGTAGAGAAATTGTCAGCTGATCGTCAGCTGGTAAATTGAAATCAACTTATGTTAATTCGCCTTGATCTTAATTGTGGGATTTTTTTTAAGTTTCAATTTCCTGTAAGAACGAAACTGATACACGATTGCACAGCAGATCAAAATAAAACAATATATTTACATTAAGAAAGTTATGCTATTAAATTATGTAGCTGCACTTTACAACAAAACAAAATATTATGCAAAATAACAAGGTTCTAAGAAATGATTCTAACTGTGAAGACGTACCAAAAAATAAACTTATATAAGCATTTTCAGCTTTTACGTCTACTTAACCGCTTTTCCTGCAGCTTGGCACACACTCTGAATTTTAATAAATGCTCAACCTTGAATTTAAAAAGTGGGCGTGGTTACGCCCATAAGAGGTTAATATTAAAATATATGCACTTCTACTTATACGATTCCTACAAAGCTTGGCAAACAGTTTTAGCTCTTAGAACGATATAACTCTGTGCTTAAAGAAGTGGACGAGGTTTGCCCATTAAAGCTTAATATTATATTTCACGTGCTACTTATTGACCGATTTTGACGTAGCTTGGCACGTACCTTGAGCTTTGAAAGTGAAGCGATGGAGCATGAAATTGACCATAAAAACAACTAGTAAAAAGTTGAAAATAATTTAAAGTGCGTTTATATTTCAACAAAATCTAGTGCTTACGAGGTTTCGGACAAAATCTAGCAGATTTCCCATGCAAAATAAAATGTACTTTGTCACTAGACTTTGTCAAAATCTACTTAAAATCCAGTAGAATTTAGTGATACAATTATGGGTATTTCCAAGTTTATACTAAAAAGTCCGCCTGTGTACTTAAAAAGGTGTATGCATTGGCTACATTGCAGTTTTTTTGGTTGTAGTTTTGGAAAATGTTCAGTTAACTGGTTTTTTTTAGGGTATATCTTGTTAAATGTCAAAAAAAACTTAGTGTAAACGATATAGCTTTTCATGAAAATTTTAATTAAAACCGGTTAGATTTTGTACAGGTGTAAATGCCCTATTAGATTCAGTTAAATAACACATATTTAAATAATGCTATTAAAAGTCGGTGCTAATTGAACGAAAAAATAACTAACTATAAACCTTGCTAAGCTGATTAGCGAACAACATTAACAAATTTATATGACAAGAAAAACTTCCAAAAAAAAAAAAAACTAAAGTACCGAAACCAAAAATTCTAAAGGGCATCTGGCACAAGGAAGGCTAAAAGGTGAAGAGTACTTAAGATTCGTGTTCCATTGTTTTCTATTTTTCTTATGTACATACATATGTGTGTCTTCTAGTAAAATATTTTGAAAGTAGTTGCCCAGCAAACATTTCCTCACTATTTTTGCTTAATGTTAAAATTTTTCTGAATCAGACGTGTTCTATTCGTAACATTATACAGCAAGTGCCAATAATTTCTTTAGAATTGCTGCAGAAAATTTCTCAAAATTTGCTGCGAACTACACAGATATGCTGGACTAATTGACTAAAAATATGTTTGTTGGGTAATCAACATCAGTATTTTTAAAGAAAATAAATTGTTGTAGAACATACACACATACATACATACATATGTATCTGCTCACAAGTTAGATTTTTTGAAAATCGACTTAGAAGTCTCTTGAAATAGTTGGGCATTCGTGGCTTGCCCTTGACTATATATAGGGTGTTTTTTTAAGGGGTATAGAACTTTGAATTGAAATAAAACACAAGAAAATCGTTTTAATGTCCATCAATTTGGCTTTATTGGAAGCATAATTTTATGCCATTAATGTTTAAATATGATTTCGGGCATGTGGCCGCCGCGGCTGGCTCGAATAAAGCCAATTCTACAGGTCCAATTTTCAACCACTTTTTCGAGCATATGGGGCCGTATGTTGGCAATAACGCCACGAATGTTGGCTTCCAAGTCCCCTAACGTTTCTGGTTTGTTGGCGTAGACGAGCGACTTCACATATCCCCAAAGAAAATAATCCAATGGTGTCAAATCACACGATCTTGGTGGCCAATTGACAGGTCCATTCCGCGAAATTATGCGCTCATCGAATGTTTCCTTCAATAAATCGATTGAGACGTGCGCTGTGTGGCATGTAGCACCGTCTTGTTGGAACCACAACTCATCCACATTCATGCCATCCAATTCGGGAACAAAATAGTCGGTTAGTCGGCTCCAATTGCTGTTCACGGTGGCGAATCGATTCATTCGGGTCCTCTTCAACACTTTGCTCTACAGCGGCAATTGTTTCTTCGGTGCGCACTGTTCGACGTCTCTGCGGATGCGTATTATCACATAGAGTAAACGTAGTGCGAAAACGATCCATGGTTAACCGAATTAATTGCTCTGATGAACGATTATGTCGACCATAAAATGGACGGAGCTTGCGGTAAACTTCGCGAACTGAACCATTATTTTCGAAATAAATTTGCACGATTTGCAAGCGTTGTTCTTTTGTCAACCTGTTCATGATGAAATGGCAAACCAAACTAAATATTAATCACTTGACAGCTGACAAAATGGCCGCCAGTTAAAAAAGTGATGCCAACTTAAAGTTCTATACCTCAATAAAAAACACCCTTTAAAAGAAAACCTTAAACTTAACTTTGTGTTAAACAGAAATCAGTCACTTCTTTGTGCTCACAGTCTAGAGTAAAGCCGCAAGATGTTCACTAAAACTATATTGAGTATTCTATTCATCTCAATTGCTCAAGTAAATTATAAGATTTCAATATTAATTAAAACTATCAAATTAACAAGCCAACCAACTATTTTTTATATTGTTAGACTTCATGGGCTAGGCCCAACCCGAAAGAAGATTTGTGCCTAATCAAAAGCAAGTACGCAGAGTATTTGGCACCCTCAGAAAACCATAATTCGCTTCCTCCTTCTGGTCAATTACTTATGTTTGGTTTCATTGATTTGGAGAAGATGGCACAGAAATATGTCCAAGGCGGCAAAGTTGTTTGCGATCAATTGCTGAAAAATGATGAAATTATAAACTCGAAATCAGTGAAAGTGTTGGAGTTTAAAAAAAAATTAACCAAATTTGAAGAAGACTATGGCAAATGCGTTGGTCTTCATGCACTACTTCATTTAGTGGCATCATATTCCAGCACTACTTCATTCTATTTCGACCAAGACGAAGCCACGTTCGATGCCGACTCTAAATTCATTCTGAGCCTATTGAGAAAATATAAAGCTGATGATTTAGACAGGGAGTTTCAAAAAAGCTCTAGCGTGTTTGTTGATGATTTTTATAAAAAATTCGAGAGTCTTAAAGGGGATTTGGTTAAAAAGGAAGGCAAATTTAGCAAACAAATAGCAGATTTGTTTGCAAACTTCAAAACACTGAAGAGTTATGATGATAAAATTGAGACCATTGATCAATTTGATCACATTTTGTAATTAAATAAATTAAAAGCTGAATGTTTCATAATAAAGTCAAGTTAATTTTTCGCCTTTAGATGTGTGTGGTGTCGTTATTAAATATTCACCTGTATTGCGTATGTCGAGTCTAATATTCCTCTAGAAGAATTTCGTCCTAGATTAAATAAAACTTGCACATGTTTCCTTTAATCTAGTACAGAATTCTCATAGACAAATATTTGACTCGACATACGGAGATTTCGTGTGCAAAGAAGATTCTATTCACTAACCAAATGCAAAATAAAATTGAATAAAATTATTAAAAACTAATTTTATAAAAAAAGGAAATGATTTGCTACAAATTTAAAGATTAACTGCCGTATTCAGAAAAAATTATTTTGATTTACGAAAGGTTTACAAAATAAATTTTGTATGGAAATTTGTTTGTTAAACATTTTGTAAACCTAAATTATTTTTTTTTTAATAAGGCCTTTAATTAATTTGTGCAAAATTCCTTTGACAAAATAGTGTCTAGGAAATGTTATTGTCAGTGAGAAAATATATTTATTTATTTAGTGTCCTAGTTTGCACTATGCAATTCTTATTGCTAAACTGATTAGTTTGCTAGGAGAGAGAGACGAGGGGAACAGAAGCGTTTCTGCAAACTATACAGTTTAGCAACAAGACTTATAAAATGTATATTATTTTATTATTTCTATTTTCCAAATTAGTTTTGTTCTAAAAGCTCATAACTTAATTTTCCGCCTTCCTCTTTCAAATTATATTTTTCTTTGCTTTTCTTCTTGTACAGCTGACTTCATTATTCGCAATTTTGCTAATAAAATTTCAAATTAAATGCTCTTATGACCTTTAAACTTGCCACCTGGTATAATATACCCCTTTTAGACACGAAAAGTTTACTTTGTAAAGTCTTAATTCAGCTGTGTGAAAGACAGATTGAGGAATACTTTCTCTTTCTGTCTTTCTCGCAGCTGAATTAAGACTTTGCAAAGTAAACTTTCCGTGTCTAAAAGGGGTAATATTTCAATTGAAATATTAAGGCATATAAATTAACTTGTCTTAAAAGCAGTGCTGAAAAGTTATTTAAAATCTTAACCAAGGCGTATTGATACAAGGTGATCTCAACTTACAACTCTGCATATTCGCCTTATATAATTGCAAGTGTAAAATTTCCTGCTGTCAGAATATTTCCGAACGTTTGTGAATTCGCCTTGATCTTAATTGTGGGATTTTTTTTTAAGTTTCAATTTCCTATAAGAACGAAACTATCACACTTTTGCACAGCAGATCAAAATAGAACAAAATTATTTACATTAAGAAAGTTATACTATTAAATTATGTAGCTGCACTTTACAACAAAATGAAATATTTTGCAAAATAACAAGGTCGTAACTGAAGAAGACCCACTAAAAAATATACGTCTGAATTTAAAATAAAAATGGGGTTAAAAATACTTTTCAGGCAAACAGTTTCGAGAAACTAAATTCTAAAATTTGTCTGCTCCTGACAACATATTCATATACGCAAACTTATGTGGGACACTGTATTCGTATGTCTAGCACTTAATTAAAATAAATAAACATACATATGTATTTTGATAACCTGAGTAATAAAGAAAAAACTTGTTTATGCATAAAATTTTAATAATAAACAATAAATACAAACATTGTTTAAGCAAATCAAAAGTTTAGAAAATTTCACAACACTTCGCATGCTAAAGCAGCTTTATTTTTTGCCTTATCTAATACACCCCTGCACAAGATCAGTTACAAGAACTTTTAAGACATGAGGGATTTTTCAAATGCTTTACTACAGTGAAATCTTCTAAAACAAACGCTAAACAACACTGTTTGCAAGAAATTTGTTTCAGTTATTGCAGGTATCGGAGTACGCATGAGCGCACTCCGTTTATTTTTATTTAAATGTATAATACATACACGTTTTCAATTAATTGTAAATTTCATTTTCTTGAAAGCATAGAACTAATCTTTTCTTCTCCGTATAATTGGAAAAACTTTTCAAAAGCCTGAATTCTATCATCCGCGTTTGACAAGGCTTTAAATTGTTCAAACCATTTCAACAATTTCTTGTCTATCTTACCGTTTTCCTTCAATAAATTCTCTTTAAGCCCTTCAATTTTTTTATCGAATTCCAACATTATTGCATCTTCAAACATATTCAAAGCTTCGTCTTCTAACTCTTCGGAGCCATATTTTCGCAACAAGCTCAAAATTAATTTATCATCAGCATCTGAGGTAGCTTCATCTATTTCAAAGTAATGAGAAGTTGTTTCGGAGTACAACGCAACTAATTCGAATAGAATCTCAAGGTCATCACAGGAAGAATATTTCTCTTCGAATTGCGTTAAGTTTTGTTTGAACTCTAAGATCTTAGTTGTTTGCGAAGTTGAAATTTCATTATCCTTTAACAACTGCTCGCTAATATTTTTAGCCTTTTGCACATATTTAATTGAATGGTCTTGAAAGGTTTTTACAGCAAATATAAGCAGTTGATCTGAAGGACTTAGCGAACTATCCTCTCCTGAGAAGTCAAAATTATTATATTTGCTTTTCAGAAGACACAAGTCATTATTTTCTTCTAATTCCGCTGTACCGGCAAGAGGATTGTCCGTGGCAGGCTTAGTCCAGCAAATCTAAGGAAGTGATATACATATATTTTGTTTTAAATGAAAAAAACTGTATATTTTATGAAAATACTTAATTGAAACTTACTTGCACCAAAACTACAGCGACTAACAAAATTGCCAGTAAAATTTTCGTTATCATCTCTAAGCTGTCTGTTGTAATCTTTACTGCTTGAAGGTTTTAACACAAATAATAGATTTTGAGAAAAAAAATATTATTTACAATTAAGTTTCAATTTATATTTCACTAAATTCACTGCGCACAAATAAATGTTGTTATTTTTTTTTTTTTTGCATGAGAAAAAAAACCGCATTCGAAATGAATATTTAATGAATTTTCATTTGAAACAGGTTCTATAAAGTATTTAATTGGAAATAAAAGTTATTCTGCATAATTATACCTTAAGTAATTAAAAGAAAATTAATTTTTTTTTTTTGAAATTTTGCACACATTTGCTGTTTGTTTTATAAAAAAAGAAAAACTTGTTTGGAAATTTTAATACATAAAATTGTTTTAATTTTTCAATATAAAAATATAACTTTTAGTTTTACATATAAAAACAATACAGGACTAAATTTCGTTAAATCCAGTGAGGCTTACTTTTGTAGAACAAATTTAGACAACTCTTGAAATAATTGCGGCACGCTTTCTTTTAAGTAATTTTCTTAAATTTTTGCAGGACTAATTTTTTTACTAATTAAATAATAAGCTGCACCCTAATGTTAATGAAACATTCCATAAATTATGTTTACCAAAAAAAAAAAAAAGTACTTAAACACTTTTTTATTTTAAATGAAAACAATACATGATTATATACAATTAATCAGCAAATTGTGTCCGGGCATAATTTAGAGGATTAAGATAACCCGGCTTTAATAAAAAAAAGACAAACGTGGGACAATTCTCTCTCCCTCTCATTTAACCCACATGAGGTCTTTGTAAATTCAATATGCATGAAATTATGTGACAAAACAAAATTTCCTATTAATTTGGATTCGCAATCTCATATTTGTATGCTAAAGCCATTGCAGCGTTATGGATGGTAAGTTTAAAAGTTATAGGAAATTTTTGCGACGACAATCTTCCCATTAGAAATTTAAAAAAAAAAATCTAATATAAATAGGATATAGATAGTCTCGGTTCAATTTTGAATTGAAAAATACATACCTTGGATATCCAAGGCAAATTAATATAAGGTATGCTCGGCTTTGAGAAATTTATACTTTTAATGTGAAAAAAAGTACTGAAAAATTTGTGTTGAGATCCCACGTACATATATTCAAATTACAAGCTGCGAAAATAGTCAGCTGATCCGTCGCCTTGTTGGATATCAAAAAATTTATTGAAAAGTGTTTATTGACATCTGAGGCAAGCCGAATTAATATCAGGTGATCTCAATTCAGCAACAGCAGATTAGGTGTTAATTTCTTTGGTATTAAATCAAAGCAAAACGTTCTGAAATTTTCTAACAGCAGGAAATTTTATACTAACAAGTTTGCAAGGCAAATATGCTGAGTTGCAAATCGAAACCTCCTGCTATCAATTCGCCATTATCTGAGGTATATTCGAATTACAAGCGGCGAAAAGAGTCAGTTGGGCTGTTAAGATCATCTGATATGGATTTGCCTCTATCAAACTCTGATTATGAATACTTTCATTGAAAATAAAATCTAAAGATCAAAAATTAAAGCTTGCATAAATTAAATTCAAAGATGCTAGCCTCCCCAACTAAAGAAGCAACTAAAACAGATATCTATCTATCTATCTATCTATCTATATAATTAATAGGCAAACATGTTTTTTGTAATCCCTTTTACGCTGGTACCACCGCACCGATTTGAAAAAGATTTATATGGTTTTAAAGGATTTTTCATACAGATGTGCAGAATCTATATTTTATTGAAATCAGTTTAGTATTTTGGGAGCTATAAGCGTTTAAAGTTGCTACTACTGCATGCACACATATTACACACGCATTTATTAGCTTACAAGTAAAATAAGAAACAAAGCATGAGTGTGTGTGTGTGTGTTTGTAGTATTTCTCTTCACCTTACAATTGTTTTTCTCTTATTTGTTGTTGTATCAAAGCCATAATTGAATAAATTGAATTAGGTTGGTTGTAGGGATTTTGTTTATGCTTTTATAAAAAAAATTATATGTAATTTCATGTGTTATTTAATTATGCTTGCATATGTATGTAAGTTTGTGTGTGGCTGTGTTTTAATGAATTTTTTTATGACGTTTAGATACATTTTCTTTGAATCTTAAATTATTTACATTTTGATTCTAGAATACGGACGAGTGTGTCGTCCGTTTGGTATATCTAGTATTAATAAAACTATAAACAAACTCACCTAGAATATAAAATGACTAAAGTCTCTTTTTATAAAAAGGCGCTTAGATAAAAATCAAAATCGTTACAAATTCACTTAAAAGTAAAAGAAAATTTCATATAAGGTATAAGAAATGAAAAATGTGAGTTGACATCCAACGTGTATTCAAATTACAAGCGGCGAAAATAGTCAGCTGATTGCGACCACTTAATATGGATTCGCCTGGAAAATTACCTTACCCATAACTATCGATCTCCACTAGCCATTAACCTGGTATGGGCATCATGTCGGACATCGCAAATGGGTAATGGAGACCGCTCATGCTCTGACATGGATGCACGAACATATTCGCCATGCACGCCATGCAATTCGCCGTCCGCAACCATTTGCAATAGAAAGAAAAGAGACAGAACAAAATTTATAAATATTCCATCTCTATTACAACATGGATATCGCACGTATTCACCACAACAAAGAAGTTTATGAATTTTCAACTGTTGTTCTGCCGGTCCAAGTCAACGGCTAGTGGAGACGTAGGGTAAGGACCTTCAAAATTATATTAATAACTACAATCGGAAAAAATTTAGTTTCAGTCAAAACCATCCGAAAAATTCACCAAAAACCGAAATGGAACTAAAAGCAAAATCGAATGTTTTATTTGGGTGAAACAAAATTGTTTTTTAAGACGGTTAATTTTTTAGAAAAATATAATTTTATATATTATTAATTTTTTTTTGGAAGAGGGAGTATAGCTTCCATTTGGTGTCATTATCAAGAAAGCGGAGACACGCCCACCAATTTTATTTTGTTTGATCTTTATGATATATTACTTATCCGATTACTGCGAAGCTTAGCAGACACATAAGGCTTTCGTAACGACACAGTATTAAGACTATAAAATGGGCGGAGTCATGCCCATTAAAATTTAATATTATAATTAACGTGGTTCTACTTAACCCAGTTTTATAAAACGTGGCACACTCTATGAGATCTAAAAAGACTTATTCTTTGCAATGCCACGCCCATTAAATTTTCTTATTACATTTCAACTGCTTCCACTTAACCGATTTTCCCTCAACTTGGCACACGCTCTGAAGTTTAAGAAATGCTCAATCTTACATTTAAAAAGTGGGCGTGATCACGCCCATAAGATGTTAATATTAAACTATATGCACTTCTACTTATACGATTCCTACAAAGCTTGGCAAACAGTTTTAGCTCTTAGAACGATATAACTCTGTGCTTAAAGAAGTGTGCGCGGTTTGCCCATTAAAGCTTAATATTATAATTCACGTGCTATTTATTGACCGATTTTGATGTAACTTGGCACGTACCTTGAGCTTTCAAAGTGAAGCGATGTTGAATTTAGAAAACTAGGCGTACATTAATATTTGCAGAATTGGGGAACATAAAATTAACAACATAAATAAGTAGTAAAAAGTTAAAAATAATTTAAAATGCGTTTTCATTTCAACGAAATGTAGTGCTTACGAGGTTTCGAACAAAATCTAGTAGACATCCCATGCAAAATAAAATATACTTTGTCACTAGACTTTGTCAAAATCTAATTAAAATCTAGTAGAACTTAGTGATACAACTACGGGTATTTCCAAGTTTGTACTAAAAAGTCCGCCTGTGTACTTAAAAAGGTGTATGCATTGGCTACATTGCAGTTTTTTTGGTTGTAGTTTTGGAAAATGTTCAGTTAACTGGTTTTTTTAGGGTATATCTTGTTAAATGTCAAAAAAAACTTAGTGTAAACGATATAGCTTTTCATGAAAAGTTTAATTAAAACCGGTTAGATTTTGTACAGGTGTAAATGCCCTATTAGATTCAGTTAAATAACACATATTTAAATAATGCTATTAAAAGTCGGTGCTAATTGAACGAAAAAATAACTAACTATAAACCTTGCTAAGCTGATTAGCGAACAACATTAACAAATTTATATGACAAGAACAACTTACAAAAAAAAAACTAAAGTACCGAAACCAAAAATTCTAAAGGGCATCTGGCACAAGGAAGGCTAAAAGGTGAAGAGTACTTAAGATTCGTGTTCCATTGTTTTCTATTTTTCTTATGTACATACATATGTGTGTCTTCTAGTAAAATATTTTGAAAGTAGTTGCCCAGCAAACATTTCCTCACTTTTTTTGCTTAATGTTAAAATTTTTCCGAATCAGACGTGTTCTATTCGTAACATTATACAGCAAGTGCCAATAATTTCTTTATAATTACTGCACAAAATTTCTCTAAATTTGCTGCGAATTAAACAGATATGCTGGACTAATTGACTAAAAATATGTTTGTTGGGTAATCAACATCAACATTTATAAAGAAAATAAATTGTTGTAGAACATACACACATACATACATACATATGTATCTGCTCACAAGTTAGATTTTTTGAAAATCGACTTAGAAATATCTTGAAATAGTTGGGCATTCGTGGCTTGCCCTTGACTATATAAAAGAAAACCTTAAACTTAACTTTGTGTTAAACAGAAATCAGTCACTTCTTTGTGCTCACAGTCTAGAGTAAAGCCGCAAGATGTTCACTAAAACTATATTGAGTATTCTATTGATCTCAATTGCTCAAGTAAATTATAAGATTTCAATCAAGACTATCATGAATAAAATTTCACGTGAAATTGTTCACGGGGAACAATTCCAAGTAATAGCAAGTAATAGGTAAAACAAATAATTCTAATTGGAAAAGGGAGACAGACATTTGACGTGGAATTTTATTCATGATAGCCCTGAATATTAATTAAAACTATCGAATTAACAAACCAATCAATTATTTTTTTTATATTGTTAGACTTCATGGGCTAAGCCCAAACCGGTAGAAGATTTGTGCCTAATTAAAAGCAAGTATCCAGAATATTTGGCACCCTCAGAAAACTATAATTCGCTTCCTCCTTCTGATCAATTATTTATATTTGTTTCCATTGCTATGGAGAAGATAATACAGAAATATGTTCAAGGCGGCAAAGCTGTCAGCGAACAATTGCTTAAGAATGACGAAATTAAAAACGCCAAATCAGGCAAAGTTTGGCAGTTCAAACAAAATTTAACCAAATTCGAAGAAGACTATGCGAAATGCGATGGTATAGATGAATTGTCCGATTTATCGGACCTGTATTCCTATACAACTACAGTCTATTTTGAAGACGACGAAACTACGTTCGATGCTGATTCCAAATTAATACTGGGCCTTTTGAGAAAATATAAATCTGATGATTTGGAAAGGGAGATTGAAAAAATCTTTGACGTGTTTATGGATGATTTTTACAAAAAATACGAGAGTCTTAAAGGGGATTTGGCTAAAGAGGAAGACAAATTTAGCAAACAAATATCAGATTGGTTTGCAAACTTCAAAACACTCAAGAGTTATGATGATAAATTTGATGCCATTGATCAATTTACCAAATTTTAAAATTAAATAAATTAAAAGCTGAATGTTTCATAATAAAGTCAAGTTAATTTTTCGCATTTAGATGTGTGTCGTGTCGTTATTAAATATTCACCTGTATTGCGTACGTCGAGTCTAGTATTCCTCTAGAAGAATTTCATCCTAGATTAAAGAAAACTTGCACATGTTTCCTTTAATCTAGTACAGAATTCTCATAGACAAATATTTGACTCGACATATGGAGATTTCGTGTGCAAAGAAGATTCTATTCACTAACCAAATGCAAAACAAAATGTTTGAAAAAAAATTATTAAAAATTAATTTTATAAAAAAAGTAAATGATTTGCTACAAATTTAAAGATTAAATTAATTTGTGCAAAATTTCTTTGACAAAATAGTGTCTAGGAAATGTTATTGTAAGTGAGAAAATATATCCATTTATTTAGAGTCCTAGTTTACACTATGCAAGTCTTAAGGCCGAGGCACAATGAATCCGTCATGCGTTAAACTTCGCCTTTTTCAACTGACAGCTAAGTTGAAATACATGGTTTCTTATGAGGTCTGTTACATTCAGTACGTGTCCGTCAACGCAAAGTACGAAATTTGCTCAACTTTCAACTTTTTGCGTACGTTGAGTAGTTTGACAGATATTGGTTGGTTTTTTTGGTATGTTTTGATTAAGTTTTTTGTGTTTTGTGGCAGCAAAAATAAAATTTAACAAAAAAAAAACGAAATGAATAAAAAACGTTGAATTTAATAAATAATATGGAAAATTAACCTATTGAAGCTGTTGAAATGCTTCCGTCAATAAAGTATTCATTGTGCCAACCTTCTACGTCGTTGCATTAATGTCAGTTGAAAAAGGCGAAGTTTAACGTATCACGGATTCATTGTGCCCCGGTCTTTATTGCTAAGCCGGCTTCAAATCGTTACATACGTGATCGTATCGGCAATCGTACGAAAACAAATTAAGTGATACGTCAATCGTATAAGCTGAATGGGATTTCAGCACGTTCACGTATGTCATAATCCGAAAATGGTGTTTTTACGTGACGAGTTGTACGTTCACGGATGTGACGATTTGACCCCTGATTAGTTTGCTAGAAGGGAGAGACGTTTCTCTCCATCAAACTAATCAGATTAGCAACAAGACTTGTAAAGTGTAAATTGGGACTAACAAACTAATCAGCTTAGCAATAAGAATTGCATTGTGTAAACTAGGACTTAGATGTGAAACGAATTTTTGACACTCTTAAGCGAGTGCCAGACACATCAATATTCAGCTTCAATATATGTGGTTGTGTGCGTTTGTTTACCAAAAATAGTTACACTTATGTATACTATTGGTGTGAACATTTTTTATAAAAAAACTCACACAACCACACATACTGAAGCTGAATATTGATGTGTCTAGCAGCAGCTTTATGAGTTAAGCTTGTCCATTGCATTTTATTAATGCTTTATAGTCACATTCTGAATACTAAATACAAAAATTAAAAAAAGAATATATGAAATGGAGAACGAGTAAAGCTGGTGGTAGACACATCAATATTCATCTTCAATATGTGTGGTTGTGTGAGTTTTTTTATAAAAAATGTTCAAACCAATAGCATAAGTGTGACTATTTTTGGTAAACAAACGCACACAACCACATATATTGAAGCTGCCCTGCAGAAAGTGCGAATAGTGAAATTGTAATCATGTACTAGTGACATTGTCAGTAGTACTACTGACCAGGTGTATCCTAGCCAATGTAATCATCTATTGACATTTAACATTAGCTTGTCATTGAAAATCCACCACTAGACTGTATCAGTACTGACTAAATAGTTCTTTTGGGTCAACATGGAGACATTGACACCAAAGATTCACTAGTAATTTTTAGGGGCTCTAGTCTACAATATCGATATTTCCTAGCTCGTTGTCAATAGTAAAATTATAGTGATTTTCTAGTGACATTGCCAACAGTGCTACTGACTAGGTGCACCCCAGCCAATGTAATCGCCTATTGACATATAACATTCGGGTGTCATTGAAAATCTACCAGTAGACTTCAGCACTATTTAGAAGGTAGTACTTTTACGACCAAATGGAGATATTTGAACCAAAGATTTACTAGTAGATTTTAGTAACCCTCGTCTACATACATTTTTTGAATATTATTGTACAGCATAATAAAGAAGAAAACCAATCTATTGACACGTTTATTGACAATATCACCAGAAATACACTAAAACTGTTGTCTCTAACGTATCTTTACTCGCATATAAAAGGAAAGTTGTCGACATTTTAACTAGTGCAATTGTCGCTGGAGAAATAGTATTGACATAGAGACATATGGTTCTAGGATGGCTAGAGGGTGAATATTGATGTGTCTGGCACTCGCTTAACAAGAAATGTTTAGCTTATTCATACTAACCCTCTCAGCTATCACACCCGAGAACAATTGTGCTGGCATAAAGGCCGTTGCACAATGATTCCGTCATACGTTATACTTCGCCTTTTTCAACTAACATTATCGCAACGACGGAGAAGGTTAGCACAATGAATACTTTATTTACGGAAGCATTTGAACAGCTTCAATAAGTTGATTCTCCATCTTATTTATTAAATTTAAACTATTTTATTTATTTCGTTTACTTCTTTTGTTTCATTTTATTTTTGCTGCCCCAAAACACAAAACCCTAATTCAAAACATATCAAAAAAACCAACCAATATCTGTCAAACTATTCAACGTATGCAAAAAGGTAAAAATTTACCAGTTTTTGTACTTTGCGTTGACGGACACGTACTGAATGTAACAGCCCTCATAAGAAACCATGTATTTCAACTTAGCTGTCAGTTGAAAAAGGCGAGGTTTAGCGTATGACGGATTCATTGTGCCCCGGCCTTAACATACCAGTTTGTAGGTGAGAGCGCTGATTTACACGTTCATAATTGTGCTGGCTTAACATGCCAGTTTTTAGGTGAGAGAGGCAAAGAGAGTGGTTTTGCGGTTGGCATAATTTTTCAACCGGGCACAACCCCGTAACATCGGCACAATATCAATACACACACAACTTAAAAAACAGCAAATGTTAAAAGAATACAAAAAACACTAATACACACAAAGCTGTGTGTACGTATGCATTTTTATGCCAGATTAATAAGTCTCGTGTGTTCTAAAAAGAACAAAAATTGTGCCGCATAAAAATTATTCCCGTGTGTGATACCCCACTGAGCAATTTTGCTTGAAATTGTTATTCAAGTCAAACAATCAATTTTCAAGGGTTGAATTAGGGTTGCCTAACACGTTATTTTAATGGAATTATCCAGTGAAAAGGAGGAAACTTTTTGATTTTATTCAAACAATTTCAAGCATTTTAATATATGTATGTATGTACATTACTTCGAGCCCTGAATTATGCCTTCACAAAGCCTTGCATAGGGTATTTTTAATAGAGGTTGATAACTTTTAACGTTCCTTTACACAATGTATGATTAAGAGTTAACGTGAACTTTAACTGACAGCTTTCCATACAAAACTTGCCGTTAAAGTCCCTGTTATCTTTTAATTGTATATTGTGAAAAGGGCAGTAAATGGAATAAAGCAAAGATGAATTTTTGAAATTGACATGAAATTTACTTTATTCAAAATGTAATCTTCTGGCATTATAATTTAAATATTACTTCTGGGATGCGACCGGCTGACAAAATGGTCGCCAGTTAAAAAAGTGCTGCCAACTTAAAGTTTTGTGACTCTATAAAAAACACCCTTAATTACAATTCAAGTCTGTTTCAACCTTAAAAATCAATGTTGAGTGCTCGAATGATTTTCGTATTCTTGCGCAGACAATACAACAATTTTCTGCGCATCTGTCCTCGCTTTTGTTTTCACCATTGTTATTTATTTTTAATATTTTTAACACAATTTCAGTTTTTATAATTATTTATGATTTGAACATGCTAAAGTTCGTATCGCTTTTTAAGCCAAATTACATGTGATAATTATAATTAATAATTATTAATGAACAAATAACACCAAAGTTAGTTGTAAATATTCTAACAACACATAGTTGAACGGAACAGCTAGCCGTTTTCGAAGGCCACTAAACCTTCATCATCAGCGTTCTTCTGTGTGTGGTCCACTGTGTGTGGTGTCAGTTAATGTAGATTTCTGCTTTATATACTTAGCATTTTATTGCAAATGGAATATGTGAATTGTTTTGATTCATCGTATTTCAATTTGCTGAAAGAAAGAACAAACGACAATGGTAAGGTTGTTTTAAATTTAGAGATGGTAAAGTGAAGTATGTATGTTGTGTTATATTATATCAAAATATTTTCAATTTGAAAAGATCATGAAATGAAAGCTTGAATTGAACTTTCTTTAGTAGTATTACCCAATTTCAACAAATCTGGCAACATTAATTTCGAAGATCAGTTTTTTATTATTCTATAAGTTCTTCCTAACCGAAAAAAAAAATCTAAAAATTATTTTCTAGTCTTCCTTTGTAGAAAAGTAGGCAAGCACACTACGATCCTTAAAACTTAAAATATATTTAATTTGACGCACTTAACCCAATCAATACCTATAAAATATAAGAACATAATCTCAAATTTGAGGAAGTGGGAACGATCATGCCCACGTGCTTTTTCCCAATCAATTCGGGGTAATTATGATGAAACAGCTTTGTGTTTGTAAAAATGGGCCATGCCACGTCCAGTAGCAACGATAATGTTATTCAGCAATTTCTCTTTTACAATACTGTATACCATTTAATACTAAAATAATAAAAAATAAAAATAGACGAGAGGTGTTATACCACACCCGGATAGAGCTGCTGCTTACCTATATTAAAAAATATTGCATGTGTTAAATAACAATGCAATAAAATTATATTATATGATATTTTAGCATGTTTCCATTTATTTCCCATTATTTCCTTTGCTAGCTGAGTATTATTAAAATACTGAATTTTTTTGTGCTCATGTTCAAAAACAATACAAAAACATATTGAGCAATCATTCTTGTTTTTTTTCGTTTATTTTCGTACTCTGCTCTTAAGCACAAAGAAATGAAACCAAATATAAATTTATAACTTTAATAGTGTCGATTATTTTTGTTACGAGAATGACGTACTGGCTCCTGTGTCGTGGCATAAAGAGCATAGCTCTAAAAATGAATTAATTTGAAAATATGTATCTTGCTGGATAACAAAGTTGGTAGGTTTTCGTTATATTTATTACATATAACTATTTGATTATCATAATAAAAGTTACTGAAACCACAAACTGAAATAAAGAGTCAATTTTGACATCAAAAAAAAAATCTGTGTTGGAGTCAAAATTCACACTCATAATAAAATTGAATATTGCATAGTATAACGATGCAATAAGCATCCAAAATCAATATATGTAAATAATATCAAGACACACTTTTTTTATTTATGTAATAATAAACATGAATATACATACATACATATCGTTACCTTAATAGAGAAAGGCTCTAACTCATTTTTTTTTAAATTGAGATTTTTGCATTTTTCCATACATTAAATGTTCTTCTACCGAAATATACAAAAAAAATCGATTTAAAAAAATTATGAGTTAGAGCCTTTTTATATTAAGGTAACAAAATGTTCGTACATACATATATTAGAACATTTTCATTTTACTCTCACACTAATCAAATTATTAATCATAAAGTTCAAAAAATTCCACAAAGGCCACAATCTTATCATCATAACTCTTGAGTGTTTTAAGCTGTACAAACCAATCTGAGATTTTTTTGCTAACTTTACTCTCCTCTTTACTCAAATCCTCCTTAAGAGTGTCAAATTTTTTACAAAAATTATCCACAAAGACAGCAAAGTATTGTTCAAATTCTCTGTCCAATTCTTCAGATTTATATTTTCTCAACAGGCCCAGTATTAATTTGGAATCAGCATCGAACGTAGCTTCGTCGTCTTCAAAATAGAATGAAGTTGTATTGGAATACGATTCCGCTAAATCGAACAATTCATCTATACCATCGCATTTCGCATAGTCTTCTTCGAATTTGGTTAAATTTTGTTTGAACTGCAAAACTTTGTCCGATTTGGCGTTTTTAATTTCGTCATTCTTAAGCAATTGTTCGCTGACAGCTTTGCCGCCTTGGGCATATTTCTGTGTCAACTTCTCCAAATCGTATGTGGCAAACTTAAGCAGTTGAGTTGAGGGCGGCAGCAAATTATCATTTTCTGAAGGTTCTATTAATTCATATATGCTTTTCAATTGGCACAAATCTTCTTCAGTTTTTTTGGCCTTAGCCCACGAACTCTATTGAAATATAAATATTTGCTTATTTATTTGGTATTTTTATTAATATTAAAGTCCTATAATTTACTTGAGCTACAAAAACTGCAATCAATAGAATATTTAATATAGTTTGTGTGAACATCTTTCGTTTTTTACTTTAGTCAACCGGACAGAATAAAGTGACTGATTGCTGCTACAGCTCTCTATGAATTGAAATCTAAGCCGGCTCTCAAAACGAAAGCATTTAGAAAAACTATTATGTATTAATGTTCAGCAAACATTGATTTGCAAATTGCCTTCCGCCAAAAACGCTAACTTTCAAGTTTCAAACATTGCGCTTAACAATACTTAGGAAAAAACACACATATCTCTAAAAATTTACATATCGCTCATTTACCTGAACAATGTAATAACTCGAAAAAACTAATTTTGCATAAAACGGACTCAAATTTTTTCAATAACATACAACCGAATGGAAAAAGAATATTTTATTTTTCTCTCAAGACTTGAAAATCGAAAAAAAACAGTTTCAGGGCTGGAAAATTTAAATTTTTTTGGTATATAAAAGTGGCCTGAAACTTTAGCTGAAACTAATTTTTTTTTTATGTTTTGTTAAATATACCTATTTAATATGTCAGTAAAAATCAAATTAAAAATTCAAAGAAATTAAAAAAATTATTCCAGGGTTGGAAATTTTAATTTTTTGGCAATAAAAGTAACCTACCTACTAAAACTATTTTTTTTATTTTTAAAAGGAATAGATTAGTATCAGAAATAAGAAAAAATTTAAAAAGAAGATTCCAGGGTTGGAAAGTTTTCACTTTTTTTTGGTTTATAAAAATAACTAGGTCACACTATATTTTTTTCTTTGTAAATTTAATATATTTTATCTTTTAGAATTAAATAGTTTGGTATAAAAATTAGAAAAACAAAAAACAAAGCTCCAGAGCTGGAAAATTTAAACTTTTTTTGTTATATAAAAGCAACTAAATAAAATAATTTGTTTCTTTGTTTATATATTTTATATTTGCGAAAGAATTGAAAATAAAATTAAAAATATGGTCCCAGGGTTGAAAAATTAACGTCCTAGCCCACGATGTCGACAAGAAACTTCAAATTTTCAAAACAAAAAAATCCCCAAATAAACATATTTCTAAAACTAAAATAAATCGCCAAAAATTAAAAAAAATCGGCAAAATTAAAAAAGTAGCCAAAATTAAAAAACCGCCAAAATAAAAAAAATAGCCATAATGAAAAAAATCGTCAAAATGAAAAAAAAAATTCCAAACACCAAAAAAACGCCAAAACCAAAAAACGCAAAAACTAAAAAAAAACGCTCAAAACCGAAAAAAAATCCAAAAATGAAAAAATATGCCAAAACTATATACATATTATGTAGGCTAAGGTTCGTATTGTATTAGATATCTAGTGTTCATACGGAACCCTTCGTGCGTGAGTCAAAGTCGCACTTCACTGAATTTATTTCAATATTATATTACTTTATCATTCACAGCCTGTCTCAAGATGTCGGAAAAAACGTTTCTTATTTTATTGTTGTTTTCAATACCAGTTGTCGATCGAACGTTTTCTATCGACATCGTGGTTCAGAGCGTTATATTATAATAATACATATACACACATATATACATACATATATTTGAAAAAGGAAAGTTTTTCTTTACGCAAATTGTATAAAGGCCGCGAAAGCATCCATTTTATCTTCGAAATTTGTTAACGCATTGTATTTGTCATACCAATCCAACATGGGTTGCTCCAAATGTGTTTTATTCTCTTCAAACATTTTGACAAAACTATCCATAAAGGTGGAAAGTTCTTTGGCTAGTTTCTCGACCACATCCTTGTAATTGCACTTATCCATAATACCCATGATGAATGTTGATTCTGGTGTGACTTTTTCCTCGGGCAGTTCATAAAAATAATCGGTAGCATTTGTATAAATATCCAAGATATCCCACATTAAAAGTGGATTCTTGGTGGTTTCATACTTTTCCACAAACACGGTTAAATTCTTTTTAAATTCCATAACAGCCGGCTTAGTGTTGGCCACCAAAGACTCATCCTTCAATATGCAACGACTGACTTGGGCAGCATTGGTAGCAAAATGTTGACCCAACGATACAAAATTATCGAAGGTGTATAGTAAAAGCTTTTGTGAGGGTGTTGGATTTTTCCTGATTTCTTCCTCCGAAGAATCAAAATAGTTGCTAGTATCATCGAGAGGCTTAGAGAAAGCGATCTGTTAATATACATACATATTAAATGTAATAACAATTTTGGTGTATATAGAAAAAATCTTCTAAAGATATATATTTTTAATTAATTAAGATATTTCTGTATGTACTAAAATCTTTTTACTAATTATTCCTTCTTTTGAAAGTGTTTAACTAACCTGAATTAAAATAAAGACGAGAAATACGGTATGGATTTTATATGCAGCCATTATGTTTGTGTTCCCTATTCAATATATTCTTAAGAACTAATGCTAAAATTCAGCGCAATTTACGATATATAATATTTGTATTTTAAAACATATACACATGTGTATACAGCATATGTAAGTATGTACGTATTTTGCTTTGTATTTTGTTTATTTGCATCCATACAGGTTATCGCAATAAATATAAATTGACCTGCAAAATTTCAAATACTAAACACACTTTTACTGACTTATTGATTATAATAAAGCTTTACCTTCAAAAATATACCGTTAGTATTGAAACTGACTTAAAAAGTAGGACAACACTGACCCAGCTTTGAATGGCACTTACACACTTTGCGCTATGCTTATGCAAGAAGGCAGATTTCATTATTGGTCGCATAGTGTGTGTTGACATGTTTATGGTTTCATTTCGTGTTGCATTCGAGGTTTGAAAAATGTCAAAATTTATTAATATTTAAATATGAAACATTAAATACATATACACATATCGTCGGTTGGTTTCTGGTTTGATGTATGGAACAAAAATGAGTTTTCGGGAAAATCGATGAAGAATTTTTAGTTCATTAGTTTTATAAAAATACACGATAGAATTTTTTGTTAAATAATAAATAAAACATATGTTTTTTATTCAAACTTAAAGTTGATAAACTTTTTACACCCAACATGAAAAGTTATTACTACTTAAAGAAAAAATTACAAAAATCTTTGTCAACGCATGTCCCAATCATAACATCAATATTGTTCAATACCTGTTCAAGTAGATTAAATTACTGTATATATTTAAGTAGATATAAAAGGTGAAAATATCAGTTTAATTCATATAATATGACTTTTAGAGGAAAAACAACGGAAGAAATTTGAATATATTTAATAAAAAAGTTTTATTAACAAAAAATAAATATCAATTCATTTGATTAAAACATAACACCATAATTAAATTTTTGTGATTTGCTTTAATTCACGTTCTTTGAGTAGAATATGCTGCATTGATATGCATTACAACAGATGCGAATAACATTATTAATACTTTTACGTGGGAAATGTGCCACATATTCCAAAAATAGTCGATTGCCGTAAAACAGATTTTACAATGTTCAACAATTGTGAAAATGACGCAAAATTACAGCTCTTTATCTCCTGATATATTCCAGATATCGGAAAACTGATAACGACTTTGAAAAGAGGACACATTATTCATATATTGCCGTCGAAACTGGCATTAAATATATTGGCAATATAGCAATAACGCCTGTAGAAGAGCGGAACAATACTTCTTACTGCTTTACTTATCGTCGGTTCGTTTCTGGTTGGAGGCACAGTATATTCCAAATACATTGTGTCTGCAGCAAACCAGAAACCAACCGACATTATGTTAAGGCTATGGCAAATCGTAGCCACAATATGGATAAAGTCAACAAGGAAGGTGCAAAACCAAAATATAATTCACTTGCAAATATCTGGCTAATCGAACAATTTTTTTCACTTCACACGTTTTTAAGAGATTATTTTCTTTTTTAATATACATACATCAGAGAACTGTATGAGTTGATTCACTTTCGCTGGCCACTCACTTTTACAATGCTTTTGTTTTGTTTTTTAAGATCAATATGTAAATGATATTGCTTGCGGAGTTACTTCTCTAATAACTGACTGTCATTAACACACTCTCTTTTTGTTTGGTGCTGTTATTAAAAATCAATAAAAATTCTTACTGTTGTTCTATTGTAAAGCAATCAAATAACTCACAAAAGCATGTTGACTAGATGAAGTCTTAAGTTAATAAAACATAGCGTATTAATTAATAGTTTTTTTTTCGTATTAAAACAATTTATAAAATAAAATGGGGCTAGCTATTTTATTTTATAATATTACATAAAACTATATTTGTCAGAAGGGGTTTTAAGAAGTATTCAAAATAATCATACTGATTCATTGCTTTAGTGAATCATATGAATGAATAGAAATTGCAAGCAGTGGCATGCATTTATTAACAACAGTCTCATTGATAAGAAGCATGCAATAGCATCATTCATTATTTTAATGTTAAGTGCTAGCTCAAATTTCATGTTCGCAATAATTGTCAACGAAAAACTGTTGAAAATTATTGAGCTGTCTGTATTGGCAGTATCAATATTTTGATATTTGCTGCAATATATGTTTTTAATGTATTTACTACCAGACTTGATGGGGGGTTAAAAGGTAAACAACATTGAGCGATGTTGCTGCCATATTGCACAATAAAAATCAAAAGTCGTTTGATAACTATTTGCCAATATATTGTGCCACCTTCTAATATGACATACACATTGTCAGTCCCTAACTTAGTGCCGGGAAAATACATATGTCTAGCTCCGTCATTATTATTAAATACCATTTAAAAACCATTTTACGTTAAATTTTAATTACATCATTTTATTTCTGATTAGGCCAGTTTTAAAAAGTCTGAGAAAGCCTCAAACCTTTGCTCCAAATCTGTTAAACTATTGTACTTTTCATACCAATCCATCAATGGCTTTTCTAAATGTGCTTTCTTCTCTTCGAAACTCTTGATAAAGCCATCCTTAAAAGCAGTAAATTCCTTGATGAATTTCTCAATGACATCTTTACATTTATATTTGTTCAAAATTTCTATTATGAATGTTGTTTCCGTTGTGATTTTCTTCTCGGGAAGTTCATAATACTGAGTGATATTTGAATAAATGTTTAAGATATCCTGTGTATAAATATGGCCCTTGGTGGCATCGTATGTTTCCACATATGAGGCTACATTTTCTTTAAAATTCACAACATCTGTTTTAGTGTTGGCCACCACTAACTCATCCTTCAATATGTAACGGCTGACGTTGACAAGGTTTTTGGCGAAATTTTGCACCAAAGGCACAAAATGCTCAAATGTGTACATGAAGAGCTTTTGTGAGGGAGTTGCGGCAAGTTTTTCCATTTCTTCTTCAGAAGACTGAAGGGAGTTGCTACTGATGTCATTGGTTGACTTGGGAATGGCGGCCTGTTAATATAAATTAATGTTCAAGAGTCATTAGTTTCCATAAAACTTAACCAGTATTTACTAACTTCCATAATCTTACGTCATTTGCGAAAAAAAACAACACCCTAATGCAATGAGTTGTCACTGTTTTGAGTTTCAATATTTTTATCGCATTTTTTTCCCAAAATTAATGTTTAACTTAATCAGTAAAATATTGATTGTTTCTTAGCATAGGATCTAACTAACTAAGCCCTCAATAATCAATATGAATATATGTATTTAAAGGGTGCCCCAACAAGAACTCAAGACTTAAATTTGGCGCCATTCGAAGTGTCATTGTTTGACATTTGAATAATTGTTATTGTTTGCTAGTAGAAGGTACGAGGTTAGTAAAAATGGAGAGCTGCACGAATGAACAACGCATTCTCATTGTGAAATTGTTTTACCAAAATTGTGAAAGTTTTGCGGCTACAGTTCGCAAATTGCGATCAATTTGGTGTCACAATAATGCTCCAAAAGAGTCAACTGTAAAGAGATTAATGGATAAACTTGCCGAAACTGGGACTGTTAGTGATGTAAAGACAACAACGCGCCTTCGAACCGAAAATGTCGCAGCTGTACGTGATGATGTCGCTCAAACTCCATCCACCTCAATTCGACACCGAGCTCAGTAAATTGGTGTCTCCAAATCCACTATGCAGCGAATTTTGACGAAAGATTTGCATCTTCATGCATACAAAGTTCAATTGACTCAGGAACTGAAGCCAGCTGACCATGGACAGCGAAGGGAGTTCGTTAATTGGGTATTGGAGAGACAACATGAAAATGCTGATTTTGCCGATAAAATTATCTTCAGTGACGAGGCCCATTTCCATCTTGATGGCTTCGTCAATAGGCAGAATTGTCGAGAAGCAAATGATTCCTCAACGTGTCACTGTGTGGTGTTGGGACACCCTTTATATTTAAGAAACAATTAATATATTACTGGACAAGTTAAACTTTATTTTTTTTTCTTTAATTTTTTTATATGTTTTAACAAACACAAACAACATAACCAGCGATGCGATTAGCTTATCTGCTGGAAACACCCACGGTCTATGGCGGGAATTGATCCCACGACCTCTGGACTGAGAGGCCAGCATCGCTACCAGTCAGCCACAGGGCCACCCAATAAATATTAATTTTGGGAAAAAGTGCGGTAAAAAATATTATACCTTTATTACGTACATATGTACTTATTTATGTATAAAAAAAACTCCCAATAAAACAAAAATTGTAATTGTTTTTTTTTTCATTTCCATAAACTTATGAGATCAGGCAAAAGTCGTGTGATATGTAGAGTGGTATAGTGATATAGTGAAAAAATAATTTGTAAAATAATTATGTATGTATGTAGTACGTATGTACTAATTATTCCTTCTTTTAAAAATATTTAACTAACCTGAATTGAAATAAAGACGAGAAATACGGTACGGATTTTATTTGTAGCCATTATTTTTGTGTTCCTTATTCAATATATTCTTAAGAACTAATGCTAAAATTCAACAAAATTTGTGATATGTATTTATATTTTTATATGTATGTATGTACATATATATTTATATATGGAGATATGTATGTTAATATTTTTGTTTATATTTTCTATATTTCCATATAGGTTATCACAATAAATATACATATGTACTCGTATGTACATATGTATATTGACCTTCAATTTCAAACATTAAACACAATTTTACTGATTTATTGGTTATAATCAGGGAACCGCAAATATGCAATTGCATGTTTTTTCTTGTGTGACATATTAATGCGGAGATAAGATACAATACTTATCCGTTTTAGAACTTTTTATGAATTTTGGCATTGATTTGGAAGTGCATGTTTTTGCATATTTTACCCTTTAAAGCATGTTTTTACATATTTCAGACTCGAATGCATATTTTTAGCTTTTTTCGATTTTTAGAGCTTGCTTGACGTTTTTTTATACTTTATAAAATATTTTGTTATATTAATATGCTTGGTTAAACCTTTTATTTTCCCCATCAAAATTCGATTTCCAATGTTCTATGCATGCCATACTATATGTAAATATAAGCTTTTAATAAACATAGTTGCTTTGAATAAAACCAATCAATTATCCAACTTTTAAGGATTCATTAAAAATAATGAATGTTAATTTCAATAAAAATTTGATTTTCAATAAAAATTTTGCTTTGTGAATTTCAATTTGAAATTTAGATTGTGAATTGTCCCGAAAATTTTCAATGTATAAAAGTTAGCTAATGTGCCGGCAACGATTTTTATTTGAAAAGCTAAGCGAATATTTATGCAAAATACAGTTTCGAAGATTTAATTCTGATATAGGGATTTTTTTTTTGAAGCTGAAGTTAAATTTTATTTCTTTATTAGATTTATTTATAATTAAATTTATTTTTGTATTATTTTATATGCAAGTGTTATTAAAAATATATTTTTCCCCCAATTAAATCAATTTCAATTACTTTTTAAGAGCATATTTTTTCAGTTTTTGGTGCATATTTTCTAGTTTTTAGTGCATATTTAATGCGCATAAAACACTTTTTTATATTATATTTATGGTTTCCCTGGTTGTAATAAAGATTAATGTTGAAAAATATACAGTAGAACAATAATGAGCCACATTGTATACATATGTACTTATATGTGCTTTCTTAAAGAAAATCAAAATAATTCACTTAAATACCAAAAATTAAAAATTTAAAAAACCCCCGAACACATCTAGAAAATATGCGATATCTTTGTATATATAGCTTAGAACCCTCTCAATCAAGTCCCCTTTCAAGAAGAAAATAAATAAATAAAAAAAAAACATTCATTTTTAATGAATAAATAATTTAAAATATTAAACTATAGAAAGCCTGAAAAGAAAAATTATTCTTTGAATTAAAAATTCACACGAAGACTTTTATGAAGTCTATTTTTCGACGTCACTTTTTTTTGTCAGCGAACGGGGTAGAGAAGAAAGAGGGGTAGAAAAAATGACTCGATTTCTGTTTTCCATGGTTTTTTTTCATATTTCTCTTTACATTGCTACTTTTTTGTGACGTCATTCTGCCGACGTTATTTCTTACATGCCGACCACACGAGCAATAATCTTGGCAATTATTGCCATGGCAACTGTCAAACTCGATTGCCGACACAAGATATTAGCGTGTGGACCATATGAATATGTGTTCAAATATATATTCAGCAACAAATGTTAAAATACATTGCTGAGCAACAATCTCTGAACACATGCTATCAAATACAAATTATATTAAATTTTTTTCATGGTAAATGTAAAAAACAAAAGTTTTAACTAAACAAAACCAATAAAAATTCAATTTAAAATTAGAAAAGGATAAAATTATTGATAATTGAAGTAATTATGTGAATAAAAAGCAAGTATATTTGAATATACGTGTTCACCACCTCTAGATACATTGTTGAACACAAGCAATTTAACGTCATTATTCTACCGGCGTTATTGCTTGTGTTAATACACATCAAATTGCTCGTGTGGTCGTAGTGTTATGTTCAGGGGGCAAATTACGGCACTCGTTATCGCACGAAATTACGAAATATTTCCATATAAACTCTATTGAAATATTTCGTAATTTCGTTCGATAACGAGTGCCGTAATTTGCCCCCAGAAATAAAAATTGCTCGTCTATTCCAAGGCGCATTTGTTAGGTGGCAGCACTACACCAGGTGACTAACGTCATTATACCAATCTAAATGTCAAATTTGGATTGTGTAGGTATAAGACTAAAATCATGCTCCTATTTGGGTATCCATAAACATCTTTCGAATATTCAACTTTGTATGTTGTTTGACATTTCAATTAAGAAACATGCAATCTGACGATGCTACCCTGTTTTGAAAAGTAAGAAGATAATTTATACCAACAAACTACAAGTGGTTGTTGCTGTTGTAGTATTTGTTGTAGAATCGCGGGTACCTGATTGATGTGCCTTGGTCTATTCGTAGTGTAAAAAACACAACACTTCAACTGCTTTGTACTAAATACTAGATGGCGCTTTCATTTTTGACAGTTGTCATTTTTCGGCACATTTCCGTTTCTTTCTACTGACAACAACTCAAGATGAAGTACGTATCTTTTCTATGTGAATTTCTAAAAATCAAACGTAAATTATTAAAATCATCTCAAAGTGCTCACAGTAAATAACACCAAAAATAATTTTTATTAAATGCAAAGCAACTAACGAAAATGAAATTTTTTTTGTGTGTCAATAATTGTAACTAATGGGGTAAAAATTTGTTTTACTTTGCAGAATCGGTTTGTGTTCATTCAGTGGGTACAAAATCTACCCAGGCCATGGGAAAACCATGGTCAAAATTGATGGCAAGGTAAGCTTTTGAAGTATATGTTCACATATTGTTAATTAATAAATTATTTTTTGCTATTTTAGACCTTCACTTTCTTGGATAAGAAATGCGAGCGTTCGTATTTGATGAAGCGTAATCCCCGTAAGGTTACCTGGACGGTGTTGTATCGCCGCAAGCACCGTAAAGGTATCGAGGAAGAAGCCACCAAAAAACGTACCCGCAGAACACAGAAATTCCAGCGCGCTATTGTTGGTGCTTCCTTGGCCGAAATTATGGCCAAGCGTAACATGAAGCCAGAAGTTCGTCGTGCCCAACGTGAACAAGCCATTAAGGCCGCCAAGGAACAGAAACGTGCCACTAAGGCTGCCAAGAAAGCTACACAGCCCGCCCAACCTAAAGCCAAGGCTGCTCCTAAACAAAAGGCCGCCAAGGTCCAACAAAAGGCTGCTCCCCGTGTTGGTGGCAAGCGGTAAACAACTGATTTATGCGTTAGTCATAAGGTGGTTTTCAATATGCCTCTATTGTGGGCAAGTCAAAAGTTTATTAAAATTAAGTGTGTGTTTATAACAGCCTACCAAAACAAGAACTATCTTGGAAGTGACAAAATAAAATGTTCTATGCGAATTGATTTCAATTGAAGGAATATTGCGTTTAAATGTACACAACTCCCGTATGTCGAAAAAAAGAAGTTATTTAAAAAAAATATTAAAGATGGATTATCAGTGGAAGATGTTCGCAATTGGTTGGATCTAATATGCATGCTTTCAGTTCTTTTTTTTTTATAAAACGGTAGTATGGAAATTCTAGCATCCTGTTCTCCATTAGGAATGTTCAAATAAATTTAAAAAAAAGTAAATGCATTTCAGTAAAGATTTATTTCTTATTGCAGTTTCTTGCTTTAACTTGCGCTCCAAAACTAAGCGAATAATTTTATTAGAAACAAAAGGATATTTGAAAATTGATTTTTTTAAGTTTATTAATAAATTTTAGTACATTAATTCCCTTTCAAAGTAGGAATGTTTTAATAAAGAACGATTATACTTTAACATTTAGTAAAGAAATTAATGTTGACAAATGAAAAAATTGTATAAAGATAAATTTAAAAAAATGAGTAGGACATACTAAGAATAATTAGATTATTTATATATTAATACAATTATATAAAAATAGAGTCACAGTTTTTTGTTGCTTTGTTTGTAATCCAACTAAAAGTTTACGCAGGTGGACGAACATGACATTAAGTAGTCTTTTTTTTATTAGAATACTTCTGCAACAATCACAATTCTTCATGCTGTTCACTTTTAGAAGCTTTACTGATTTTCTTCATATAATCGATGAAATCATCACTTTTACGGCCACCATTATAGTCGGTCTTATTCTTAAGGTATGAAAAGTATTTGATAGTGGGATATCCGCGCACTTCATGTTGGGTACATGTATTTGTTTCACGGGTACAGTCAACAGCTGCTAAAACCATGCGTGGATCGTCTTTTAATGCTTTTGCAGCTGCATTAAATTCAGGTTTTGTGCTTTTGCAATGTCCGCACCCTAAAAAATTTATAGAATTATAGATTTTTTAATTGTTTTCCCATCATTCTACTCACAAGGTGCATAAAACATGACTAACGCATGCTTTTTCCTTTTTAAGGTGCTGGAAAAAATTTGATCATTGAGAAATAAAACTTCTGTGTCGTCTTCCTCTTCCCAGGATTTCTCTGGTGGTGGTGGCGGCGGTGGTTCTTTGGGATCTTTCATGAATTCAATAATCTTGACTGCATCTCTTACATTGACATCAAATTTAAATTGCCCATTGTCAAAATATTTAATGGTCGGATAACCAGTCACCTTAAATTGTTCCGCTATAGAACTTTCCCTAGTTGCATCTAAGGCAGCCAGAACACCGGGTATATTTTTTTGTTTCATTTCGACTGCTGCCTTTTCATATTCAGGTTTCATACGTTTACAATGACCACACCAGGGGGCGTAGAACATAACCAATACAGATTTCTCATCCTTTAAAGCAGGTTCAAAACTTTGTTTCGTCAAATGCACAATTTCAGAGTTTGTATCCGCAGACCAGTCTGCCTCTTTAGGTTTTCTCAATGGCACCGAAGATGGATCTTTCATAAATGTTACTATCCCATCTTTGTTATTATCGCCATCATAAATCTGTTTCATTTTACCATTTTCAAAATAGATAATGGTGGGAAAACCTATAAAGATTAAACTGAAGAAATTTCTTTTTTGATATTTCTTACTTTTATTACCTGTGATGTTATACGTCCTTCTGGCCAAAGCGTTAGCCTGCCTTTCCACATCCATAGCGGCTAATATATATCCATCTTTTTTCAATTCCGTAGCTGCTTTTGAGAAGTCTGGTTTTAACCGCTTGCAAAATCCACACCACGGCACGTAAAACATTATCAACATGGGCCGGTGATCTTTTTTTAAGTGCTTGGCAAAACTAATGAAATCTGTAAAGTGCACAACATCTTTGCCTATAGGATCTTCTTCCCAAGGCAAATCACCGGAGGGATCGCGCATAAAATTAACCATAGATGTTACAGTCATCTGGCGGTCGTAGTCTTTGTGAAAATCACCATCTTTATAGTGTTTTAATATGAAAGGACTTGACTGTACTTTTAATTTTTTACACAATTTCTTTTTATCTGAATTAGAGCAATCCATTAGCACCATTGTGCCTGTACCTCTAACATTTTCAGCTACCTCTTTAAATACCCTTATCTGTTCTACTGACTCTTTACTGCTGCTGGTGTATAAAACCAATACATTTGTTTTAGTGCGCAACAATTTTTTAAAATCTTTATATTCACTAATATCATCGATGACAGCATTTGTTCTTCCATTTAATTTGCCGGAACCTGATTTCAAGCAAACCAATAAAATCAACTGCTAAAAAATAATATTAGTAATGAAAATTTAATCTTGGCTTATATTCGTACTCACTGTTATTATAACTTTATTATACAGCATTTTAGAAAAAATGTTCCATTTATTATACTTATTAAATATAAAATTAATTTCTATAACAAAAGTTGGCTACAAAACAGAAAATACCTGTACATTTGCTTTTGCCTTTCCTCTTATTTGCATTTTCGCTTTTGATGACGTTTCTTTTGCATAAATTGTGTAGGTTTTTGAATAGGGCTGCCAGATGTATTTTTTGTGCATTCAAACGTTTTAAAAGTATTGCCACGAATTCCTATAAATAATAAAAAATGCCATTCACATATATACATGGATTATAAAACGAATCGTGGGGTGGTTACTGGTTTGCCGTAAAGTGTAAAATATGCCGCGAACCAGTTTAGTTTTTGTTATAGAAGAGATGAGAAAGAAATATATGTATATTTTTTTATGCCTCATATTTCCTAGCATAAAATCAAAACTTAACCAGACAAACTTAATTAATAAATATTGATTCCGTCAAAATTTTTTATTATAGCCCATTCATGCCCATTTTTTCAGTTGGTAATCAAACCGTAATTATTTTTAAGTTCTAATTAAATACGAAATTGTGTTTTTGAGTGCTTATTTAAATAATAATTAAATGCCCAACCTTGCGAAATTAAACACTACTTAAGTTTTATGATAGTACCACATGTTTTTATGCGTGTATGTATTTACTGAAAACATGCACATGAGCATCATGCGGTCATATTAAAAAGAATTTCGTTTAAATTTCATATATATATAACATATACAGTACAAAGTTTCATATCATGGAATAAAGTAATATAAAAATGTATAATGATGTTCTTTTGGTCTCATAAAATGAGTTTTTATGCAATTTAATTTTCTACATGTTGATAACCTAACTTTTTTGCTTACATTAAATAGTTGCTGTTTGAAAAGCCTTCAATAACACTGGGAAATTTTGCAGTGCTACCGTACTTTCAACGTAATTTAATAAGAACTTTAAATAACCACTGAATAAATGAAATCGTATTTAATTACAACTTAATTTTAAATAAAAATTAGCTAATTACGTACTTAATTTTTAAGTTAAAAACTGGGGGTCAGGCTGACACGAATTTGTTTGATTTCAAACTAAAATTACGAAGAAAATCAATTGTGCACATACTGGTACTGAATGAAATTTGAGTTGTTTTCTCAAATATCTGTTTAATTGCGGCATATATTGGAGTACTTTTGCAGTTTTATAAAGGCCACGTTAACACTTGATTTGGCGTCAGTATAAATGGGCAATTATATAATTTGTGTTCTAAAATAAAATTGTTTGAAATTGCATACCTGAACGATCTCTGAGCAAAAGAAAATCTACCTTTTAACGATAAGAGAAAAATACATACATACAATGTATATAATTATTCCTTAGTATTAATTGGATATAAGTGTTTAACAAGTATAAAAACTTGATAAGGTAATTCGTAGGTTGTATGGAACAAAAATGTGTTTTCGAGAAAATCGATGAACAATTTTTAGTTCATCAGTTTTATAAAAATACACGATAGAATTTTTTGTTTAATAATAAAAGTTATAGATACATATGTTTTTTATGCTAACTGAAAGTTGATAAACTTTTTACATCCAACATGAAAAGTTATTAGGACTTAAGGAAAAAATTACAAAAATCTTTGTCAACGCATGGCACAATCATAACAACAATATTGTTCACTAATTGTTCAAGTATGTTAAATAACGGTTTATATTTAAGTAGATATAAAAGGTGCAAATATCAGTTTTATTCACATAACATGACTTTTACAGGAAAAACGACGGAAGAAATTTGAATATATTTAATAAAAGAAGTTTTATTAATAAAAAATATATATAAATTAATTTTTGTACTTTGCTTTGATTCACGTTCTTTGAGTATATTCATTGATTTGCATTATAACAGATGCGAATAACAATAATAATACTTTTACGTGGGAAATGTGCCACATATCCCAAAAATTGTCGATTGCCATAAAACAGATTTTACAATGTTCAACAATATTGCTGCTCTATATCTCCTGATATATTCAAGATATCTGAAAACTGATAACGAATTTGGAAACAGGACACATTATTCATATATAATCAATCAATAACTCCATACATCAAACCAGAAACAAATCGACGAATTGTGGCTAATATTTTATGAAATTATGTGGAAGCATTCTAAAAAAATAATTTGTTTTTCATGTGTGTGGAAATTTTATTTAACCAAACTCAAATACTCTTTTAAAAATGGCGGATAATATATTTAACCTCCACTATACTTCAAAAAAAAATTCATATATAACGTAGTGGCATCATTCAGAATCAACAATGCTTGATATGCATCGAAAAATAGTACCAAAAAAAGTAACCCTGCTGAAAACGGCGTTGATTTTTCATTTAAAAACAACTGAACATTCATGCCACACAACTACAGACATTTTTTTATGGAAAATAAAGCAAAGCAAGAAAAAATAACGCAATAAGAGAAAGGTGGAAAAAATTAAATATAATTGTGAAAACGTAATAAATGTAAATTATTATAGTGACAAACAGAATTTATTTTAGTGAAGTATTACAAAAATTGCAATTGATATTCAACGCAAAACAAAATTAAAGGTTAGTAAACAAAAAGAAAAGAGTTGTGGGATTAAGGGCCATTATTACAACTTAAAGTTAGTTAAAAGTAGGACTATATCGGAAGTATAAAAACTTTATCATTTGCAAAATTTTACTTTAACCTCGAGTGATAAATTACAGGCAAGTTTATCCTACATGGTAAGTTAAATCCAATTTTCACTAATGGAAAGCTTTTTATACTTCCGATAAAATCCTAGTTTTAACTAACTTTAAGTTGTAATAATGGCCCTAAATATAAATGACGCGGGTAGAAAAGGAAAATTCAAAGACAAATTTGTACTGAAGTATTGAACAACAACAGTGATTTATTTAAAAAACATTCAAATGAATTTTAGGAGGATATGACTCCAGCGCATACAGATTCTCCTTTAAGGCGTTCCGAAGTTGGGATATTGCGAGAAGGACAGCAGAATGTTATTAATGACGATGAAGAGGAGCGACGTCAAGCCAGGCGAAGAACGATACTGGCAAGAGACACTACGGGGGATTCTTCGATATTTGAAGAGAATGAAACACTTAAAAAATGTCTGGAAATTTATAATGGCAATAAGCTAAGCAAAGAGAATGCATGGTCCCTTTCACTTATCGATACATTGTCAACATTGTTGGACAGGCATCATAAGTCGTTAAACAATTTTAAGGTAAAATATAATTCAAAGTGATCAAATGGATTTTTTAATTTAAAGAGATTCGTTTGGAAACTTTTAGGTAGCTGGTTCCTCCTTGGAGGCTTCTTCCAAAGTTTATGGCCTAAGAGTAGATTCCATACATTCAGATGTTTTACGTATGTCGGCTGGTTTAAATGCCCAAAAATATAAGGAAAGGCGTATAGATGACGATGATGATGAAGCTGAAAATGAAGTGGCCACTGGAGGTGATGGTAGTAACGATCCAAATGCGAGTGCAGCTGGAGTGGAGGGAGCTGAAAAACAAACGCACAAACCTAAAGCGAAAAAGCAACGAAAAAATATATCCACAGTAACTAAAAATAAGGATACTCTTAATGCGCGTTTAGATACGGTCCCCTTGCAAGATCCAGTTTTTGGCAAATTAAATTCTACAGTGGGATCCATAAACTCTTCAAACCGTTTAATGAATAATATACTGTTAACCACAGATTCTGAGCTACGGCTAAGAACCACATTTCTCGTTTGGGATACGAACGCATTGCCCAGTTGCGATTATACTGAAGAGATTAATTTGAGCACAGAAGATGAAGCAGAACTGGCACCCTGCGATCGATTACTTAAAATGTATCGCCCCGAGGATATCAAAATGCGTGCCTTGCACAGCGGATACGTTATATCAGATACACCAGAAGAAAAAGACGAAGATGATAAGGGTGCTGGAGGCGGTATGGATCCCGATTTCGATGATGGTCCGCCCGGCTGTGATGACATAACAGATATGGCACCATTTGCCAATACAAATGAGGTAGGCATGGCCTTCGACATCAATGCTGAGTGTGAACCAATGCCCATGTTAAGTCAGCAAATACCAATAATGGATATCAACTATGAAGAACTAGATGATTTAACTACAGGTAATGAATATTTTAAGCAAGAATGTAAAAAAAAGTTTTTTGTATGCATGTATATATATAATAGTTGGTTAGTTAAGTCATTTGCATATTTAAAATGCTCTTGGATTTAAAAAATTATATCAGTTATAATAAGGCAACTTTGCGTAAAAATGTTTTTTACAAATTGATCATTTTCCAGAGGAACGGACAGCCATAAATAATTGTCGGGGTCTACGTAAAGCACCAGTAATTATTGAGGATCTGCGTCCTATTGATGCAAATTCCAAGCTAGAGTACTCATACCGCCCACTGGACAAAATATCTCAATTTTGGGCAGGTCCCTCGCATTGGAAGTTCAAACGAGCCAGATCTACACGCTCAACTTTGGCCGCACAGCAACCGTCCGAAGGTGGTGGCCGCCTTCAAAATCAAAGGGCCAAAAGAACTAAACGAGCCATAGATAGAAACAAATCGAAGCACTTAAAATTTGGTGAATTCCACGATGAACTCTTCATAAAATTCGATGATAAATTCAAGAGCCGTAAAGCCAATATACAAAAGAAATGGGATCAACGCAAGCTTAAGCTGCCGATAGATCTGCGTTTAGATGCAAACACATTTTTCAATTACAGACTGGCGCCTGGCTTATCTGTGCGCATGCAAAATGAAGTACATATGGGTGTTACAATAACTGACGGCTCTGAAGAAACGTTACAAAATAATGAAAATATACCAGCAGATGATCATCACTTTGACGGTGACGAGATGATGGATCATGATAATGTGGCTGCGAATGAAGAAAACTGTGCACATGACATTTCTCATGCGGGTATGGAAGTCGATGGTGGCGGTGCTACTGCAGCACACCTAAATGAGGGCAATGGCAATGATACGATATTAGAAATAGCGTCAGAGTTTGAGGGCGCTCCAACGCAAGTTACCAAAATCATCGTACCTTTTGCTAAGCGGGCCAAAGTCATTGATATGAAAAATCTTAAACGAAGTTGTACTGTACTACTCACGAAGCAGCTTCAGCGGCCTATTGTTGATAATAATCTGCCTCAGCATCCCATACCGAAAGAAGAGGAATACCAAAATGGTGTGGCCAGTTTTCAAGAAGTTTATAAACAACTGCCGAGTTTATTGACACAAAACATGACTGAGGCGCTGTCCACCTCTATAGCATTTTATTCCGTTTTACATTTAGCAAATGAACACAGTCTGCGTTTAATACCACAGAACGATCTAAAAGATTTCGTAATAAGAAAAGTGGCGGGATAGTTTTTGTAAAAAAAATGCATATACATATTTGATTTATTTTAATATTGTTTTGAACTTTCAAAATGCAAATATATATATATATATAAATATAAATCAAAACCCCGACTAGATTTGAAATTGATAGTAGGTATTTTAAATGTGTTTAAGCTCCTAAATTAATTATGATTAAAGCTAGGAACATAGTTATCTTAAGAAATATATTTGACAAATTTGAACTTTAAATAAAAAAAAAATAATAAAAATAAAAAGATTAGTATTTCAAGTAAAAGCATCTTTTTTAATTTTCATAAAGAATTGTTATTGCATGTGCGACTTGTGTTTTTATTTTTTTTTTATAAATAAAAGCGCCATCTCTTATTTTTTGTATTATTTTTTAAAGTTAACATTTAGTTTTCTTAACTGTATTCTCAAATTAAAACTTCTAATATTTTGCCATTTTTTTTTCTCGAGATTAAGCCTGTATACATACATTTTTAACTTAACAATCGTATTAATTATTTCGTGTTATATTCTAATACATTTTAATACACACACTTTACATATATTTTATGTATTTCATATCTTTTACTTTACAATAAAAATGTTCTTGAAACTTTTGGAAAAAAATATTAATAGTAGTTTCTCATATACAACATATGTATGTAATTATTATTTATTTTTAAAATTAAAATCTTTGCGCAATAAAATAATGAGACCAATTACCCAATTCCTTTCAAAACTTTTTTCGATCTAAAATTTATCCAATAATAAATGTGAAATTGGGGACAGACAAATGGGTGAAAAACTGAGAAATCTGGGGGGCAAATCTCGGCACTCTTTTTGTGGAACGAAATTCCGAAAAATTTCAATAGAGTTTATATGGAAATATTTCGTAATTTCGTTCTATAAGGAGTGCCGCGATTTGCCCCCTCGTGCTGAATTTTTCTTTCATAACTGGGATGAGTGAAATAAATTTAAAGTTACAAAAGCAGTTAAACATCATACAAGATAGAGTGATATAACACCGAGTTAAACATGGACATAATAATAATTATACTTATAAATGCGCTTTTACTGATGGTAAATCAATAATTGTTTATACATTAATAAACCATTTCTCGTATTCCATTTCAAAATTCGACCTTGTCCTTAACAAACCTGCGATTTGATGATTGAGATTTCCTCATTTTTATTTGGCTTGAGCCAAAAACGTAATGAGTTTGTTAAAAATAAAGTAGTGATTTAAAATTCCATTTGATATGTGGCTAAAAATAACTTCTTTAACATCTAATAACAAAAATTTTAAAAACTCCCGAATATTTATAGAAAAGTTGAGATATCTTCTAAGCGGCTGGACCGATTTTATTAAAAAAACATAGCTAAGAACCCTCTCGATCAATTCACCTTTCAAACAGACAAAACTAAATCTAAATCGGTCCAGCCGTTTGGTCTGGACGTGGACTTTTCCAGATACACAGACACACAGTACAAACTTATAACACCCCTTTTTTAGCCGGGTGTTAAAAGAATGCCTTATATATGTATGTATATACTTATGGCTGAGTGGTAGCGATGCTTTAGCCTCTCACCTGATGAATTTTTATATACATATTTCCCTATCATTTTTCTAGCACTGTGTGTACTAAAATAATTACATTATAATCATATAAAATAAATATACAAAATTTTTATAGCTCATTACATTCTATAATAAATGTATTAATTTTTATGGCATCGCAAAAGGAATCCTTATCACAGATGCAAACCATAACTATTATTTCGTGCCATAACCAACAAATAAACTTAAACAATATAATTTTAGTACTACATTTTTTTTACCAAAATCCCAAAATCGACTATTGCGAGCGTAAAAAGAGGAGACCATAAAAAATTGTCGGTTAAGTTTTTTTTTGGCGGTTATGGCTCGATTTATTGTGAGCCAATCAAAATAAAATGCAGCTCTGTAATTGTTTACCTTTTTGTTCACATGGTTTAGTTATTTTGTGTTATTGAAGCGTGCCGGCAGATAAAAAATATTAATATCGTTAATGTGCAACAGTTAATTGAATAATTTGTGATATTTGTTTAAAAATGTGCATAATAGTTTAGATAAATAAGTGCAGTGTTATTTATGGTTTATAATAAAAGTTATTTCGGTGTTAAGTGAAAAGAGCAAAATGTTTGGGAAGTTTCTCCACATTGTGGTGGTCAGTAAAGCAAAGGCAAGTACATAGGTGTTAAGAAACTAATTGAAATAGTGTTTTTAACAAAATTTTTTGTGGAAAGGAAAATCAATAATAATAAATTAAATTTGTGTAAAGAAAAATATTAAATTAATAACAGAATAGGAAGGTAGTATGCACATTTTTGTACTCCTAATCGTATCTCAACTGAAAATTGTATGACCTTAAATCAAGGTTGCCGTCTTGGTTTGATTGGAATGGAACAGAAATTACAGTAATTCAGAAATTGCCAGTACGGTTGGTTCGTTACAAATTTTGAAACTTTAAAGTAATGAACAAATTTCTTATGTAAAATCACAAGTAATAGGTACATAATCACACCGTAAAAAATCACTTAAAGTTTTACATATTTCTTACATGTATATGTAGGTTAAAATAAAGAACCTCTCACAAATCACATCACGTGTCACTTAACTGAGTTGGGTTCCTTAAAAAAATATTCGCCTGGTCAGATTATTCGTCTTCTTAGACGAAAAATCTGCTGTAGTGCAATCCACGGCAAAATTATACCTTTCGATATCTAGGCAATAGCTCTTCGCTTTGAAGTGATGCAGCTAATAGCTGCTTTGTTCTAATCCTAATCCCTAGGCAATTAGAAATCACATGACTTAATATTAAAACTTTAATTTAATATATTATACAAAGTTTCGCAAATAAATACTTAAAATATTTGGAAAGGGTTGACACTGCGAAAAGCATTACGGCACTCGATGACAATTTGGATAAAGTTTAAACGAAAATACTTTGAAATTTGTTCAACATCTATTGCCTTAATTTCCTTGCATTTTGAAATATTTTATATTAAAATTGGAAATCAGTAAGGGAATTCTGCTTCTCCGTAACTATCCAACCAATTTTTATGCATTTAAAAAAAGGATAAATTGCGTCTAAGACGACTCTCACGCTTTGTAAATTTTTAAAATTAAAACTATGACAAAAAGGGGACAGCGGGCAATTCTGTCTCTTCGAAACCATTAAAATAATTTTGATGAAATTCAAAAGATAAATACATACATATGTACATAAAGAGACACATTTTTTGAAATTTTAAGGCACACAGCCAAAAAGGATCTCCAGGTTGTACGATTTTTTGCCGTTTTGACAATTTTTTCAATTTGACAGTTTTTGCCATAAATTATGATTTTTATATATTAACTGCCGTATTCATAAAAAATAATTTTGGTTTACATAAGAGTAAACATAAGAGCATGGGAACTTGTTTAATAAACGTTTTGTAAACCTAAATTATTTTCATGAATACGGCAGTAAATGTTTGAAAAAATAGCACAG
>OX465275.1:164163922-164343922 GCA_949987645.1 Tachina grossa | reverse complement strand
TATATGTATATGTATATGTATATGTATATGTATATGTATATGTATATGTATATGTATATGTATATGTATATGTATATGTATATGTATATGTATATGTATATGTATATGTATATGTATATGTATATGTATATGTATATGTATATGTATATGTATATGTATATGTATATGTATATGTATATGTATATGTATATGTATATGTATATGTATATGTATATGTATATGTATATGTATATGTATATGTATATGTATATGTATATGTATATGTATATGTATATGTATATGTATATGTATATGTATATGTATATGTATATGTATATGTATATGTATATGTATATGTATATGTATATGTATATGTATATGTATATGTATATGTATATGTATATGTATATGTATATGTATATGTATATGTATATGTATATGTATATGTATATGTATATGTATATGTATATGTATATGTATATGTATATGTATATGTATATGTATATGTATATGTATATGTATATGTATATGTATATGTATATGTATATGTATATGTATATGTATATGTATATGTATATGTATATGTATATGTATATGTATATGTATATGTATATGTATATGTATATGTATATGTATATGTATATGTATATGTATATGTATATGTATATGTATATGTATATGTATATGTATATGTATATGTATATGTATATGTATATGTATATGTATATGTATATGTATATGTATATGTATATGTATATGTATATGTATATGTATATGTATATGTATATGTATATGTATATGTATATGTATATGTATATGTATATGTATATGTATATGTATATGTATATGTATATGTATATGTATATGTATATGTATATGTATATGTATATGTATATGTATATGTATATGTATATGTATATGTATATGTATATGTATATGTATATGTATATGTATATGTATATGTATATGTATATGTATATGTATATGTATATGTATATGTATATGTATATGTATATGTATATGTATATGTATATGTATATGTATATGTATATGTATATGTATATGTATATGTATATGTATATGTATATGTATATGTATATGTATATGTATATGTATATGTATATGTATATGTATATGTATATGTATATGTATATGTATATGTATATGTATATGTATATGTATATGTATATGTATATGTATATGTATATGTATATGTATATGTATATGTATATGTATATGTATATGTATATGTATATGTATATGTATATGTATATGTATATGTATATGTATATGTATATGTATATGTATATGTATATGTATATGTATATGTATATGTATATGTATATGTATATGTATATGTATATGTATATGTATATGTATATGTATATGTATATGTATATGTATATGTATATGTATATGTGCTTTCTTATAATAAAATTACTGCTCATAATCGTGGTTGGCGTATTTCGACTTCGACTACGACGTTTTTTTAATAGCTAAAGAACATCGCAACATCGTTTCTTTAATCTAGGAAAAATTCTGTAGTCGAAGTTGAAATACGCCAACCACGATAAGATCCAACATTTTCAAGAGAGCAAAAGATGTGCTGCTTGCAGGTATAGACTCAGTATATTTTTTACGTCCTTATTTAACGACTACTTAAATGATGGTCATAATTTTTTTTAGAAATAGGCAATGAAACGCGTAAATACCTTCACACAGAAAAATTTCGACTTAAAATCTACGTAAACAAGGTTAATTTAATCTTTTTCGGGAATAATTTGCTTCATGTGCGTTTCATGTTAATTCAACATGATTTGCAGTAATCTTCAAAGAAAGAATTTCCTTTTCCCGAGTTCAGGTATAATATTTAAGCATTTAATGATTTGATATGTCGTTCATTAATTAGATTCTTAGGGCTTTTAATTAAATAGGTAGAAAAGCATTTTTTTCTTGAAATTTTTATCAGGAATTGTAAGACACCTAGCTCCAAGGTGAATTATTTTTTCCCAGCAGGAAAACAAAAGATGCGTTTAGCGAACATATACAAACAAGTTTATAAGTGTTTATAATTTGGAGTACATATTTTGATTACTTCACATCATATTGTCAACAACTTAAAAGTTTATAACATTTTAAATATTTTTTATAAAAAGTAATTGGAGAAGTTATTCGAATATTCGCGTATTCGACAAAAATTATTCGAATAAATTTTTATTCTAAATTGAAAATTTTTGTTCGTTCGAATAATTTTTATTCGATTGACAACACTTAAATAGAATTACATGGTGTATGATGTTAAATTTTAATAGGCGTGATCCCGCCCTTATTTCTAAAGGCGTCATCTTAAAAGCCATAAATATTTGAAAAGTTACGCACGAATCGTTTGAAATAAATTACATAAGTGGCTCCAAGCTCACTTTTTTTTTAACAATACTGTGTACATCAACATATATTGTTCCATATCGCTGGAGTATACTTGTGGATGGCGTTAGCTGAAGTAGTTTGCACGTTGACTACAAAACCGAAGGCACTGGGTTCGAGCCCGGTCTCTGACAGTCATTAAATAACAACACCACGCATTTTTCTGATGTGCATTAGTCTCCCTTTGTATCAGTTGTTGTAGGAAAGTTCAACTGTTAAAGCTCACTGAACTATACCGACTTCAGCAGATGCTAATCCTAATATAACATCAGAGCGCCCTTCTTCGTTGTGTAGCAGATTCATCGGCGAAGTAAAATAACCAATATAAAGGATACTAAACACAGCTTCAAAAACATTTAATACGCCTCATTTAACACCAGAGGCGCCGCAACACTACATTTTTAAAAAACTGCATAAAGCAGAGTTGTAAAAAGAATGAAGCTTTCCTCTATCTCTTCCTTCCTAAATAAGGTAACACCTTGTAATAGTAGGCATTCATTCTCTAAGTTTTACTTCTTTAAAAAAAATATGTTATAAACTCATAAGTATTGCACTGGAAAGTAAAACAAAACAGATTATGATTTTTTTTTTTTTTTTGCCAGATGAAGTAATTCTTGTAGCACCTTCATATTGTAATTTTTTGTTTAAAAGCTTTCATTTATGTTGCAACTAAATAAAACACAAACTTCTCTTAGTATTAGTTACTTTATATTATAATTGGCTATTTGCACAGGTGTTGGTTGATGCATTTATTGGTACATTTTTAGTGGCTTTTAATGGTTTTACCTAATAGAAGTTAAATAGTTTTTATATGACTTAAAGTTGATTATAGCAATTTTATTGCAAAAAGAAAAAGTAATAATTTTAAAAAGTGTTATAAACCGTAAAAAGAAGAATTTAGCATTTAATTACTTTATTAAGTACATTTAAGAAGTCATTTTATACCTGTTTATTTGTTTGTCATGTAAACATCAGACTATGTACACATGTGTGTGTATGATTATAATATAATGATTATAATTTCAGATTAATTACCTCATAAGGTAATCTGAAATTTAAAACTTTTTGTAGAGAAATACTTGTGAGAAATGGTGTTGGTTAGATATTTAAGAATTTCGAGGAAAGTTTGGAGTTTTCATCAGTGTTATTGCATGATACTTTTTGTCAACAGCATTAATTTATTCTTTATAAATACCCTATAGGAACTCAAACCCATTCATAAGTAGCTTCAAACTGGTTTTTTAATAACCACATCTAGTTGATTAAGTGACTTTTTTCACTATTTTAACATAGGCATGTCATAGGCGGTAGTCAATTGCCCATCTCTGCATTACTTTTAAATTGACTACTAACTACTTATTTTTCAACCACTTTGTCAATTAATATTATAGTTAAATAAATAAATATATATATATATATATATATATATATATATATATATATATATATATATATATATGTACATACACATTTGTATACTACATAAGACTGAACCGATTTGGGGGGAGAGAATAAAAGAAATAACAAACATATTCACGGCCACTCTAATGTATATATCGTCACCTTAAATGCGAAAGGACGTAACTACACTTTTATATTTTTTACAGGAGAAACAAAAAAAGATTCAAAATCAATAATTTTAAAGTTTTCTTGGAAATTATATTCGAAATTTACTTTATATGTTTTTAAACATTTATTTCCTTTTTATATGATAGTTACGTTCAATAAATATGAAAAAAATTAAAACAACACTACTTCTTTTGAGTGTTTGTTACGAACAAGAAGTAATCGCGACATCGCTTAAAAACACTCATATAAATACAAGTACATCAATACATCCATAATGATTCGCTTATTAAATGACATCATTTATTATTGGTTTAGTATAGTACATGCTACGACAATAGATATAAAAAATATGACGTCCCTGCAGTCAGACTGGGGCCAAGTGTCTCTATGTCAACACTAAAATTGCAGTAGTAGTTACATTGTCTACAAGTTCTCTTCTATACGTCAGTATAAAAGAAAGAGAGAAACAGATGTGGTGTATTTCTGGTGGACTTTGCCATAACTTGTCAATATACATAAATTTGTATGTACGTAAGGTATGTAAATGTACCAGTAAATGTCTAGTTGGTATGCCTCCATGTTCCCATAAGAACTATGAATTCACTACCTAGTCAATTGTTTTAGTGTTACTAGTAGACTTTCAATGACAAGCACATGCTAAATGTCTATAGCATAAAGTATTGTATGGGGAATAATTGTAGAGTAGTACTGGTGACAAAGTGAAAAGCGAATCAGTACATTTTCACCATCGACATTTCCTTCAGGGGTATTTCAAGACTGTTTACGCAGCCCTCTAATATGTATATGTATATATCATGCATATTTATGTGTTTCGTTACCAATCTTCTTGGTATTGTAACACTTATAATAATGTTTTATTTAAGAAAATCCAATGGTATTTTCTTTCATAACAATAAGTACAAACTTTTTTTGCCAACGAATTTAAAAGTTATATAATTTCTTCAATGATATCGCCAAAAAAAAATTTTCAGAAAAGAAAACTTCATAAATAATTTTTAAATTTTTCCTGCCTATTCACGTTGGTTGCATATGTACATATTTGTATATCGCTCATTTACTCAAAGAACGTCATAACTCAAAAAAAAAAGAATTTTTTTTGAGTCAATGAGGCAGAATAAAACCTCATATCGTTCTTCATATTGTTTTCAAATTTCATATAAATATCTTGTTTATTCAACTCTTGAGAGAAAAATTTAGTTTTCTTTTTCCATTAAGTTGTGTGTAAATTGAAAATTTCAAACTGGTTTTTTGTCAAACTGATTTCTTTGAGTTATGACGTTCTTTGAGTAAATGAAAGATATGTTCAAAGATGTTCGAAAACAATGCAAATGTTTTTGTGAATATATTTGTTTAAAAGTGTTTTGAGATTACCAGTTACTTATTGCATCAAAATGACATTTTGCGTAACAAATAAATACATACATAATACATATGTACATACATATGTACGTCTATCGAGAATTCATATTGAACTTTCTTGGCATATATTTGCATTTATCAAAAGTACAAAAATCTAAGTGCAGGACTTTTTTCGTCTTCAATACAAAAAATTATTTTGAAAGGCTTTCAAATTAATAATACATATCGACTATTGTGTGTACATTAAGGCGGTTCCAAACTTTATGAATAGATTAAAAGTCGCGACTTTGGCGTTGTAAATCGTTGCCAACTAAAAGCTGGTACTGAATTCTATATGATTTTCACGTTGTCATAAGAAATATGTAGTTATATGTGTAGGAAATACTAATGAACTGTAAAGTTGTTTCTTATAGTGGGTACACATTTTGCAACGTGTTTAAGCAAAACGTTTATATTAAATTTTGTAAATTTTGACACATACACTGCAACCTACAATGCAACCATCAATGCAACATATAAACATCAAAACATTTTGATATATTTGAAACTACGAACGCAACCATAAACAAGACTATACACTATGCGACCGACAATGCAACCTACTTGGTTACATATAGACGTTGCGAAGTCTGTACCTACCATTAAGCAGCTTTTTTCTTGCTAAAGTAAATGGAGACTTTTTGCATCTACTAAAATTAAAATGAATGCTTATAGTGTTTTCACACTGAAAGTTAAAACCTGGTTTTAACGTCAAAACCATAAACAGCTGATTTTGAATTCACACTGCAAGTTTGTTAAATTCCGGTTTTAACTCACAGGATGTCTAATAACTTTGCGTAATATAAAATCCTAACAAAAACATCAATGTGAAAAAGGCCAAGTTCCTAACAAAAATTTGGGCCATCAAAAGCAGTGAGATATATGAAATATGCTATGAATTATATAAATTTGTAATCGTAAGGGTGTCATATAATTTTTAGATAATCTGCTAACTTGACAATATTTTTACCGATATAAAGAAATGAACAAATATACAGGGTGGGCCAAAAGAAACCAAGGGGTGTAAAAGTTTAATAACTGTTTTGTTTATTAATTTTTTTTTAATTTTTTCTTTCAGATTATATAGACAACACTTGGAGAATTTATAATGGAGAGGTTCGCAACTGAACAGAGAACCAGAACAATAGAATTTTATTATTTAAACCAGAGATCAATTATTTTAACGCAAAGAGCATATCGTCGACATTTTAACGTCAGAATTTCGCCCTCTGAAGCGATGATTCGTTGCTTAGTTAATCGTCATCACCAACATGGCAGCGTAAGAGATTTGCCTCGAACCGGTAGACCACGTTTAAGTCGCACTGCGGAAAATATTGAACGAGTACAGCAAAGTGTTAACGAAGCACCAGAAACATCTGGCAGAAGGCGTTCTGCTCAGCTAGTAATGTCTCGTACGTCACTACGGCGCATTTTAAAAAAAGGTTTACAGTTATACCCATATAAGGTGCAATTGGTACAAGAATTAAAACCCGCAGATCATCGGCAACGTCTAAATTTTGCAGTTAAATTTCAAGAGTTGGCCAGAAATGAAATCAACTTTATTGAAAATTTGATTATGAGTGATGAAGCTCATTTTCATTTGAATGGCTTTGTTAATAAGCAGAATTGTAGGTTCTGGGGTTCTCAAAATCCAAGAGCCATTCATCAACGCCAATTGCACCCCATCAGGTGTACAGCATGGTGTGGGATCACATCTGAAAATGTCATTGGGCCCTACTTCTTCGAGAATGAAGATGGAAGTGCTGTAACCGTAAATGGAGAGCGGTATCGGTTTATGATAGAAAATTTTTTACGTCCTGCTCTTGAAAACAGACCTGGTATGTGGTTTCAGCAGGACGGAGCCACTGCCCATACTGCCCGAGACACAATGGCACTTTTAAGTCAAATTTTTGGAGAGCGAATAATTTCTCGAAATTCGGAAATTATTTGGCCAGCGCGATCGCCAGATTTGACAGCACCCGACTATTTTCTTTGGGGTTTTTTGAAGGAGCGAGTGTATGTGAAAAAGCCAGAGACAATCCTTGAACTCAAGGCAAACATTGTTGCAGAAATTCGAACGCTACAGCCACAAGTTTTGAAAGATGTTATGGAAAATGCTCTAAAAAGAGCCCATCAGTGCGAAGCTGAAAACGGTGGTCATTTAAGAGACATCATTTTTCATACTTAGTGTAAAAAAATTTCCATTTTGTATATTATATAATCTGAAAGAAAGAATAAAAAAAAGTTAATAAACAAAAAAGTTATTAAACTTTTACACCCCTTGGTTTCTTTTGGCCCACCCTGTACATTATTCTCTCCTTTTCTAGAAAGTTAAAAATATTGCCAAGATAGCAGATTATCTAAAAATTATATGACACCCTTACGATTACAAATGTATATAATGCATAGCATATGTCAGTGACAGGTGTTGTGCCAAATAAGAACTTGGTCAAAATTTATATCTCACTGCTTTTGATGGCCGAAATTTTTGATAGGAACTTGGCCTTTTTTCACATTGATGTTTTTGTGAGGATCTGACTACTTTTTGAAAAATTTTCTATGATAACACTTTTTAAACTTAAAATTCGTAGGGTGTTTTATTTCTATTCATGATCACTGTGCCAGTTAAAGATTTCATAGTTACATAAAATAATGGGTAAGAGCGTGATGGGTGTTGAATTGTAGACCTTAAAAATTAATTATTGTGTTATTACAAAGGGTCGCTAGTGTGTACGTAATTTGTTAAGAGTCGTCTGGAAAGAAACATGTGAAATAAAGCGCCAATTTTAGTGGGAGTAATCCCGCCCTGGCCCCGCCGACTTTTATATCTGTTAGTGCTTATAGTTCATGTAAAGTTTTGTAGGAAAAAGCTATTGAGAAAAACATGAGTAATAGACTAAAAACTGCTAGGCCGAAGTACATAAAACAAAAAGCGAAGATTTATGGGTGTAGTCACGGCCACTTTACAAAACAGGAAATTTTTACTTTGGATAGTGCAATCTGTTTGAAAAGTTTCAATAAAATTGAACTTAATTTTGAGTTTACTTCTTGTTCTTGTTCCCAACCCTTGATTGAAACTTCTGGTTTCTTAGATTTTTCTTAGTGATCTCTGATCTAGATTAATTTGTGTACCAAATTTCTGCACTCTAGTACGAATTGGAGTTTTAACGGATGAAACTTCTTGGTTTTAAAATTTTCCCATTGGCTTACTCATCTTCTTTTACTTGTTCATAAAATTTCAGCTCTGTAGCGTGAATTGTACCTTATAATTTTATGAGCATTACCCCTCCCACTATTTTAAACTCACAATATTGCTGTGAGAAGCGCTTATAATTCATGCTAATTTTCTTCTAAAATATGATAGACCGAAGTAGATTAAACACAAGGCTAAAATTTTATGGGAGTGATCACTTCCACTTTTTTAGGTGATAGTTTGCGTGTAACGTATATGCAAGGTTTCACTATTCTGGCTTAAGTTAAAAGCTGTATATTAACAGGCTTATTTATATAATTTTTTAAGGCTTTATAAAGGGGTTTTAAGACAAATTTTTATAAGCAATTTTTCTTAAAAAGCCTTAATAAGTTTTATAAATAGGGCTGTAAGTTTTCAGGTTCAAACAATATTAGCGTGGCCCCGCCCATTCTGGTGAATTTTTTTGGTTTTTAAGATTTTTCTAGTTGGTTTCTCACCTAGACCTACTTGTGTATCAAATTTCAGCTCATAAGCGCAACTTCTAGTTTTTAATTTTTGTGGGTGCAGCCCCGCCCCTCTGACTAAAATTTCTGGGGTTTCAGGGTTTTTCTTGTTGTTTTTTCACCTAGCACAACTTTTAATTTTTAATATTTATGGGCGTAACCATGCCCACTTTTCCAAACTTTATTTTTTTTTGGCCAGTGTTTATTATTTGTGTCAAGTTTCGTTGCAAACGGATAATAATACATACAGAAATAGTATATCTAAATATGCTGAGCCATAGTACACGAAAATGAGGTTGATATTGTATGGGCGTGTCAACGCCCCCTTTTTCAATGAAAAATTTTTAGGCTTGCCCTATCGCAGTATGTATGCAAAATTTCAATAAAATAGCTTCCATTAAGCGCCTTAGATTTGCTTTTTTAATTCTTGCTTTTATGGGCGTAGCCCCGCCTTCCTGGCCAAAATTTTCGGATTTTAAATTTTTTTTAGTTTACTGCCCACCTAGACCTAGCTCTGTAGCAAATTTCAGCTCACTAGCACAAATTTTTATTTTTATGGGCGTAGCCCCGCCCCCTTGGTTAAAATTTTCGGGTTTTCAGATTTTTCTAGTTCATTGCTCACCTAGATCTACTTGTGTACCAAATTTCAGATCTCTAGCTATAGCGGAAGTGCTTCATAATATTGATGAGTGAGTCAGTAGGTCAGTGAGTATGTCTTAAAATATGCACTTTTTGCACCTCCATATTTCCTGAACCTTTAATTGTAAAACTTTCAAACCTTGGGTATGAGGTAACATGAATTTATTCTAATTATAATTTAATTTTACGGTCGCGGGGAACAAAGTTATGAGGGGGGTGAAAACAGCTCGGAAGCCATAATATAAATAATATAATATAAATATACATATTTCACAATGCGCTCTAAAATGGAAATTATTTTATATTTTGTAAATAAAATTTTTTTTAAATTATGTAAGTTCTTATAAAGAATGAATAAGTGCTGGGAAATAAAGTTATATATAAAAATGCACAAATACATTATAAGATAAATTTTTTTTATAGGCAGATGAATGGCAGTCATATTGTATATTTTTACTTTCCAGAGTTCAATGAAAATATTTTCTTTGTTTTCCTTCCAAAAAAACTTTTTTTTCCCATAATTTTTTTTATTATTGTTGCTGCTGCTTCCATTTTTAAGTTGAAAATCTTTCAAGCGCCATCTATTGTTATTCACTGGCATAAACATTATCAGCTGCTGTGGGTCATTTCAACTTGGCAGCACTGAATTTATCACAGCGAAAACAAGGTTGCATTTCATAAAACCAACTTAAAACCAATTCAAAAATGGTTTTAATTTGGTTTTAAAAAAACAATTTGTATGGTAAAACCAGGTTTTAACAGTTGGTTTTAACGTTGAAACCAACTTTTATTAAAACCATGTCAGTGTGAAAACACTATTATTAGATAATAGGTTGGCCACGAATTTTTGGCTTCTTATATTCTTGAGTAATTTTTAAACAAAAAAATAATAATCTTTTCCATCATATTTGAAAGATTTTTCTAGATTTTTTTGGTCATAAATGCAAGTTTTCAGCACATTATAAGAAAGATGAGCAATAGGCATGAGTTTAAAATCAATATGAAACTAAGAAAAATAATAGTCTACCTTTTAGTCCGTTGTAAAAACGAGGTAGGCTAAAAATTATTATTTGTTTCTTGAATAATACTGCATAACTTGTATTATGAGATCACCCTAATGAAAAGCTTCTGTGTAAGCCTTTTTTTCTTACGTGTCAATGCTAAATCGTAACAAGCATATTTAAATCCCTTAAATATTCAATACTGTTGAAAACAAAATTTTAAAGTGCTTTATTTATTTATATCATGAAACTGAACAATTTCATTTTACACTGATTTATGTACATGATTAAATGATGATTTAGAAAAGGAGGGAAAGGAATACAGAAAAAAAGATTTCTAGAGAAGTTTGCTAAGGAGTAAAACGGTATTATTGTTTGTTGTTGTTTATGAAAAAGTTTCTTAGCTTACTAGGTTTGTAATTTTGTAATTCCTAGTAACTCATTATGAGTTTTTCTATAAAAATTTGAATTTTGTAAGCTTTACTTTGGATTGTGATTGAAATCTAGTGATGAGTTGCGTGAGGAGCAACGAAATCACTGATGCCAACTGAGCGCTTTTCACATTTGACTTAGCTATTTCTGAAGAATATATAAATTCAAAGAAGGCGTTAGTTACGTTTAAAATATTTTACAGAAAAGCAAAACACATTATTTATAAGTTTTAGTGTATTTAGTTCTCCTCAGTAGTCTTTTAAATTTCGTTAATAAATCTTATATATTTGGGCGTACTCGATATTGTGGGCAGATGGATTTTGTATACGAGTACCAAAAAGACAATTTTGAACTTCTTGCAAGTTGCACCTTTTGTTGAATTTATATAACGATACATTAACGTCTACGCATTTTTTGGAAAGCATTAAACTTTTTTTATTTTAAATTGAGCCTATCAGCGCAGAAGTGGTGTAACCCTCATCTAGTTATTTAAGAAATTGCTCTTTTTAATTATTTAATTGCTTAATTACTTTGCAATATTATGATCTGTGCAAAAACGATTTTCAGAAAACAATAGAAATCTTTTTTTAGATTTTTTTAAATTTTTTTTATTATATAGATTCTCAAATATCTTATCTGAAAAAAATGATCATGTATGATTTTAAGCACGTCTGCAGGACATTATTAATTTTTTGAAAACGAGAAATTTACTCGGATTCGGCTTACAGAACAGGGCCGAATGTATTTATCATCAGAACAGCAACCCAAAAAACCAATGTGGGTTACACAACTTCTGCGTTGATAGCCTCAATTTATTGTTTCGAAAATTGTGACTTTTGCAACGGAAGATAACAATAGGCCCCACTAAGTGTTGTTACTAATATTTTTTTTTTAATATTTCTAATAACGCTCTTATTCTAAGAATTCACAGAATTGCTAAAGCGATCTCACCTCTGCCTAGAAATATTTCCCTTTTTCCCAAATTGCAATTGTGAATAATTTTCCCTAGAAATGTTTTCCCTGTTTTTTTATTATTTCCCTTATCATGAATAATATTTTTCATGGAGATGTTTTCACTTTCCCTTAATTTCTTTCGTTCACTTTATTTTTGCAAGCGAACGAAATTAATACAAGTACCACGAGTAATTTCATTATTTCCCTTCAAATTATTTTAGAAAAAGTTATAAATATTTATTTTTAGGAAAAACTCAGTAATTAAATTTTATGATTTTAGCAACAATTCCTTTTTAGGGTTCCGTACACCAAAGGTGAAAAGGATTTGTTGTATCTTGGAAACCATATGAAGCAAACTCTTGGAATTTTCAAAAACGGTAAAATTAAAAAATCCCAAAACTATAAAATCGCCAAAGCAGAAAAAAATCGCCAAAAATAAAAAAAATCGCCAAAACCAAAAAAGTACCAAATTAAAAAAAATTTCTAACACTAAAATAAATCGACAAAACCGAAAAAATCGCCAAAATGGAAAAAATCGCCAAAATGGAAAACAACCCCAAGAACCGAAAAAAGCACCAAACCGCGAAAAAGGTGCCAAAAACCTAAAAAATCGTCTAAATGAAAAAAAGCGCCAAAATGAAAAAATCTCCAAAATGAAAAAAAAAATCGCCAAACTGTAAAAACGCCAAAACCCGAAAAAAATCGCCAAAACGAGAAAAAAGCAATAACAAAAACAGCGCCTAAACTTAAAAAAAATCGCGAAAAACCGAAAAAACGCCAAAACTAAAAAAACGTTCAAAACCGAAAAAAATGTAAAAACTATATAAATATTATATAGGCTAAAGTTTGTAAGGCTGAGTTTACATCTGGCATTTTTTGTGTGTCATTTGCCCAAAAAATCGTAACCAACTAATTACTAATGAAAAACTGTTCGATTCAGACATATATTTATAGATTTAAACAGTTTCCAATCATGGTGGATTCTATAAAATTGTCTATTAGTTATGTATGAAAGTGTTTATCTTAATAAATACGTGTCTGAATCAAACTGTTTTTCATTAGTAATTAGTGATTACGCTTTTTTTACGCTTGTGTGGCACATGGCACATAGATGGAAACCCGGCCTAAGTTTGTTGTTAAGTTGAATAGTGGTAACGCTTATTCTGTTAATAATTAAACTAACTTTATTTGCATTTATAATAAAGTATTTATTATATATATAACAACTTTAGAGTTTATTAATTTTGACTTATTTCGACCAGCACAAGATCAAGAAGGAAGAAAAAGGATGAAAAGGAAAATACAAGAGAATTTGATATTTAAAATAAATGAGATGCCAGATTACTATATATATGCATTTGTTTATCGATGTCAGTCAGGAATGGAAATTACTTTATTCCAACATGAATTACATATCTAGTGTCCGTACGGAACCCTTCGTGCGCGGGTCAAAGTCGCACTTCACTGAATTTATTTTGGTTCACATGCAGTGAATTTTATTCAATAACATTTCATTTGAAGCCTAAAGGTAGTGCATTTATTTTTATTAAACTTAAAATCGTTTGAGTTTTAATTAATTTTTAAGGTTTTACAAATCTTCTTACCGTTTTTTACATGCACTATGCATTGATAGCGGGAACAAACGTTCTCATGAAATTTCCCTTTTTGGGGAATGAGAATTTCTTGGGAACATAAAGTTTACATTTGATTCATGTCAGGGGTGGATAACAATTGTAAAGATCAATAAATTTTTCTTTTCAATTTTTTTGCCTTCTCAATAGTAGCGTTTGGCCGCAATAGCCATAGCGACAGTCAACTTTCTATTTTCTCACCTTTTCTTTTTGCCTATGATTGAAACACGCTTAGAAACTTTTTTTTTATTGAAGTTTGTTTTTTATTTAAGTTTTTCAAAATTAAAGTTTTAAAGTCTCCATATTTGCTATTTTTTTCTTCCTTTCAGTTTTTAATACAATAATCGAGTCAATATAGTGTTTTTTTTGTACATATACGAGTTGTTAAATTGATTTTTCTTTACTTCAATAATTTTCTATTTACATTTACAATAAATAAATATGTATGGTAAGCATATTTAAAAACATATAGTTGGGAATTTTATTATTCTTAAATAAATAAAATAGTTAAATATTTGTTTTGCTAAAAATATATATGTATGTGTATGTATAGTAATTTTTTTTATATAGTTTATGTATATTTATTAAATATTTTATTTATTTAGTTAGCAAATTAAATAATTAACAAATCAGTTGAACGTACAAATATTAATAGTTTTTTTTTCTTTGCTTTGGTTTTTCTACTTCAATGATGGTGTAAATTAAAAATAAATAAATAAGTTTAATTTGTATTTTTTTTTGCACTAAATCTAATATATGTATACTAGAATATCATTGGATTATTAAGATATAGACAAAGAGAGCACATATTTAAAATTATTTAATTGAAGCGTAATAACGAGCAGCATTAAGATTAGCAGGTACGCGACAAAGTGATAAGGTCACTTGCTTTCATTCAGCTGATTTTATCAATTTGACGAGCACCTTTAGTTGTTTACAGTATATAGAGGAGTTTGGTTTTATATTTTCTTATATATGATTTCAAGGAGCCAAATTTTTATTTTTTACTAAATTATAATTTCTTTATTTTTTGTTATATACAATATCCTGGTTTTTTTAACTTAATTTATAAACAAAAATAATAATAAATAATAAACAACAATCTTAAATTGTCTATAACAAAAATTTAATATATTTTTTATTCGATTTTTTTTTTTGCATATTGTTAAAGTTTATGGACTTTTAGTTTGTAAATAATTTTAGTTTTCTTGTAATTTTTGCTTCAAATATTTTTTTATATTAATTTTAAATAAGTTTTAATATGCTTCCAAAAATTTTTGTCTGCCTGTTTATACATATAATAAATGTCTGCCTAAATTTAAGTCGTTTGTCTCATTCTTTTGAAAATTCTTAACATAAGTTGAGGCTCTTAGTCTTTGCTTTGGGATTTGTCCACCTCATTAGAAATTTCGGCTTCTTTGTTCTACAACATGTAATAGAAGTAAAAATTACTTAACCTGTAAGGGCAATTGAGCTTTAAGATTTATATTTTTACCTTTTGTTCCAAAACAGTTTTAGTTTTAACGTCGTTGGCCATTACAGGACTGAGTCCGCCAGTGCTGCGACCCCAGCGTAAACGTAAAGGTCCGGGTTTACGAACAGCTCTTTCAAATTCGTTCATATCCTCTTCTAAACCCGATGATGATGGTGTTCTCAACGCCAATTCGTCATTCTCCTTGTTCCCATTGTTGTTTAAAAACATCAAGAGATTTCTTAACTTTTGTGTATTTATCAAAGAATTATATAATTCATCTTCGTTATTGCCTAAAGCCACATCATTATCGTCATACAAATCATGTTCCATCTGATTTTCATACGCTTCGTTCATTATCATATCTAAGGGACTGTGCATAGGCATTGAAGGATCACTGCGACGTCCGAAACGTAATCGTAGGGAAGGAGACCTTATGGGCTTTTGGTTGACCTCGTCGAACCAACGTTTTTCTGCTGTGTGGGATATAAGTTCAGGATCGCTACGGCGACCAAAACGTAATCTGAGAGAGGGAGATCGTTGAGCTTTACGTTCCACTTGATGGTTGGGAAAAACTACCGGTTCCGCATATTCTCGTTGTAGGAGATTGTTGTAAAGAGCATTAAGAGAAGCTATATGGAAATACGAAAGATTTTTAGTTTATTATATGAAATTAAATTTTGAAAAATTTTCTATATTTTATAAAAACTATGATTCAATTCGTTTCATTGTTATAAAATTCAAGATCACATAGTTAAGAATTTTCCAAATTTTTTTTCATCATATACATACATACATATTTTTTATTATTATTATTTTTAAGGAGTAACTTGTGATTTTTCTTCATCAGTTTCTGAGTTAGATTTATTACTTATTTTTTCCTTTTTTAAATGCTTCATATACTTACCCTCATCGCTTAAAATGTCGGCCGCGGTGTGAGCCCACATCATTAGGAATGTGCCCATGATGAGTTTGAGAATTAATTGACTTGGCAAATGCATGTTTCACAAGTTAAAACTGAAATTGCAAAAAAAAAAATACAATAAATCAGAATTATTTTAATTTATTTATAACGATTTTCTTCTTTGACTACTCTAATCAGCAATAGCTGATTGTGCTCGGAATGATCTCTGTCAGCAATGCTTGGCAGACAAAAAAAATTTCGAAGAACAAGCTATACAAGATATGCAAAAGTTACGCATATCTAGGCGCACGGTAGCGCGCCAGGCCAAGTTCCGGCCAATGCACGCAATGTGTATATTTACAGGAAGTCATTAGAGCTATTTTCACCCCCCTCATAACTTTGTTCAACACGACCGTTAAATTATGAAATTTAAATCATAATTAGAATAAATTCATGTTACCTCATACCCAAAGTTTGAAAGTTTTACAATAAAAGGTTCAGGAGATATGGAGGTGCAAAAAGTGCATATTTTAAGACATACTCACTGACTCAATGACTCACTGACCTACTGACTCACTCATCAATATTTTGAAGCACTTCCGCTATAGCTAGAGATCTGAAATTTGGTACACAAGTAGATCTAGGTTAGCAATGAACTATAAAAATTTGAAAACCTAAAAATTTAAAACAAGGGGGCGGGGCTACGCCCATAAAAATAAAAACTTGTGCTAGTGAGCTGAAATTTGCTACAGAGCTAGGTCTAGGTGGGCAGTAAACTAAAAAAAAATTTTTAAAATCCGATATAGGCTACGCCCATAAAAGCTAGAATTAAAAAAGCAAATCTATGGTGCTTAATGGAAGCTATTTTATTGAAATTTGGCATACATACTGCGATAGGGCAAGCCTAAAAATGTTCATTAAAAAAGGGGGCATTGACACGCCCATACAATATCAACCTCATTTTCGTGTACTCTGGCTCAGCATATTTAGATATACTATTTCTGTATGTATTATTATCCTTTTGCAACGAAACTTGACACAAATAATAAACACTGGCCGAAAAAAAACAAAGTTTGGAAAAGTGGGCATGGTTACGCCCATAAATATTAAAAATTAAAAGTTGTGCTAAGGAGCTGAAATTTGATACACGAGTAGGTATAGGTGAGAAAACAACAAGAAAAACCCTGAAAACCCAGAAATTTTAGTCAGAGGGGCGGGGCTGCACCCATAAAAATTAAAAATTAGAAGTTGCGCTTATGAGCTGAAATTTGATACACAATTAGGTCTAGGTGAGAAACCAACTAGAAAAATCTTAAAAACCAAAAAAATTCACCAGAATGGGCGGGGCCACGCTACTATTGTTTGAACCTGAAAACTTACAGCCCTATTTATAAAACTTATTAAGGCTTTTTAAGAAAAATTGCTTATGAAAATTTGTCTTAAAACCCCTTTATAAAGCCTTAAAAAGTTATATAAATAAGGCTGTTAATATACAGCTTTTAACTTAAGCCAGAATAGTGAAACCTTACATATACGTTACACGTAAACTATCACCTAAAAAAGTGGAAGTGATCACTCCCATAAAATTTTAGCCTTGTGTTTAATCTACTTCGGTCTATCATATTTTAGAAGAAAATTAGCATGAATTATAAGCGCTTCTCACAGCAATATTGTGAGTTTAAAATAGTGGGAGGGGTAATGCTCATAAAATTATAAGGTACAATTCACGCTACAGAGCTGAAATTTTATGAACAAGTAAAAGAAGATGAGTAAGCCAATGGGAAAATTTTAAAACCAAGAAGTTTCATCCGTTAAAACTCCAATTCGTACTAGAGTGCAGAAATTTGGTACACAAATTAATCTAGATCAGAGATCACTAAGAAAAATCTAAGAAACCAGAAGTTTCAATCAAGGGTTGGGAACAAGAACAAGAAGTAAACTCAAAATTAAGTTCAATTTTATTGAAACTTTTCAAACAGATTGCACTATCCAAAGTAAAAATTTCCTGTTTTGTAAAGTGGCCGTGACTACACCCATAAATCTTCGCTTTTTGTTTTATGTACTTCGGCCTAGCAGTTTTTAGTCTATTACTCATGTTTTTCTCAATAGCTTTTTCCTACAAAACTTTACATGAACTATAAGCACTAACAGATATAAAAGTCGGCGGGGCCAGGGCGGGATCACTCCCACTAAAATTGACGCTTTATTTCACATGTTTCTTTCCAGACGACTCTTAACAAATTACGTACACACTAGCGACCCTTTGTAATAACACAATAATTAATTTTTAAATTCTACAATTCAACACCCATCACGCTCTTACCCATTATTTTATGTAACTATGAAATCTTTAACTGGCACAGTGATCATGAATAGAAATAAAACACCCTACGAATTTTAAGTTTAAAAAGTGTTATCATAGAAAATTTTTCAAAAAGTAGTCAGATCCTCACAAAAACATCAATGTGAAAAAATGCCAAGTTCCTATCAAAAATTTCGGCCATCAAAAGCAGTGAGATATAAATTTTGACCAAGTTCTTATTTGGCACAACACCTGTCACTGACATATGCTATGCATTATATACATTTGTAATCGTAAGGGTGTCATATAATTTTTAGATAATCTGCTAACTTGACAACATTTTTACCGATATAAAAAAATGAACATTATTCTCTCTTTTTTAGAAGGGTAAAAATGTTGTCAAGTTTTTGAGTTAATGGTGGAGAATCAATCTTCATATCATTCTTCATATTGTTTAAAAATTTCATACAAAAATATCTTGTTTACTTAAATATTGAAAGCAAAATCAAATTTTCTTTCTTCATTAAGTTGTGTGTAAATTAAAAACTTTAAACTCGTTTTCTGGCAAACTAGTTTTTTGGAGTTATGACGGTGTTTGAGTAAATTAGCGATATGTATTTCTCTTTCTTTCTCCTCTATAAATTTCATAACTGTTATATTAAATCTACTATTTATTTCTTACTTTGTTTCCGAAAATAAATAAATTATATTTACGTTCCAACTCGTAGCTTTATTTCCTTCTTGAACTCATAACTATTTAAGTATGCAAATTGTAACAATTACATATATGCACATGTACATACTTCCCCCGGTAGCAAAAAGTTAATACTTAAGAACTTAACCGTGTTTTATCTTAACTTTTTATGCTTATGATCTCTCCGCCTCTCAAACTCTCATATACACAGCAATACCCACAAAGCAATCAGTGTTACCACTTTTGAAATATTTATATAAAAATTGCTGTTGACATTCATAATCACCCCTATCGTGAATAAAATATGAAATTTTTGTTCCCAAGAGATTTTCATTCACCTTGAAGGGAAATTTGCTAGCGGGAACTTTATGGGAACGTTTGTTCCCGCTATTAATTCGTATTTCATGTAAAAAACGGGAAGAAGATTTGTAAATCTAAAAAATTAATTTAAAATCAGTCAAATTTATGTTTGATAGTAAGAAATATGCAAATGTTTTGCTTCAAATACAATGTTTTTGAGTGAAAAGTTGTGTTTTTAAATACGAGTGTTTTAGGTGCCTTGGAAAAAATTCTCAAGTATGTCATCGCCATAAAATTTACTGCATGTGAATGAACCAAAGAGGTTTATATTCAACGAAAAGAGATATTGTACGGAATTATAGATCATGGACATTATTTACTGATTGATATTGTCCTAAAAATAATTATTTATAACTTTTAATACTTAATTGGAATTTTAATAATGAAATTACGCGATATATTGATTCAGTTCGCCTGCAAAAATAAAGTGAACAAAAGCAAGAGGAAAGTGAAAATATCGTTGTGAAAAATATTATTCATGATTGTAATTTGGATAAAATAGAAAATATTTTGTAAAGCAAATTTGCAAAGCTATTTATCGGGCAGACAAAGTCCTACCTTTAGCTAACGGCAAGTTGTGAAAATGACCCTTAATAATGTTTGGCCAATATCTTTCTAAATTTTGTTTTCCCAATCGTTAACGCTGACAGCCATACACTCTAAAATGAAGAGTTTTATTAAGCACTAAAATACAAAGAAAGCTAACAAGTTTTTTTTTCATAGAAATAAAAAAAGACTAAAATTGCTGAAAAATATGCAGATTTCTTCTTTAACTCATATAATTTTGTACAAATGCAATCAATATTTTTATAGTCTACACATGGCATTATAGAAAACAGCAATAGCCAAAGGCACAATTGTAATAATAACACTTATAATGGTTATTGGTTTCAAAATGCATACGTGAATATGTTAAGGAAAATATTTGCAAAGCCACAAAAAAACAGTAACCGTGCTTAAGAGCAAAAGTTGCTAAAAAAAATATTGCATGGAAATTCCACATATCTCAGTAGCTGCAATATGATTTTAGCCAATTTTATGAAATTTTGTGCATGAGTTTTGTTCTTTCTGATCATTGTTTAAAGTGCCTTTTACTGTCTTTTGCAAAAAAAAAAAAAAGTGTTACTTCTTTCATTTCTTTGCATTCTTAAATACTCGTATATAAACATGTATGTAATATGTATAAGCATGCATCCTTTTCCCATTTCTTTGTTTAACAAAAACTTATAATTTATTCATAAATTATGAGTGTTTTATCAAGAATGTTTAAAGTAGGAAGAAGACTCTTGCATACTTGCTGCAGATATGATATGCAAGCCCTTAGTATATGTATTTCATGTTTTCTTCTTTCCTTCTTTTAAGACTTTATGCAACACTTAACCCATTGTCTACTTGCTTTCCATTTTGTCTGATTGTATGTTGAAATTTTCAAAACAATTAACATGATTTTTTTTTATTGTCTCTCTGCCCCTTATACGACATTTCTCAATATTTGGATGGGGTTAATGAGTAATTGTTTTTTTTGCCACGCTTCTTATTAGTATTTCAAAATACTAATATTAATACTCACTTTAAAAGCAGAAGTGCTGAAATGTGTTAAAATTATGGCCACTATTTAATTTCACTGGTACTCTTCTCATTAGTTTTTTTCAAAATAACAGAACTGCTACAAACAAAATACTCCTGAACTGTGATCACAGTCACAAATCAATCACGTTCACAAGGAGCAACATTACTAAAAAAAATCACAGTATCGCTCATCTCTAGTATGTACACTCCAGTCGTAAGTAATTATAATTTAAGCAAAATAAAAAATATACTGCCTCATTCTGAATAACATCTCCCCGTTAGCTTATTCCCTGTTCATTTTTCCCCCATTTTAAAAAGTCTTTTGAAAGAAGTTTGCAGTTAAAATATGTAAAACAGCTGTAAACAAAATAGCTGCCTTCGAAAATTCAAAGTTCTCCCTCAAATTTAAATTTAAGAAAGGTGGATTTTATCTTTAGAAAAAAATTAATTCCGTGAGAATTATTTCCCAGGAAATATTTAGAATTTTGCTAATAGGGCACCCCTTGCAAAACTTTCTTCAAAAATAGTGCAGTTATATGATTACAAGAATTTATTATTTTTTTCTCTAGTGCTTTTTGTACTCAAGTCGTCCGTCTAGGTTGTGGAAACAGGGGGTTAAAATTATAAAAGGCCAAGCAAAGCCTTGAATTTGTTTGATTTTTTTCGCTGAAGAATTTGTTCTCCCTCATATTCGGAAAGATCATAAAAGGCCCATATCGAAAAAACATTTACTAACGTTTTAGCAGAGATTTATTAAGGCAATAGTTCAAATATAATATAGTTTGTACGTTTGTTTGCTTGTTACGTATTATAGGCTAAGCATATATATTTATTTTTTTAAAGGGAGCAGCAAAATGAGGGCAGGGAACAATATCTACCCTCCGAAACTATCGAATCGATTTTTGTTAAATTACAAATATAGATAATGGGTGTTTTTTATTGAGGTATAGAACTTTAAGTTGGCATCACTTTTTTAACTGGCGGCCATTTTGTCAGCTGTCAAGTGATTAATATTTAGTTTGGTTTGCCATTTCATCATGAACAGGTTGACAAAAGAACAACGCTTGCAAATCGTGCAAATTTATTTCGAAAATAATGGTTCAGTTCGCGAAGTTTACCGCAAGCTCCGTCCATTTTATGGTCGACATAATCGTCCATCAGAGCAATTAATTCGGTTAACCATGGATCGTTTTCGCACTACGTTTACTCTATGTGATAATACGCATCCGCAGAGACGTCGAACAGTGCGCACCGAAGAAACAATTGCCGCTGTAGAGCAAAGTGTTGAAGAGGACCCGAATGAATCGATTCGCCACCGTGCACAGCAATTGGAGCTTTGTCCATCAACTTTATGGAAGATTTTGCGCAAAGATCTTGACTTGCGACCTTACAAGATCCAGCTTGTGCAAGAATTAAAGCCGCGAGACCATGCAATGCGTCGTGATTTTGGTGTATGGGCCGAAAATGAGATTGATCTCGATGCTGATTTTCATCGCAAAATTTTGTTCAGTGATGAGGCTCATTTTTGGTTGAATGGCTACGTCAACAAGCAAAATTGCCGCATTTGGAGTGAATAGAATCCACATGAGACCCTTGAGACGCCATTACATCCACAAAAACTGACTGTTTGGTGTGCTCTATGGGCTGGTGGAGTCATTGGGCCATACTTCTTCCGAAATAATGCTGGAGAGTCAGTTACCGTTAATGGAGACCGGTATAGAGCCATGATAACCGACTATTTTGCTCCCGAATTGGATGGCATGAATGTGGATGAGTTGTGGTTCCAACAAGACGGCGCTACATGCCACACAGCGCACGTCACAATCGATTTATTGAAGGAAACATTCGATGAGCGCATAATTTCGCGGAATGGACCTGTCAATTGGCCACCAAGATCGTGTGATTTGACACCATTGGATTATTTTCTTTGGGGATATGTGAAGTCGCTCGTCTACGCCAACAAACCAGAAACGTTAGGGGACTTGGAAGCCAACATTCGTGGCGTTATTGCCAACATACGGCCCCATATGCTCGAAAAAGTGGTTGAAAATTGGACCTGTAGAATTGGCTTTATTCGAGCCAGCCGCGGCGGCCACATGCCCAAAATCATATTTAAACATTAATGGCATAAAATTATCCTTCCAATAAAGCCAAATTGATGGACATTAAAACGATTTTCTTGTGTTTTATTTCAATTCGAAGTTCTATACCTCTAAAAAAAAACACCCGTTACATCCCCGTATTAGAAGACAAACCGATTTATTTAAAAATAAATTCAGTAAAGTGCGACTTTGACCCGCGCTAGATATGTAATATTATATGAACTTTTAAGCCTAATACATGTATAGTTTTGAATTTTTTTTTTTTTTTTTTTTTTGTTTTTGACATGTTTTCGGTTTTGAGGGTTTTTTTTAGTTTTGGCTTTTTCTAGTTTATGCTTTTTCCGGTTTTGGCGATTTTTTTTTAAGTTTTGGCACATTTTTAGTTTTGCTGATATTTTTCATCGTTTTGGAGACTCTTTTCGGTTTATGGCTTTTTTTATTTCTGCGATTTTTTTCATTTTGGCGATTTTTTTTTCATCTTGGCAATTTCTTCGGTTTTTGGAAATTTATTTTAGTTTTATAAATTTTATTTTAATTTTTCGATTTATTTCGTTTCGGCAATTTTTTTTCGGTTTGGCGATTTTATATTTTTTTATATAATTTTAAAATATATATAAAAGAATATATTTTAAGGCACACAGCCACACAGGATTTCTAGTTACTAAGGCTTTTGGCTATTTAGGTGATTTCGTCAATCTGACGGTTTTTGCCATAAATAATAATTTTATGTGTTCCATTTTTACTTTTATTTAGTAAATCGAAAATTCATTCTGAGCAGGCGGTCATAGTTGGTGGACAATAAATTGTTTATTATATTTATTGTTTTGCAAATGGGGAGAATTTAGTTTCATTATTGGAACTTTAGTAATTTAGCTGCGATAAATTAAGGCATTCGATATCGATCAAAATTTCTATACAAATACAATTAATTGTATGAAAATTTGTTCGATGTCGAAAGACATAATTTGGCCTTAGGTATTCGAAAATATTAACTAGAGAATAGTTAATGTTTTATAAATGAGTAGCATGTAATTACGGAATTATTTTTACATACAAAAGGCGAAAGCTCGCTTGCCGCTTGCTGCTGTTACTACTAGGGATGTTGCATATGCACGTTTTTTTTTTTTTTTTTTTTTTTTTTTTTTTTTTTTTTTTTTTTTGGTATATTGCATTGCATGCAGGCATTCAACATCGACCATTCACCTTTTAATCACACAAGCTGCAGTAGTTGCAATTTAATGGTGCACAATGAGCACTATGGTTACACATGAGTGTAACTTGTATTTTTAATTCTCTTCACAAAAAAAAACCAAAAACAATCACTTTACTGGCTCAAAGACACACAAATCTGCTTTAACAAATGTAAAGATAACCCTGTGACATTTACAAAGCTGTTGATTATGGATGCTACGTCTTAGTTTCTTCTAAATGATACTGTGAGTAAAGTGTGCCATTTACAAAAATAAAACGTATGGACATATAGCGCATTCTGGAAGTCCAATTTTGGGTCTTTTTTAAAGAGCAATCAATGAATTCACTTGCCCTCACAGGAAATAATAGCGAGAGGTGTTGAATCATGTATTAAAAATTGTCATTGGTGCTCTAAAAATCACATTCATTTATGTACCAAAAACCATAATGCAACTATGTGTACGACGTACATATACTGCGCCATTTTAAAATAATTTTCTTATTAACGCACATTGCTATGACATCTCCTCCTCCAATATTTACACATCTTTTGTGTAAGTTCAAATTTAAAAAAAAATTTATAAATATAGAACCCAAAGTAAAATTACACATCAAATTATGTACATGGCCTATACATGAGAGTAAAAATTACACACAAACGGTAGTCTTAGGTGTCATAATGTCTGAATATTTTACCATAGTTTACAAAAATTGTGGCTCAATCAAAAAAGTCATAAAATAATAAGACTTTCTGATGTATGTGTATTGATTTGTCATAACTACACGTAGAAATCAGCGATGTCTACTTAGTACTTTTGGCACTGTTTTTAGTGCTTTTTGAAGACTCAAAATGAAAAATTTTGAGTGTTAGTGCCAAACTAAGAAAAAGCACTAAATAGTGCTTTTAAGAAATTTCTATATTTCTTAAAATTACTTTAATAAAATCTTGGTGTATTTATTTCTTCAATGTAAAGCATACTTTTTTCGTCTGATATATTTCATTAAATAGAGAATAGCTTAGAAAATATTAATCGTTATTAAACTTAACTCGTTTGGATCTTCACTCGTTTTTCACGTTAGTGCTTTTTACGCTTTTTATATCACAAAATTACGCTTTTAGTGCATTTTTTGATGTGCTTTTAGAGTAAAAAAAGTTTGCATCACTGGTAGAAACGTGAGAGTTTACCAAAGGAATTGAGAGAGAGAGAGAGAGAGAGATGCTAAAGCGAAAATATAAATAAGTACAATATTTATAATTGTAAAGGCTCAATCAGACGTGACACAACCATAGCCATAGAAAACAGCCGTTCGAACCAAACTAATGGACAACACTGTATTTGATTATAGGTGACTCGCCATAACGCCATAACTCTCACCATAGAAACCAACTGAATTTTGGTTTGGTTATGGCTATGGCATTATGGCAATGTCACGTCTATTTTAAGCTTAAATAGACAGCAGTCATATTTTTTCGTGTTATTATTTTAAATCATGTTAATTTATGACTACCACTTGAATACCCCATATCTGTGATTGGCAACACTGAATGATTATAATCATGCATGCATGCCGCCTCTGCAATTGTACTTTAAAAGCCCTATCGTGAATATTTTTTCCCTCAAAATATTTCCCTTTTCCCTAACGTTGCAATCGCGAATTATTTCTACGTGAAAAATATGGCATCACCAATTTTTATTACCGTGGGCTTTTCCTAAAAAATTATATGTGTTTTTTCACAAACGTTATGCTTGTTTTTTCAATATTTTTTAGTTGTTTGATTTTAGAGTATTTTTAAAAGGAGTGGAAATTCATAAATTTATTTATATACATACATATGTACATTAGGGATATAACTTTTTAACAATTTTTTAATATATCAAAATTGGCATAGCATAGTCCGATAGAGCATAAAAAACTATAAGGAATGTATATTTATTTTTTCGCTATCAAAAAAGTTCACGCAACCAACCAACCGCGAATGTTTTTTTTTTCTTTTTGGTTAAGATAAGTTAATAATATATTTATTTAAAACAAAAAATAAATAAAAAACACCGTATATAACTATGTATATTCAATATTGCAATAAGAAGGCCTCGAAATAATTTGAGATTATGTAAAATAATATTTTTGTTAGTTCAAGTCATTGCTTTAAGTGTTTAGAAAAACCACTTGGCGTGTGAACTTTTTTGTGAAAAATTACAAAAGATTATAATTTTCATCGTTACTAGAACATGGTTCACCTCATGGTACTATGCCAAAAAATTGGTTAAACCCCTAATGTACATACTGCCAAAAATTCTTCATGTTTTGATTTACATTACTTCCGATAAACACAGTGGAATTGATGCATCTCACAAATTTCGTCTCTGAATTTTTTTAAATAAGTTTTTTCTGCTATTAATTTTGCTCAATAATATTACGCGAAAAACTAAAATTGCACCAATTCACAATAGAATGTTCGAATGTAACAGATGTTTATTTTATTCCCTAAGAATTGGCTGGCGATGCCAATTTATTGTTCACGGGATTAAACAAAATATTTCCTAGAATTTAAACCCCTGAGATTTGTGATTCAGCTCAAATTTTTTCACCACAAGTTTCACAATTGCTGGCCAATGGACAGGTTCACTTCTCGAAACAAACTTATGACCAAATTTTGCTCAAGCGTCAACTTATTCATAATGATTTGACAGTTCTATCGGACTTCAGCAATAGAAAATGTATGCAGGGTATTGTATGAATCCAATCATATACATTCCCTGTTAAACTTTTTAACAAATTTACTTTATTCCCTTTTTTTTATTTACTTTAAAAATTGTTAAGGGTTTAAAACAAAAGAGTATTTAACGTATTGGATTACACGCAAAACACAAAAAAATCAATATAAAATGGGGAAAATATCACTTTAACACATTTTACATGTTAAAACGAGAAAAATAAAGTGATTTTTGTTTTGTTGTTTTTTCCATGTTAAAGTGTGTAAATTGTTGGCTGTAATTAATGGTTTGTTTGTATTTTATTATGTGTATTGTTTGGCCAACAAATCGAGATGAGCGCTTAAAAAATTTTGCTAATTAAAAGATTTAGTTAAAGTTTAAAATTTCTGAAACGTTGGAGGGAAAAATAGTGGGATTTTTAAATTTTGCTGTACAATTGGAAATTGAACTCTATGGAGCTTAAATTTTAGTATTCAAATATCAACAATCAAAAATCTAAAATGTGAAAGTTTATAGTGTTAAAAAGTTTTTGAGTAAAACTAGGAAAAATTTAAATTACATTATTATTTTTTATTTATTTAATTATTTACAAATTTATTATAATTAAAATTACATTATTAAAATCTTACGCTAATTTGAAGAGAGAGCAACATGTAGTGACTATAGCATTGCACAGATGCATCTGTTTGCACCAGTTTTGCGTGTTTTTTGGTTCTTGTATGAAAAAATATGTTATTTAGCGTTTCTTTTACTAGTTGTAAATGTTGATTTTTAAAGCAGTTATTGTATGGTTGTGCAATGACCAAATGAGAAAAACACGTTTGTATGTATTTGTTTTTCTATAACAAATAAGATACATAGAACTGGTTTTAACATAAGTACCACATGGTGTGTTGAAAAAAAAAATCCATGGTTGATGAATGAATGAATGAAAATAAAATTTCACATACACATGTAAGTAAATGATACATGTACATGAAACACATGCATTTGTAATTACTCTCAGACAGCGTGACCGTTTGACCGACTAAAGTAGCAATTTGCCACTTTTTCGACTGCGTTTCCCCTTTTTCGACTGCCTTGCCACTTTTTGACCCCCTTTATTTAGGGTGAGTTATATGAAAACACATTAAAAATAAAATGTTTAGTGCAGTTTTCTTGTTTTTTTTCTAATTTTGCCCCTTTTTTTGATAAATCCCCTATTTGGTGCCACTTTTTGAAAAATGTCATCGGTCACCCTGCTCTCAGAGCAAAACTGTCTCTTTCTCTGTCTATACTTTGGCTGCCCCACAAAATAACATAACGAACGTCCGCACATACATCTGCACATCATGTATTTGTTTCAATAGTGGTTTTTTCATATATTTGTATTACAATATGTATTTTTTGAGCAAAAACAGATCAAACAGTTGCTCAGCAGCAATAAAATAAGCAATTGTTATTTGTTTTCAATTGTATTTTAATTTGGAAAAGCACGCACACACAATAACTCTTATACTACCCTGCAGTCAGACTGGGGCCAAGTGTCTCTATGTCAACACTAAAACTCTAGTAGTAGTTACATTGTCTACAATTTCTCTTTTATTCGTCAGTATAAAATAAATAGAGAAAGAAGATGTAGTGTATTTCTGGTGAATTTTGCAACAACTTGTCAATATACATAAATTAAGGTATAGAAATGTACCAGTAAATTTCTGGTTGGTATGTCTCCATGTTCCCATAAGAACTATGAATTCACTATCTAGTCAATTAATTAAGTGTTACTAGTAGAATTTCAATAACAAGCACGTGCTAAATGTCTATAGCACAAAGTATTATATGGGGAATAATTGTAGAATAGTACTGGTGACAAAGTCAAAAGCGACTCAGTACATTTTCACCATCGACATTTCCTTCAGGGTAGTTCTGTCGCTCACACTACAATTATATGGTACACACCATGGTATATTTGTTTTGGCTATACAAACGAGTATACAAATGCAACCCTATAGTAGTGACTTGCAGCGATGCCAACTTAGCTCCTTTCGCGCTAGATTTAGCGCGTTTTAACTGTGCCAAACGCGCTTTTTTCCGTCTTAGCGCGTTTTTTAAAAAAAGCGCTAAATTAGTTCGTTTTGAATAAAGTCAATAATATCATTTCAGTTCAATATTTTTTAAATTTTTTTTTGTAAAAATTTAACAATTTTCTAATATCCAAAACTCCGATAAAATTTTTTAAATTAGTTAATGATTCAGCTGTCGCAAACAAAATTCGCTTGACTGTGGTTAGAATAAAAAACGAACTTTAATACTGCAATGACAAATATTTTGAAATTTCACAAATAAAAATATGTACTACATACAATGACCCAAAAAATGTACATAACTTACAAAGCATCTATTATAGCTGAAGTACAAAAAGCATTAGAATCGCAAAACTATTCCACAATTTATATGTTGTTGCAAAGTTTTAGAAATACATAAATTAAAAGTAAAACCTAAGCATTTCGATTATTTGGAAGGCGATTCTGATTCTGTATTAAATGATTTTAGTTAATTAAAACATAATTTCAAGGAAGCAGTATTGCAAAATCTGAAAAATTAATTGTATATACGAGTACACTAATACATACATACATCGACTTTATTGAAATTTAATTTAGCGCGTAGAAAATAGCGCGTTTTTGCTATAAATATTTGACGATGCTGTAACTTAGCGCGTTCTAGCGCGTTTTGAGAAGGGTAGTAGCGCGTTTGGGTAATAAATAGTTGGCATCGCTGGTGACTTGGCATCACTACCAGGGTTGCCAGATTTGGCTATTTCTTCAGCTTGGCGCCTAAATTATTGGTTCGGCGACATGGCGATAACAAAAATTTTTTGTGACTTTTATGGCTACTTCTTATTGAAACAAAATTGAACTTCAAAATTTTTGTAATTTAGGAAAATTAGTTTGTTGAAGGAGTAGTTTTAAAAAATAAATGCTACCAAATCTAGTCTGCAAGAAATTCAAACAATTTGATTTTGCTGTGGATTGTGGATGGATGGTTCCCGTGCAGCATTTTTAAAATAATTTTATTTAAAAGTAAATTGACTATACGTGTATAAGGAATTTAAACAATCTTAGGTTGGTGGCGGGGGCGGCGAAGGGGAAGACGGACGGATTTTTCTCATATTAATTATAGTAATTAGTGCATATTGAGTTTGGATGAGAACAATTTATAAGAAATAATTTTTGGCGAGTTTATTCTACTGTTTGCGATATTCTGCTAAATTTTTACACGATTATTTTATAAAAATTTGTATGAATCAAATTTTTATATGAAAACAAATTTATTGTCAAATATATAATAAGAAAAACTACATAAAATTGTTTTTGGCAATATTAGTAGGAAAAAATCTGAAAACCATGATTATTACCTCAAAATCATTGAAAGCGACTTGCGTGGTTTTTATGGAAACCACATAAATAACCTTGATATTCGGTTAAGCCTTGAGTAATAATTGTAAAAATGTTTGTGTTTTAATTAAACATGAGTATTATGTTGAGCATTTTCTAGCTTCATCTGCAGTACATCCTGCGTTGCTTTAAATAATTTTTTTTATATATAATCTCGGCTAAAGTTTTATCGGTTTAACTTTAATAGCATAAATTGCATTGGCGTAGCTAGACATTTTTTTTGGGGGGGGGAGGGGCAAACACAATTTTTTTTAATTAATGTTTTTTATGGGAATTGTTAAAATTAAAGCTTAAAATTTTTTAAACGCACTAATAATCCCAAATTAATATTTTACTTATTAAGTTAAATATATATTTTTTATTAAAAATACATTGAAATTGGAAATTAAAAAAAATATATTTTACTTAATAAGTAAAATATTGGTTTGGGATTATTAGTGCGTTTAAAAAATTTTATACAGATTTTTTTTTATTTAACATTTTTTTTATTTAAGTTAAAACATAAATTAATAGTCCAGTTTCAATAACAAAAATTAAGTTACAATTAAAACTAAAAAAACAAAACATTCAAAACAAAAACAATATATAGACAAAAAGTAAAGTATGTATTAGAAAAAAACTTAATAATAATAATCTAATAATAATAACCTTTATGTCAACAGCAGAAATGCTTTACGCACGTCCACAGCAGCATACCTGGGTATGTACATACGTTTTGTATGGGGAATGGTACGTCGTTAGCATAAAAATGATAATTACGTATCTACCTGGTTTGTTGGAATTTCCGAATTATTTTTTTAGTTTGTTAGAAATGGACAAAAGGCTAAAAAATTTTATGATAACCAATTTCATCCTCACAGTAGACGACATACGTATATAATAAATATATAATATAGGCAGGTAGAAACATTTATTGTTGCGGAAATTTCATTCTTTGTAGTATCGTCAGAAAATTTAGTTTACATTTGTGATTCGAAGTGAAAAGACGTTTCTGTTTATTTTGTGGAAATAAAAAAATATTAAAAGTGAAATGGCTGATGGTGAATGGCTTACTCCGCGACAACTAAGCGCACTTTCGTACGAAGAACAACAAGCATATATTCGGCAAGCGCTTGAAGAGAGCCAAGAAGAAACAAGTGACCACGATTCAATAGTTGGTGACGAGGCTTTAGGTGATATTGGTGGAGATGACTCAGACGTTGAAGAACCCATGAATATGACCCAGAGGGCGACAGTGATTCTGATGAAGATCTTGAAGATGCACCAATTGAAACTGGCGAAGTTTTTACTACCAGAGATGGTAATGTTTGGTCCTCGATACAACCACAACCTGTAAGATTCCGTACGCACAACATTCTAAGAAGTGCAGAATCTGGACCAGTACGGGCAACGCAGGGTTTGACCATTGCAGAAACGTTCCAATTGATAATGTCAAACGAAATATGCGACATAATTATTCGTGAATCAAATCGAAAGTCAAGGCAATTTTATGATATTGACAACGCAAAACATCCAACAAGAGAACCGAGATCATGGATTCCCATAACAAAAAGTGAATTTTATGCATATTTGGGCCTACTTTTGCTAAGTGGAGTTACACATTCTGGTTACGTGCATACGAAAGATTTGTGGAAAACTACTTCACATCCACTATATCGTGCCGCAATGAGTGTACGACGATTTTGGGAAATAAGCCGCTTCATACGTTTTGATAATGGAAACACACGCCAGCAACGAAAACAAACTGACAAAGCAGCAGCAATATCGGACGTTTTTTTGATGCTTAACAGCTGTCTTCGTAGATATTACGTGGCTGGAGCCAACGTCACCGTAGATGAACAATTGTATGCTTATCGTGGTGGAACTGGCTTCACGCAATACATACCATCAAAACCCGCCAAATATGGAATAAAAGTGTGGTGGGTGTGCGACTCTGTTTCTTCCTATCCATTGCAGGTACAATGAATATTGTTGAAAATTGTTGAAAATCTAAATAACTAAATTGAATATAATTTTTCAATGCAGGGACAAATCTATACAGGAATGGCACCGTCTGGTGAACGTGAAAGAAACGTTGGCGAAAGAGTAGTGTAGGATTTATGTGTCAACCTTTTTGCTGGAAGTGGAAGAAATATTGTATGTGACAACTTTTTCACTAGCTACAACTTGGCAAAAACTTTGATGTTAGACAACAATTTATCTATATTGGGTACTTGCAACAAAAGGCGTACATTCGTGCCAGCAGCATTTGCCAACCCGAAACGACGTGAGGCTGAATCATCAATGTTTGGGTTCTGTAATCACGTTACGATGTGCTCGTACGTTCCCAAGAAAAACAAGGCAGTTGTAATGTTGTCCACTACTCATTATACAACAGAAACGACCGGTCCTAAGAAGAAGCCATTGCTTATATTGGACTACAACAAAACCAAAGGTGGCGTTGATAACATGGACAAGTGCTTGTCCGAATTTAGTACGAAGCGGCGCACAAATAGATGGCCTCTGGCTTTCTTTTATAATATTGTGGACGTTGCTGCGTTTGCTGCATACGTAATATACATTGACAACAACACTCACCTGAAGACATCTACAAGCCGCCGTAGGATGTTTCTCCATCAGCTTAGCGAGCAATTGTGCAAGCCAGAAATGGAAAGAAGGCCGAATAACAGCAGAATATCCAGATATTTTCAACGCGCAACGCCATCGAAGCCATGAAAGGTGGGCCCATCGGAGTTGTGGATGCTGAGGCACATGCATCGGAGGAACGTGATAGTACGGGCCAGCTAAAAGTAAAGGGGAATTGCTACATCTGCTCGAAACGACGCCCTACTCGTAAAGCATGCACATTATGCAACAAACCAGTGTGCGCAGAGCATTCTAAAGACTTACCTCAATGCGATAGATGTATTTGAATTTCAATAATTTTAAGCAAAAATAATTAAAACTGACATTATATAATAATAATAAAAAAATAATTACAAAACTTAGCTCAAAATAAACTATACTTTTATATTATATTATCATGTTTCCACGCGTTTTACTATACATACCCAGGTATGTATTCTGTTGACTTAAGGGTGCAACTTTGTAAATGGGCTTTATCTTCCGAACGGATGATCTAATCTTAACCAAACTTGGAACTATTGCGTAAAACAGTTTTGACTAGGATATCAAGAAATTTCAAGTCGATCTGGTTATCCAGCTTAGAGCTACAGCGTTTTCAAAACTAAAAACATACCCAGGTATGTTGCCGTTGACAAAAAGGATAAACTAAATAATAATAAAATTAATATTCGTTTCCAACAAGTTTATATGCTCATATGGAAAAATTATTTATGTATATACTATATTTGAATACAATATTTTGAAAAGATACAAGCAAGAAATGATTTCATTCATCATTCATGATTTCATTTCTTAATAATTTATTATTTAATTTAATATTTTTATCTAATTTTTCGACCTTTTTTATGTTTTAAATTAAACTATTTTCTTGAGCTTTCGGTCAGTTTATATTTTGAGTTTATTATCTTCAATATTTCGTTAACCTTCGAACCGAAGATAATAAACTCAAAATATAAACTGACCGAAAGCTCAAGAAAATAGTTTAATTATTTAATTTAAAAAAAAATTATCTGTTGGTGCATAAATAAAAATAGAAAATTGCCATTTATTATTTATTTACCCTTCCAATATTGAAGTTCTGAATCAATACTATATTGTTGCGATGAATGAACATACATACATAAATAAGTACAAACATATGTATGCAAGTATGTATGTATACGTGTTCAATTGAAAAAAATTTTATGTGTATATATGTATATACATGCATACATATCGATAGTTGAGTTTTTCAGTGATTTCAATAAATTTCACACTAATACACCTCATCACAAAAATTTATTGCAATAGTGTAAAAAATAGCGCTTTTACAAGCAGTTGTACAAAAAAGTTACATTTTGAATATTACACTTTCTATTATGTTTTACCTTCTCCTGTAAAGTTACAATTATTTGCGTTAGGGCCTTTCCATTTGAGACCAACGATATATTGACCTGTGTAAGTTGATATCCTATCAAAAATTTCGGTCATCAAAAGTACTGATACCAAAATTTGGACCTGAATATCTTTCACAAGTTTTCCACTAGTCTAACAAAGTTGTATATGAACATGAATTGTTTTGTTTTGTTTTCTAATAAAAATAAAACATATGTATACATGTTTAAGGAGGAAATTTTGATTTGTTCGATTTTCTGACGATTTTTTGGACATGAAATGACGATTATTTTATATTTTGTCGGGATTTCGGCGATTTTTCCATCATTTTATCTGGCAGCCCTGGATTGAACCATAAATATGCATACATACATACATAAATGTGTGTATACGAGTATATATACATAGTATATGAATATATACAAGGTATTTGCAGATCATAATTTTTCGCTATTTTTTTTATTTTACTCTAAATAAAAATTGGTGGCTATTGTTACAAACAATTTGACAGTAGAAAATCTTAAGAACACCTTAAAACAATTTGTCTTGCTACTAACTACGTACACTAATACAATTTTATTAAGAATTTGTTGAAAGCTACATACACAAATACATATCTACACACATGCATTATAAATTCACATGGAGTTTACTATTTGTGATGTTTTGAAATGCTGTAAACTTATAGTTTTTTGGGTATTTCTAATAATCTAATAAAAGTATACATATTTAGCGATTATTCGAAAAGTTTGTATAAAAATTACTGGTGATTTTCATGAGTAATTTTAAAATAAATAAAAAATAGAATTTTTTAATATTACAGGCAAAAGAATATGTTTTAAAAAGAATTTGTAATAAATCCTGGGGGGGGCAAAATCAAGTCTAGGGGGGCATTGCCCCCCCCCCCCAAGAAAGGCCTAGCTACGCCTATGATAAATTGAATAAATCTCTAAGCAAACTAGTTCAAATAACTCTTTTTAATTTGTTATGAAATTTATTCCATGGCTTTGAACATCAAAACTTGTTTGTTAAGTTTAAGTGTTTTCTTTTATCTAACAATAAATTAAATTGTTTCTACTTAAAACACTTCCTGGAGTGTAAGCCAATAAAGCACATTTCTCTTGCTTTTGTTTTCTCAACAATTAGAATAAACTTTAACAAAACTTATTATAAACATTTTGCTAGATTAACTAAGTCCCGGTCCAGACTTGCAATTTTTGTTGCAGCAATTCTTGAATGTGTGGGAGAGTGATGAAATAGAAATGTATACATTTTGTATTCTTCTCTCGCTCTTTCTCACTAAAAAATAAAAAGTTGCTACAATAAAAATTGCAAGTCTGGACCGGGACTAACACGTTTTGAATTATGTAAATTAAGTAAAACATTCCTCTCAGCATTACATCATAAGAAATAAATACCAAAGTTTACATTGCAACATTACAAATTCACAACTGCTGGAACAACAAATTGAAAAGATAACTTTAATAGAAAAAAAAAGAAACTGATTAAGCTAAAACAATAAACAATGAAATGTAACTGACAAAATCAAATGACAACATGGTTTTACAAAAAAAAAAAAAAAAAAAAAACTTAAGCGCCTAAATGTAGATAACAAAAAAAAACTTTCGTAAAAAACAAAAGCAAACCACAACTTGTTGAAAAAAATATTTGAAACTACACAAGTACTATGTATACAATTAATACGTATACAAATCTGTCTTTCCTCCCTTTTAACTGAAAGCAACAGTTTATTACAATGCAATACGTTTTTTCAGATATTTGTTTATGCCCTCAAGGCTCTAACGAATAAAATCTGCTACTGAACCCTTAAACAATCGTTTGACAAAAAATTTTTAAATTTTAACAATTTTTACTGGAATATATTTTTTAGCTACGGATTTAAATAAACGGAAATTAATGTTACCTTTTTTTGTAATATTTTCAAGTTTTTAAATCTTAGTCCTAAAAGTAGGCAATACTTTTTTTTAGGAATATTAAAATATGGCTTAAGGCTTAAGCATAGTACTCTGTTCAAATTTGTGAAAAATGTTTATCATGTTATGTTTATTCGTACGAAAAATTGAACATGTAAACAATATTAATTGGCGCCTAAAACTATGCTACAATTTCTTACGTTTATAGAGACACCCCATGTGCTTGTTGTAAATTCCGTAGGAAACAATTGGCACTCTACTTATTTCGCATGAAAACTTAAAATGTTGAAGATACATTTCAAATGTTTTTCCCAAGATCAATAGAGTACTATTTCTGCAACATTTTTTCCTGATCAATTCGTGTAAATTTTTTTATATGTATTTTGGCAGCATTTCGCGTGAAATGTTGAACAGAGTATCAGGCTTTAGAAGCGACGAAACTTGGTGCACATGTTGTGCTGTTGTAATGACACAATTTACACGCAAAGAAAAAATATGGTTGAGGTAACCATAATCAAATAGCAACATACTATGATTGAATTATATGTTTGGAGTCAAATCATATTATTGTTAATAGAAAAACAAAATTTAATAATATTATTATCTGAGTTAAAAATAATATTATCTAGAAAAACAATGAACTTTGTTACACCTAATATTAGTATTTTAAAAATGACAATACTTTTGTTAGATGTGACTAAAATATAATTGAGACTCACCACACCATGTTCTTATATTATATTAATATTGTTAAATACGACCACAGTATTATTTAATATAATAATACTATTTATTGTAGAAACAGCTGTGCGTTAAATTCGAAATAAAAATAAATTAATATTGTGGAAATAAATTGTATATATAGAAATGTATACTTACACGACATACAGCCATGTCTGTATAAAAAGATACACAAATGTTTATATATTTTTATTGGTCTACCCTTTTGTTCATACTTTATTTATTTATTCATTTATTTCACACCACCCGTGCACTACCGATAGCTTAAAAACGAAATACTGAACTGTCAGATGTTTCTGAAAAAGATTTTTTAAAAACTTAACATAGTATGGTTTTGGATAACATTATATCGTTATTTACATCATATTATTTTTAAATAATAACACAAATTATGTTGTAGTCATAAAGTTTTAACAAAACTATATTGTTAAACTCTAACCATATCACACTTTTATATTAATGTGATAATGTAATTATTAAATTCAAGCATTTCTCTCTTTATCATAACGAAATAAATGTTTAAAATAACAATAACTAGTTTTCGACGACCACACATTTGTTCCAGAGAACATAATATTGTTTTCTCAACCATTCTACAACCATATCTTTTCTTTGCGTGTATCATTTAGAAAAGTGGGCGGAACCATGCCAATCAACATTTTAGTTTACAAATACTTCTACTCAATCGATTGTTTCACGTTATGTGTAAAAAAATAGACGGAACCACTACCTTTCAAAAATATCTGTGATAATACGGAATAATAGCTTAAGTCTAATTAAGAAAAGAAGAGTTTTTAAGAATCTTTGACGCTACCTCTAAGAGATTAAAAGACTCTAACTTATAATTCTGCTTTCGCCTGAGACTTTCTTTTTACATATAACATTGCAACTACTGCAACTTGCAATAGCTTTATAGTACGGCATAATAAAACTAAATAAGCTTAAGTCGAGTTAAGCAATTATTTCATATTGCCACAGACATAAAGAGCCATTTACATATAACGCAACGCTAATTTCGGAGTTTTTATTTTCTTATACAATGTGCGAGCTTTTATTAAATAGCTTTATGCTTTCACACTGATGAAAGCATAACAGCCAATCAAATATCGGCGACAGCAATGCTTGCTGCTTTGCAAAGTAGCAAAGAAACAAGAACAAATTATAAGAGCTTTCAAAGCTGTCAATGCAAGTGCCAGAGTATGTGTTTTTCGACGTAGTTGTTTTAGATTATTGATATTTTTGAAAAACTTTTTTTAGACGATTTCAAACATTTTTTTCCACTTGAAACAGCTTAGAACCATTTTAATTAATGTACATACATTTTTTAAGATTTTGTCAAATTTCTAATTGAAATTTGCTATAAATTGAAATAAAAAATAAAACTAAAGTAATCATGAATTGTTTTTTGTGCTCCTTGAAACTGTCAATAAAATTGTCAGCAAAACTTCTTTAAGACATACCAAAAATTTAAATTAATGCAAAGAATTCCACAAAGAATTCAGTGAGAAATTAAAATATTTCACTGGTTTTTAATGTTAGAGCATGGTCGTTTTAATATCACGGAATAAACAATTAATAGAACATTAAATAGCTTTACAATATTTATTTACTTGTTGATACTGATACTGAAAGAAGCCAGGATTTTACAACAAATCCTGTTTCCTTTTGCCTCCCCAACAAAATATTTGTTAATAGTAGAGCAGTCAATTAAAGTGTTGGGCGCTGTTGTCATTGTCCTTGCCACATATCAGTGGAGTGTGGTAAAATCTCAAGTTATTAACGCCTATAAGTGTGCTTAGTGAAGTGTGTAATTAAAAGAAGATTTAAAAGTTTGCAGTGTGGGCAAGGAAACAAAACCACTCCATAGCATACAATGTATGCAAATATAGTCTGGGTAATTGAATTGGTTATTTTGTAAAGTATTTAAAACAATTTTTAAATAGTTTTTTTCTTTAATATCTTCAATATTATTCAATTAAAATTCTTTTTGTTTTGAAGTTTAATTATTTTTGATTAAATGTCAGCATTTATTCATTTATTTTATTTGTTCTTGGAATGATTATAACAAAGATTAGATTAGCAGGTAAATTAGTGTTATTAAAGTTTCTTACGTTAATTAGTAAAGCATAACTTTGGGGGTCTTGTTAATTTTGCAGCATACTTCTGGGTAACATATAAAAGTTTGTGGCCAAGAAATAAGTTGTGTTATTTTAATTAACAAGAAAGTTAAGAGACTATTTTTGAAGCAGCTAAAGTATTGTATGCCCCAATATCTGCGTAAAAGGACAGTGGTGGGCTGTTTAATATCAACTATAAATGAAAACTTGAAAATATAATGTTAAAGGAAGTTGGCTGGCTGTTGACATGCGTAGACCAAGGAAAAGTAATTATAAAAGTTACGTTATTTGTATTGTATGAAAATTTTTGTTAATAAATAATATTAAAAGTTAATTGAATTTCATGCCAGCGAATGAATGGGTGGCAATTTTTTATTTAAATTAAAATTTTTAGCAAAGTTTCCCACGACTGCACGTGTACACTATTGCACGCCTGTAGTATGTGTGTATGTACATTTGTATGTATGTGCATATGTATGTCCTTCCGGTTCAGAACTCTAACATAATCACTCTTCTTCTTTATTTATTATCTCAACTGACTGCCCCATTAAATTTTATGCGTCTACGGTCTACCCTTTCTTATTTATATTAAATTTTTTTTTTACAAATTGTAAACAAATAAATTTAAAAAGTTCTTATGTCAAGTCCTAGTTAAAGTGTTGTAAAATTTGTTCAACTAAAATTTTTATACCCAAATAAACTTAAAAGAAATCCCTTTAAGCACCCACATGAATATAAAGTTGCACACATTCGGTATAAATAAAAATTTAACGTTTCGTTTAAAATCCAATGAGATTTAAATGTTTGAATAAAAGAGTTAAATAAAAATTTTACTCTCGAAGTTGCTTAAAAAGTCTAGTAATGCAGTAAACTTACTAGAAAATGTGTAGATATATTGATACATTTCCCAAAAAAAATGTGGCACAGAATAGTAAATACAAAAAAAAAAACAAAAAAAAGCATGTGTTCAAAACATATGGACCAAACAGAATAACAAATGTTTTTTTTTTTATTATTGTTTGCAAAACAAACCCTTAGGCATGGCTTATAAGCCGTTTAGACGGAAAATTGTTGGCATTAATCGTATTAAAACTATTTTTGCATATTGTTTTTATATAACTGCTCCCCAAAAAAGGCAACAACAACAATAAAAATAGTGAGTATGTATGTAATTAGTTATTTGACTTTAAGTCATTAATTTCACTTTAAATGTTTATTTTCTATTTTGATGAATGTGTCAAATCTGTGGTTTTCATGTGTAACAGCATAAGTCAATATATTTCAATTTTGTGTCATTGATGCCAAGTCGTTATGTTTCGTAAAATTTTTAATAGGAGCCTGAGCCTCTTTTCTGTAAGGAATGTGAGAATTTTTCGAGTTGAAAAATTTGCTATCATCCTATGAAACAAATGGTGAGTAAGAAAAAGACTGAATTTGTTCATATATTTTGTAAGTTTATATAAGTTTTTATGTGAGTAACCGTGTGTAAAGTAGGACGACCAATATAATTATTTAATTTTTCTCGAGAACTTCTCACAAGTTACAGAAACGAGGCACTGGATTCACTTCTGTAGATTACGAAAAATTTTTGAAAATAAAATTTTCATCAAACTAATTTTCTTAAAAAAATTATAAACTATCAAGTGGATCAAGCTCAAAATCTAATCAGCTCTTAATCTAAAAAAAACTCTTTGATTGCTGCCAATTTGACTGAAATCGGACAAGAATGAAAAATTTCGAAAATACAATTTTCTTTCTAATAACTTCAAAAGTTTTCGTTCGTCAAATCAATTTTAGATATTCACTGATTTTTAAAAATTTAAAAAGTGTAACGAATACCGCAAATTTGAGCAAAATCTGTAGCGGGATTAGGGTGATCGACTCGGTTTTTCAACCGGTTTTAAACCCCGGTTTTTTCAAAATACGGTTGTCGGCTTTTTCAAAATGTTGATTTTTCGAATGTCGAATAGTCCGGTTTTTTTACAATTTAAAAACCGGCTGAGTCGAATACTTTTCGATTTGTACATTTTGCATGTTTTGATGATTTTCGTAAGTATTTTTTTAGTGTAAAATCTCTAAGCTTTTTTGAGCATGCAACATTTACTGAAACATGAAATTTGAGAGAAATTATTTTATGAGGTAATATGGTGTGCAATGTATGTAAAAATACAGTTGCAAAGTGTTGTTTAGTTTTGTTGCCATTTTGCTTCATATTTCATATAGAGGTAGATATCCACCTTGTCCATACATTCATATGTATATACCATTAAGGATTAAACTCTACATACAGCCATCATATTTGGGATTTGAGGAAACTTGGGAACAAATTCAAAAAATTAATTATGCCAATATTTAGGGTGCTAATAAATATGTTTATACAAAAAAATAAAAAATAAAAAATTAAAAATAATTATAATAACAATATATTTGGATGCTATTTGTTGACGGCTTGGTACTGGAAATCACAGAATTTTCAAACACGTTGACGACATCAAACATTTTGCACGTATTTTTTCAGGTATTTTATGCTTGTATGTAGACTTTTTTATTATGTATTTTGAATATTTTTGCTACTGTAGGTGTTATAATTATTTTTTTATTTTTTTGTATAAACATATTGATTAGCACCCTATATATTGGCATATTTAATTTTTTTTAATTTCTTCCCTAGTTTCCACAAACCATAAAAATTATGGTTCTATGTAGAGTTTATTCCTCAACTGTACATATGTACATATATTATATATAAATATTTATGTACTATACATAAGTATATGAAGTTAATTTTTATGTTTTACCTTTTTTTGTGTATTGTTTTATATGTAGTATTTACATAAACTGTTAACTCTTTTTTTTTAATAAAGCAATTTAAAATCAAAACTTTTGTATAATAATTTTCTTACTTAAGAAAACCGGTTGACCGGTTTTTCCTGAATTGTAAAAACCGAAACCGGGTTTTTCATAACTTCCAATATTCGAACTATTCGAAAACCGGTTTCTGGAAAAAGTCGAATAATCGATCACCCTAAGCGGGATGTTTCAGGGACGCCCTGAAATCCAGTGTTAAAATGTCCCGATTTCCCGGGTTTTTTATGCAGTAGCCTGGCATATAATAAGAACAATAATTGACAAATTTGCATTTAGAAAACAGCTGCTTTTATTTTGGTATTTGTGAAAATTTATTGCGAGCAGCGAGTTTTTCAAACAAATTTTACATTTAAAGATATTTAGTCAAATGGATAGATGTTTTTTGTGTGTTTTTTTTTTTTAATAAAAACAAATGAAATTGTTTTAAATGGAAAATTCAGTTGTATTGACTGATCTTTTTTCGACCTCAAACCTCGAGTATTGATGTATAATTTATTTCATCTTATCTTCACTTATACAGGGTGGCTGATGAAAGCCGTTACCAAAAGAAAATTCAATAACGTTTTTCTATCGAAGGAATATAGATTTTTGTTTTTGGTTTTTGTAGATTCATCCTTAGATTTAATAAAAATAAAAAACTTGGAGACTCAAAAAAGAACCTGCCGGACAACGCCGTTATCATTCGTTGGAGTCCATAGTTTTTGTTCAAAGAGAATGTAGACGCACGTTTGGCGGCGATCTTCCTAGTAGAGGGACCATTATGAGACTAATAAATAATTTTGCAGAGCATGGGGCAATCGTTAGAAGGTCTTATAGTTAATAGAAATTCTTCCGTTTGAACAGAAGAAACTATTGCTGTCATAAAAAGCAAAGCAGATTATCTGCTCAAGTGGGTGTCAGCAGGCAGACTTTGCAGATAATAGTGCATAAGGATTTGAACCTATTCCCCTAAAAAATTCAAATGGCTAATAAACTTAATGCAGCAGATTTGCCGATTCATTTGGAATTTTGCCAGAAGATACTTGAAAAGGTGGAAGAGGACGAGAACTTGCTGAATTATCTTTTAATGTCTGATGAAGCTCATTTCGATCTGAATGGCAATGTAAGCAAACAAAATTGTAGCATATGGAGTAGTTCGAACACAGAAATACTGCATGAAAGGGAACGGCATCCAATTCGCGTCATAGTGTGGTGTGCAGTTTCTTCACGCTGTATTGTCGAGCCATACTTCTTTGAACAAAACGGACACAGCGCTACGGTTAATAGAGATCTTTACTTGAGCATGCTAAAATAATATTTCTATCCGGAACTACGCTGAAGGAGAATCCCTTTCAACTCTGTGTGGTTTCAGCAAGATAGTACAACTGCACACATAGCTCAGCCGAATTAGGCACAAAATTTCCTAACAGGCTTATTTCAAGAAACTCAACCTTCAGTTGGCCCCCATGTCACCTGACCTAACTCCACCGGACTTTTTCTTGTGAGGTTATTGTAAACAAGAAGTGTACAAAGCGAAACCAATAAATGCGGATGAAGTAAAACAATCCATTCAAGGGACGATAGCTGCAATTTCAGCCTCAACTTTGCGGGCAGTAATAAATAACTTTTTGCTAAGATGCGCACTTTCATCAACGAGCATGACTGAATGAAATTATTTTTAAGAGTAGTTAAACTATTATTAATACAATTCAATAAGCTTTCATATGCAATAAGTTTGAATAAATTTCATACATTGCAAAAAACAAATTATTCCACATTCTTAATGTAGCACAATTCATCAACCACCCAAAAAACGATAAAACCGACAAAAAAGCAATAAAAATAAATAAAAAACAGAATAAAAACTGGTTTTGAAACTGTTTAAACAATCAAACCTGAAATCAAAATTGCCCTAACCAGCGCAAAAATGTGTTTTTCCTAAAAAAAAGTCGCACTAAATATAAAAAACCGGTTCCGAACCGGATAAAAAATAGGTGTCGTTTGCCACTGGTAATGTAGCTTTCTATTAGTTTTTTTTTTTTTTTTTTTTTTTTTTTTTTTTGTAATGCATGTATTTATTTATTGTATCTTCATATGTGAACTAACAATAAGTATTCAAATCTTAAATCTATAAAAAAAATTATTAGGCCCGACCAGTGTCGGACATAAACTTAGTGGTAGTTATAAATAATACATTAGTAGTGATAATCAAAAAAAAAGGGCTTTCTATTAGTGAAAGAATTTTCAAAATCGGTTTGTTGGGTTGAAAATCCCTGCCAAATATAAGAAACCGGTTCCGAACCGGATAATGGTAATTTAGCTTATATTGGTCAAAGAACTTTCAAAATCGGATCAGTGGTTTGCTCATGAAAGCGTAGCAAACAAACAAACAAACTCACTTCCAAATTTATAATATTATACGAGTAGTAAGGATTAAGAAAGTGTGTGTAGTATGTACTTATATACATATGTACGAGCATATATTTTTATTTGGTGGGAGATAAAAGTCTCTGACACACAGACAAAAATTAATACTCCTACTCTAAACGTTTTTTTTTAGTATCACTAAAATAGTTTTGTCTATGCAATCTTTTGCCTAAATAAATATATTAAATCTTATCTTAGTTATTATAAATAACGGCACTTATCGCTTAACTATTCAGAAATCAATACCTTAAAATAACTAAAAGTATGCAACAAATAATTATTTTCGTATGTCAAACTAAATAAATAATAAAACTGACATATGATTTCAAATTGATTATTAACGCAAAGTAAAGCGGATACAAAAATTATTAAGCATATTTGGGGGCAAGCGATTTTAAAATAATCATTGTATAGTTTAAGGTGTATTGCAAATTACTTTAAACTTTACAAATACCGCAATGTGTCCTACTTGCAGAATTAATTCTCATATCATATTGGGTAAAATTGGGTGTTTTTTTTTAGAGGTATAGAACTTCGAATTGAAATAAAACACAAGAAATTTGGCTTTATTGGAAGGATAATTTTATGCCATTAATGTTTAAATATTATTTCGGGCATGTGGCCGCCGCGGCTGGCTCGAATAAAGCCAATTCTACAGGTCCAATTTTCAACCACTTTTTCGAGCATATGGGGCCGTATGTTGGCAATAACGCCACGAATGTTGGCTTCCAAGTCCCCTAACGTTTCTGGTTTGTTGGCGTAGACGAGCGACTTCACATATCCCCAAAGAAAATAATCCAATGGTGTCAAATCACACGATCTTGGTGGCCAATTGACAGGTCCATTCCGCGAAATTATGCGCTCATCGAATGTTTCCTTCAATAAATCGATTGTGACGTGCGCTGTGTGGCATGTAGCATCGTCTTGTTGGAACCACAACTCATCCACATTCATGCCATCCAATTTGGGAACAAAATAGTCGGTTATCATGGCTCTATACCGGTCTCCATTAACGGTAACTGACTCTCCAGCATTATTTCGGAAGAAGTATGGCCCAATGACTCCACCAGCCCATAGAGCACACCAAACAGTCAGTTTTTGTGGATGTAATGGCGTCTCAAGGGCTCATGTGGATTCTCTTCACTCCAAATGCGGCAATTTTGCTTGTTGACGTAGCCATTCAACCAAAAATGAGCCTCATCACTGAACAAAATTTTGCGATGAAAATCAGCATCGAGATCAATCTCATTTTCGGCCCATACACCAAAATCACGACGCATTGCATGGTCTCGCGGCTTTAATTCTTGCACAAGCTGGATCTTGTAAGGTCGCAAGCCAAGATCTTTGAGCAAAATCTTCCATAAAGTTGATGGACAAAGCTCCAATTGCTGTGCACGGTGGCGAATCGATTCATTCGGGTCCTCTTCAACACATTGCTCTACAGCGGCAATTGTTTCTTCGGTGCGCACTGTTCGACGTCTCTGCGGATGCGTATTATCACATAGAGTAAACGTAGTGCGAAAACGATCCATGGTTAACCGAATTAATTGCTCTGATGGACGATTATGTCGACCATAAAATGGACGGAGCTTGCGGTAAACTTCGCGAACTGAACCATTATTTTCGAAATAAATTTGCACGATTTGCAAGCGTTGTTCTTTTGTCAACCTGTTCATGATGAAATGGCAAACCAAACTAAATATTAATCACTTGACAGCTGACAAAATGGCCGCCAGTTAAAAAAGTGATGCCAACTTACAGTTCTATACCTCAATAAAAAACACCCATTATCTTGTATACTCATTTCCTGGGAATAAAATAAAACTTTCTGTAACATTTGTTAACGCACTAATAATCCCAAATTATTATTTTACTTATTCAATAATATATATATATATATTTTTTTTTATTAAAAATACATTTAAATTGATTATTGAAGAATAAGCTGGATCCTATGGACATTTAACTGCTGCTAAAGCAGATCATTAGGGAACCTTTGCCCAAAAATTTCTTAGAACAAACGAGAAGTTTAACTAATATCAAAGTTGAAACAAGAACTTAATAATTAACATGCTTTTTATTTTATTTTTACTTTACCATTAACTTAACTGCTCTCGGCCAAAAATACTTGTGTGGCAACACTCTATTCTTGCTAAAGCAATAAACAGCTGTTGTTGTTTTTCACAGTTTTAAAAAATTCTTAAAACTACAATTCGAGCTGAAAAAAATCAGCCAATGTAGCAATTTGGGATTTTTAATGCCTTAACAAATGTTAAACTTAATTGTAAAATTTTCTTTTCCCATTGAGTTGTGTGAAATTGAAAACTTTAAACTAGTTTTCTGTAAAACTAGTTGTTTTGAATTATGACGTTGTTGTAGTAAATGACCGATTTGTTTACACACAAAAAGAAAATTAGAAAATGACTATGCACAAAATAATTTTCTCTTGGCTTGCAATTTCCAAAATATTTGTATGTGCTTTTAAGCTTTTTAAGCTAATACTATAGGGTGTTTTTTTAAGGGGTATAGAACTTCGAATTGAAATAAAGCACAAGAAAATCGTTTTAATGTCCATCAATTTGGCTTTATTGGAAGGATAATTTTATGCCATTAATGTTTAAATATGATTTCGGGCATGTGGCCGCCGCGGCTGGCTCGAATAAAGCCAATTCTACAGGTCCAATTTTCAACCACTTTTTCGAGCATATGGGGCCGTATGTTGGCAATAACGCCACGAATGTTGGCTTCCAAGTCCCCTAACGTTTCTGGTTTGTTGGCGTAGATGAGCGACTTCACATATCCCCAAAGAAAATAATCCAATGGTTTCAAATCACACGATCTTGGTGGCCAATTGACAGGTCCATTACGCGAAATTATGCGCTCATCGAATGTTTCCTTCAATAAATCGATTGTGACGTGCGCTGTGTGGCATGTAGCGCCGTCTTGTTGGAACCACAACTCGTCCACATTCATGCCATCCAATTCGGGAACAAAATAGTCGGTTAGTCGGCTCCAATTGCTGTGCACGGTGGCGAATCGATTCATTCGGGTCCTCTTCAACACTTTGTTCTACAGCGGCAATTGTTTCTTCGGTGCGCACTGTTCGACGTCTCTGCGGATGCGTATTATCACATAGAGTAAACGTAGTGCGAAAACGATCCATGGTTAACCGAATTAATTGCTCTGATGGACGATTATGTCGACCATAAAATGGACGGAGCTTGCGGTAAACTTCGCGAACTGAACCATTATTTTCGAAATAAATTTGCACGATTTGCAAGCGTTGTTCTTTTGTCAACCTGTTCATGATGAAATGGCAAACCAAACTAAATATTAATCACTTGACAGCTGACAAAATGACCGCCAGTTAAAAAAGTGATGCCAACTTAAAGTTCTATACCTAAATAAAAAACACCCTTTAGTTATTTGACTTATGACGTTGCTGAAGTAAACGAGTTTAAATAGTTATTTAAATCTGTTTGCAAAAGATCTGTATTTTTAACGAACCAATTTATTAGCTTCAAGTCTTGTAACATTTGCTAAGATAAGAGCTTATTAAATTAATTTTAATATAGATTGAACGAGAATTCCAACAGACATTGTTATACAAGGGCAATGGAAAATAGGTTAGATTAGCAGGCTGCTGGGACCAATACAATGATCCCTTCGTGCTAGCTTTGAGTTGAAGAGAAAATAGTTAGAGAAGGTGAAAGGGAAGGGATAAGGATAGAGAAGACAGGTTGTGAAGGAAGAGATAGAGGAAAGCTTCATTCTTTTACAACTCTAGTTTCTTGCGCGTTTTAATAATGCAGTGATGCAGCGCATCTGGTGTCAATGAGGCGTACTAAATTTGTGAAGCTGTGCTTAATAGCCATTTTACACAATACCGATGAAGGAGGGTGTTACATTACAAACAGCATCCACTGAAGCCGGTGTAGTTTAGTAATCAGTGTCTATGTCTACAACAACTGATACAAAGGGACACTAATGTATAACAGAAAAAATGCGTGGTGTTGTTATTTAATGACTGTTGGAGACCGGTGTCGAAAAAAGCACCATCGGTTTTGTAGTCAGTGTGTTAAATACTTCAGCCAACGCCACCAAAATTTATAATAGAACTTCTAAAAAAGTTAATTTTATGGTAGTGATGAAAATGCCATTGCTTAAAGCTGACTTCTAAATATATATATTTTTTCTTTGCTCGGAGTACATACACTTTAACACTTGTGTATGAGAAATGATTTTACTACTTGTAATAGCTTCCCTTTGTTGAATAATAAACACGAACAAAATACAGTGTATTGTTATTATGTTCATTCCTTTGTTGTGCAAAGTAATATTAAAAGAATATAAGCAAGCATTTTTTAAATTGGCGCCAATTATAATTAAATCTAAAATCGTGCCTTTAAGGCGATTTTAATTTAACATTATATTAATTGTTGCTACACAATGCAGCTATTAATTGTATTCAACGATGTTTTTAAATCATATTTGCTGGTACAAGAGCAATTCTAAAACCTGTTAGATATGCAATAGTTGAATTGTATTGTTTGAGCCTGAATGTAGGCAATTGTTTTAATGCCTTTGCTATGGAAGAGACTATGTGCACATAACACAAGATTTTGTTCAATACTGCTGCGGTTCTGATGGAAATATAAAGGAAAAGAAAAATGTTGGAGAAAGTTTTATCAAATGTATAATACAATGTTTTTTCAATAAAGTTATAAAACAATACAATTTTTTTAGATTTACATCGAATCAATTCGAACTATTCCTTTTGCCCCACTGTTGTCTCACATTAGTATGAGAATTCATTTATTTTTATTTTTTATCATTGTCTGTGATAAAGTGTTAGTTTGCGGTATTTTTGTTACATACATATGTATACATACATATGTATACATACATATGTACAAACATATATATTTACATATACATATATATTTTTGAAGTTTCACAAAACAATGAAATAGTGAATTGTATGTAATTTTAATAGAAACAATAAAAAATGTGTGCAGCAACAAGAATTTTTTTCTTAATAATACTAATATATTTTTTTATTTTTTATTTACTTGCAGGTAAAAGTTTTTATTAATGGTTTGAAAATATGTTTTGAAAGAACTAAAAAAACAGGTAAACTTTCATTATTCTTTTACCACCATTTAGAGAGTTTTTATTTTAAAAACCAAAGCTTTTACATATGAATTATATGCAATAAATTTTTCCTGATATAAATTGGAATAATACTGTTTACATATTTAAAAAAAACTAATTTATTTTTAAACGAAACGAATTATTAAAAAAAGGAAAGCGGCCCAAACCCCTTGCAATTTTTCGTATTGTACAATAATATCGCCAATGTCATATTCGAAGGTGGCACAATATATTGGGAAATATCAAAAGACTTGTGATTTTTATTCTACAATCACGACAATTGTGTAATGTGGTGGCAACATTGTTCAATTTTACTTTTACTTTTTCACTGTGAGGAAAATTGGACAAAATTTTCTTTGAAAATATTGTGCTATTTATTGCTCAGTATAGGTCAAAACAACGATAATATGTACAACAACATATGCCAAAATATTATATAATGGATGGACCGCTTTACGTATAAATATTATATTCAATAAATTTCTCCTGATATAAATTAGTATAATGGGCTGGTCAGATATTTTGATTTTCAACCTATTACAGATAGTAACAAAAGTAACATTAAGTATTCTGTAAAAATTTGTGCAATTAGACTTACTCATGTCACATAATTAAATACATGCGTATATCCGAGAATTACAATGAGTAAGTAAATAGTCTTAATTTTAGTAATGGCTTATAATTGTAATTTTAGTGCAAAAAATTATTACGCTTACATATTTTCTCTCAAGCAACTAGTACTATAGCCGATTCCAACATACAAGAGCATCTCCAGTTTGTTTATGCAAAAAACTAAAATACGCTGCAACTAAAATTAAAAAGTTAAATGGGTATCAAACGCATTGACTCGCTGTCACACTTTTAGTCGGAGTATGCTTGTTTATACTCAGACTATGGATATGTATTATACTCGGGATATTTATTCATTATTTGCCACTGTATACATGCATTTGTGTATATACAAGGGAATGGAAAATGTGTTGTTGATAGTGTGGCTGTTTGAAAATATGCTTTATGTGTGTGTGTGTGTAAATAAAATAGCCCTGTATGTACGCATGTGCAGCCGATGAATAGTTAGAGTATTTTTAGCGTATCATTGTAGCATTCACAGTTTGTAAATTTTAGTTATAGTTGTTTGTGCTGCGTAATTTAAATAATGTGTTTAAACATAGTTGTTGGATGTTTATAGTTATTCGTATTCGGTTTAAAATTAATGCGTGTGCTTAGATATGAGCGTGTATTTTAATGTTTTTGTTATACTTATTCATAGTTATTTGACGGCCAATACTCAAAAAGTACTTAAAACTATACATTTGTCATTATCTGGCGCGTATATGATTATATTTACGGCAACACATATTCATACAACACTACACTACCACGTTTGTAGCTGTCACCAAATTATAATTATTTATATCGTTTTAAGCAACAAAGAGTATATAGAGTGATGCTGTGATATGAAATAAAAGAACATCTAAAAATTCACATGAAAACACAAATTGATTGGTTTTTAGGGTTCCGTACACCAAAGGTGAAAAGTATTGTTTTCCCTACGCTGCCCGTCTGTATGTCTGTGTCTCCGTCACAGGCTATTTTCGCGAGAACCATAAAAGCTGCGGATCTGAAATTTGGACAGAAATGAAATTTAAAAAAAAATCAAATTAAAGGGTGTTCTATCAGTTAATATAATTTTGACTATGTAATTTTGACAACTTACTGTATCTTGGAAACTGAGAGGCAAACTCTTCAAATCTAGAAAAACGGTAAAACTAAAAAATCGCCAAGAAGCCAAAATCTCGCTAAAACCGAAAAAAGCGCGAAACTAAAAAAAATCTTTTAAACTAAAATAAATCACCAAAAACTGAAAAAATTGCCAAAATGAAAAAAACTTCAAACACCAAAAAAAAAAAAAAAAAAAAAAAAATCGTCGAAAACGAGAAAAAAGCGCCAAAAATAAAAAAGTCGCCAAAATCGAAAAAACGCCACAACTAAAAAACGTCGTATTAAAAAAAACTCTCAAAACCGAAAAAATCCCAAAAACTAAAAAATGCCAAAGCTATATATTATATGTGACAGCGCATAGAGAAAGGGACCTAAGGGTAAAAAAAAATCAATTTTCACTTTTTTTTTGATGTGGACAACATCTGAGCATCGAATGAGACCGATCCCATGCCCCAAAAGTGTCCCCTCCCAGAGATATGCGCGTTTTATTCAGTGATGGTATACCAAAGATACACGTATTTAAATTTTTAAAATGGCTCTCCTGAACAAAACAGGTGTTTACCCTTAGGTCCCTGTCTCTATGCGCTGTCACATATAGGCTAAAGTTCGTATAGTATTACATACGAGTATCTAGTGTCCGTACGGAACCTTTCGTGCACGAGTCAAAGTCGCACTTTACCGAATTTATTTATTATAGTTTTACGTGATGTGAGTATATTTTAAATAAGTGATTTAATTTTTATAAATGTAAAATATTTGAAAGTGGCACCACTGAACTTGGTCAATATAATTAAGCAGCTGATTACACGGCGAAAATATCAGTAATACGGAATTTACACTATGAGTTTTTACCGTGACTTTTCTAGAGTTTATTGACAAAAGGGTTACAATGGTGATCAAAGGGGTAGCAACATAAAAGAGAATTCAAGAAAAACGCAGGGGAAAAAGTCATCGTGTAAATCCCGTAAAGCAGCATTTGCAGGCTTGTTGTTGTGTAGCCTGCTGTGTTCAATGTGTTTAAGGATTCTTCTTCTTATTTTTCATGTGTTATCAATATTTACTGATATTTATGAAAATTCTGCTGCTATAAAATATTAATTTGCTTTATTTTATCTTTAACGACCACATGTACGCAGCAAAAAAAAGCAAAAAAAAATACATTAACATCATTAAAGTAAATTGCATTTACAATACGCGTTTATAAATATGATTAGATCTGACTTATCACACATCACTTTGTGCCATGTAAAACAAATTGTGACAAATACACAAGTGAAAAAAAAGAAGAAACATTTTAAAACCAAAGCTTTGGTTGCTCCGGTTGCCCTGATGATGAAAAATTAATTATATAAGCAATTGACACTATAATCACTAGATATAACATGAACAAGCACTTATAAAGCAATTTTAAATTCATAACAACACAAAAAAAAACAAGCAAACAACAGAAGGGAGAATTAGAGTAAAGCCAGTTAAGTAATAAAAAGTGTGTTGTTGTAAATACATATGTACATTGGAAGAAAAAAAATTTTTAAATATTTATTTTTGCTACAATCCTGCAAAGCTGTTCAAGAATAAAGCTCAGTTTTCTAAAACTTTTTAGTAGAACAATTTTTTCTTTTAGGCCCTGTACCACGATGTCTACAACATTTGACTTGTCGCACAGAAACAACAACAAAATTTTAAAATTTGTTTTTGTTTTGAATGTAAGTATGCAACAAGTCGAACGTCAACATCGTGGGACAGGCCTTTAATTATACGTTTGTTTACCTGCAGACAAAAAAGTAATATGAATAATTTTGTAATATCAATTAAAATATTTGTAATATCAATTAAAAAACTAATTAAATTTTTAATTGAGTCAATTAAATTTTTAATTGAAAACATTAATAGGTGAATACTTTTTTCTGTGTACTTGGGAAATTTCCAAAAATTTCCAATTTGTTCACTCATTAAACCAAAAATATTGTTATAATTGTACGTGAATGTCAACACTATCAGAAGTTGTTTTGCTATTTGCACACCATAATATTCTGCTGTAAGCAAATGAGGAAATATTTTCAAAAACATAGAATAGCATTTACTTAAAAAAACATTGATAATAATTATCGAAAATTTTAATAAAATTTTTTTTTTACTTTTAACGAACCAGTTAAACACATAACTCTACTCTGTATTGTTGTCGCCTAGACTCAAGAGTGCTATTAAATGATGTTTTTATGACTCGAGTGCAGCGATAACAATGTACATACTACTCATGTACACGTACTACATATAAAGCACTGTACTTGAACTTTTGCAAACGTACAATTATACTATAGTATAAACAAAGGCGTCTCGAATAATAATATTATGAAAGCAGGATTTTAGGTGTTGTGGAACAAAAAACAGACTCCGGTTTGTTATGATTTACATTGTATTAATTTTTATGCTGACATCTGTTTGTGTTTTTTTCCATAATGTATTATGTTTTTTATAAATGTAATAAAATAATTATAATTGATTTTTTTTTAATCCCGCCATACCAAGTAATTTCATGAGTTGTGGTTTGAAGAAGCATTTGTAGATAATTTTTTATACGCTCATTGCAGCCAGATTATAACTGATTTAAAGCGATTGTTGTAGTAACATGTTTCAAATGACAGAAACGCTATATATACATATGTACATATACATATATATATATATATATATAGTATATTTTTTTAATCCACATTGTTTTCCTGTCATTATGCACAATATGTAAACATGTATCAATATGTAAACATGTATTTTAAATTATCTTTAATACTTTATGATGCTTAAACCTACTGCGAATATTTTGTGAGTGTCTGTGTCTGTGTGTGTGTGTGTGTGTTAAGTGCTTTATGTAATATTTTCATTATGTTGTTTAAAATATCGTTTGAGCCATAAATGAAACCAGTCTATTTTTAAACACTCTTGCACGCACTTGAATACGAGCACATTATTGTATGCATGTCTGTATACTTTCAAAAACAGATACAGTCACATTATTTATGTTTATAGTCAATTTATGAAAAACATTTATAATCCTTAAAAAGTTATTGTCCCTAAGAGCAGCAAAATGTTTCCACAATTCATAAAAAATTTCCCTACGATCTGATCTCCCTCCTTCATAAGCGTTTTTTTATTATTTCATTATTTTAACACAATACAAAATGTTTAATGGTCTCCATAATGTTAAAAAAATACTTAACATCATTTACATTGATAACAACAGAGCAAATGTGAAATAACAGTATAATGCAAGGCATAACATAAATACTTTAACATTATACACACACTCACACATGTAGTGCACTTGCATACTCATCTCCATCGTCAACATCATCTCATCAATTCATGCACATCTTCTTTGTGCACATGTGTGTAAGCAGAAATAAGTATGTAATTAAGTCGTAAATATTATAACCCCATATTGTGTGAATATGAACAGTATGTTTGCTATTGTACACACAAACATAAATACATATGTATTAGTGTCCTGCACAAGAGTATTTATAAGACTTTTCAAGACATGAGAGATTTTTTCCAATGCTTTACTGCAGCGAAATATTCTAAAAGAATCGCTAAACAACACTGTTGGCAAGACAAACCACCGAAAAAAATTACTTGTCAACAGTGTTGCTTAGCGATTCTTTTAGAATATTTCGCTGTAGTAAAGCATTTGAAAAAATCTCTCATGTCTTGAAAGGTCTTATAAATAGTATTGTGCAGGACACTAATATGTATGTGTGTATGCAGTTATTACTGCAATTTTCATTTAATTCTCTCATTTTACTTTTAAATGCATTTGCATGTATTAAACATTTAAAATCGTATTAATTTTGTAACGTGTAATAAATTCAAGTGGGGTTTAAATAAAAATAAACCTTCTTAAGGAAGAATTACATATAAATGTTATTAGCCAGAAGTTTTTTTGTCAGAGAATGATAAAAGCTAAATTATTACTTAATAATGAATAATAAATAGGAATGTTTCACAGATATTGAAATTTTACAGATAAGTTTTTTAACAAGCTCAGTTGTGCGAATGATTCCATAAGTGGCTTAAAATTTAAGTTTTAAACAAAAATAAATAATTTATGGGAATTCAAACGATAGTCATAAGGGTCATATTTTCATAGTGTTTTAAATTATTTAAATATAATTGTTTTTGCTTTTAAAAGAAAAGATTTAAGGGGTGTGTTCGCTCACTTTTTTCCGCAATAAATCCCAATGAAAGCTACATGCTTTCAGAAAAAAATTAACTTTTAAAATTTAAAATTTAAATAAAAAATAAATAAAATAAAAAAATTAAAAATACAGACGAATTGATCATTTCCTCCATATTTGAATTCGGTTAACAATAAATAATCCTGCTTTTCAAAACTCTCGTACTAAAAGCGATATCATGTCATTCAAAACGACATCAAATCCAATCATTCACATCTTTAACACAATATACTTTTTATTGTATTTTTATTAATAATAAAAAAAAAGTTTAAAGTCTTTTTTCTATCTTATTTGGAAAAAAATATCCACAAATATAATAAAAGTTTTTCTTTTATATGTGTATGCTTCAATCCGCTTTATGGTGTTATTATTATTACGTTTTTTTTAATTTCCCCACCATGTCTGAGTATTGACAGTTTAATTTTGAGAGCTTGTTGTTGTTTTTGTTATTTGTTGTGTTTGATTTTTTTTCAATTCGGGTGTGAAAAAGGTCATTTTTTGGTTGAGCAGTTATGTACGTTGGCCTTGGAGGTTAAATATAAGTTTTTATGCTTCTATTTGCTACTTAAAATGTTAGTTTTAATATCTGTTTATTTGAAGCTTCAAATACATGTGTACAATGCATGTACATGTATATATACATATGTAATTTAAAAAAAATTTAAAATAGAGGAAACACCCTTTGCTTGATTAAACCGGAAAGAAAAACACTTTAATTTTATGATAAAGAAAATAAAAAAGGGCTTACAAAAAATATATGCATGATTAAGTAAGTTAATTTAGCAAAAAAACAATTGAGACCAAAAAAATACAAATTTTTTTTTTCACTAAAAAAATATTTAATAATTAAATTAAATTTAAAAAATGTCAAATCGCAATCTTTTCAAACATACTTTCAAAATGTACTTTTTTTAAAAGTTAATTTTTTTAAAAGCTACGTTTTCCAAATAGTACTTAAAACAAACGGTTTATATTTAAAAATTAGTAAAAATTTGTATTTTTTAAGAAGGTAATTTTCTTCAAAAGTGTTTTTTCCAAAAGGTACCTTTGCTAAAAAGTACTTTTTCAAAAGTTATTTCTTTGAAGAGGCGATTCTGCAAAATAGGTACTATTTACAAAACGTAGATTTTTCAAAGTACGTCTTCAAAATGTACCATTTTCAAAAAGATTTCCTTCGAAAAGTACTTTTGCAAAAGAATACTTTTTTTCAAAAAGGATTTTTTTTTCAAGAGGTACTTTTTTCAAAAAATACTTTATTAAAATATACTTTTTTCATAAGGTATTTTTTTCAAAAGGTACTTTTTCAAGTAAATTTTTTTCAAAGGTACTTTTCTTTACTTTTGCAAGAGGAACTCGATTATAAGACACATATTTAGAACAGGTACTTTTTTCAAAAGGTACGACTTGCAAAAAGCAGTTTTTTCAAAAGTTGATTTTTTCAAAAGGTACTATTTTGAAAAGGTACTTTTTTCAAAAAGTAGTGTTTTGAAAAGGTACTTTTTTAAAAAAGTATTTTCTTCAAAAGTTAGTTTTTCAAAAGGTACTTTTCTTCAAAAGGTAATTTTCTTCAAAAAGTACTTTTCTTCAAAAGGTAAATTTTTTAAAAAAACTAACTTTTTCAAAACGGTACTTTTTAAAATGCACTTATCTTTGAAAGGTACTTTTCTTCAAAAGGTACTTTTCTTCAAAAGATAATTTTCTTCAAAAGGTACTAAAACCTCAAAAGGTAAATTTTTTAAAAAAGCTAACTTTTTCAAAAGGTACTTTTTTAACATGTATTTTTTTTAAAGTAACTTTTCTTCAAAAAATTGTTTTCTTCAAAAAATTGTTTTCTTCAAAAGGTACTTTTCTTCAAAAGGTAATTTTCTTCAAAAAGTACTTTTCTTCAAAATGTAATTTTTTTCAAAAGGTACTTTTAATCAAAAGGTAGTTTTTTTAAAACGTAATTTTTTCAAAAGGTACTTTTATCAAAAGTCAATTTTTGGAAGGGTAATTATTTCAAAAAGCACTTTTTAAAAACGTACATATATTATCAAAAGTTACTTGTTTCAAAATATACTTTTTCAGAGGTACTTTTTACGAAAGGTACTTTTTCAAGGGGTACTGTTATTTAAAGGGTGCATTTGCAAAAACTATTTTTCTCAAGGGTTTCCAAATGTACTTTTTTCAAGAGATACTTTATTGAAAGATTTTTATTTGAAAGGTTCTTATTTCAAAAGTCAATTTTGTTCAGAGGTAGTTTTTTTCTACAGATACTTTTTTCAAAACGGACTTTTTCAAAGAATTCTTTTGCGGCCCGATGTGAAATACATTCAAAATTCAAGACAAAAGAGCGTAAAATATAAATTGCGTTAAGAAAAATTAAACTTCTGAGCGATTTCGATTTGCAACACTAGTGGCTAAGCGCTTTTATATAGTAATATTTTAAAAATATTTTCTTTCCATAAAACACTTCAATGTATTAAATTGTATTCTACTTTTAAACAAAATGTTTCCCTCATGCAAATCGGCTAAAGGGGATCCGGCTGGAATAATTGCTTTACAAATCAATATCTGTTGTATTCATTTTGCGTTATTCCCACCCATAGTGCAAAAACTGTCGCAACATGAGACCACTGAACAAACCATCAAATGCTTTTGTGTACAGACTAACAAATAGTTCGAAGGACGTTTGCATAATTTGTATTACTCACAAACTAGTGCATCAAAGCCACAAATGCAAGACATCTACAAGGTCTAGGACGATAAATGTGAGCAGTAGTCAAACACAAAAAGTGGCAAGCAATGAATGAATGAGAGGGAATTGTCTCGTTGCCCTAAAGCCGAAATGTTTCCTGTTTAACCAATAAAATTGATCATTAAACAGTTGATTGGAAAATTAAAGCTGATAAAGATTTTAATTTTTAGTGCCTTGTGAAATTTTTAAGTTTAGTGCTGTAAAAAAAAACTAAAAAAAGTTTAAAATGTTTAAAACAGTTTATTATAAATATAAAGCTTTTTTTATAACAATTTGATTAATTTTTCTCAAATTTTCAAGCTTTTAATTTGTGTTATGAGTTTCAATTACCAGTTTCCTGATTCCTTTTTGCTTTAAGATTTTTTCTAAATGTATCTATAAGTTATTGTTTGTCCCTGAAACTGGCATAGCAGCAGATGTGTACAACTTGAATACAATTTTCAAAATTATCATAAATTAACAAGTTGGCTTGTAAATATTATTAAGTTGCATAAATAAAATGGAAACTGATTAAACTTTTACAAAAAGTTTGGAAGGATTTGTGAAAATAAAATCATATAACAAGCTAAAGCAAGCCATAAGCAAAAAATTATGAAAATAAGTATTTTACAGATTAAAGTACCAAAAGATTTTACTAAGATATTTTTATCTTAGTAAACAAAAGTACATTTTAGTTTTGAGAAAAGTGCCATTTGAGGAGGGCAATATTTCAAAAAAGTTTCTCTGAAGAAGTATCTTTCGAAAAAAGCTTTTTTTAAGTACTCTGTGAAAAAACTACCTTTTGAAAAAAGTACTTATAGAAAAAAGTACCTTTTAATAACAGGACGAGTAGCTTTTCAAAAAAGTTTATACTAAAAAAATTCCTTTAAAAAAAGTACCCATTGAAAAACGTGCCTTATAAAAAACTATATTCTGAAAAAGTACATTTTAACAAAAGTTAATTTTTCAAAAAAGTACGTTTTTAAAATGTACCTTTTGAAAAAATAAATTTTGAAAAAGTACCTCTTGAAATACACTTTTTGAAAAAAATCGTTTTTTCTGGAAAAAAGTACGTTTTGAAAAGTTAGTTTTGAAATTTTGTTTTAGTAAGTACGTTTTAAATAAATACCGTTTAATAAAACTAAGAGTTTCTTTTCAAAAAAGTATCTATTAAAAGAATTACATTTTAAAAAAAGTACCTATTGAAAAAGTACCTTTTAAGAAAATACCTTCCTAAACGAGTATATTAGTATTATTGCTTTTGAAAAAATACTTTTTGAAAAAGTACCTTTTAAAAAAGCACTTTGTGAACAAAAGTAGTATCTTTTCTGAAAAAGTAAACTTTCCAGAAAATAGGTTTTAAAAAAATACCTTTTAATAAAAGATTACCTCTTCCAAATGGTAGCTTTTACAAATATTACCTTTTAAAAAAAAACCTATTGAAAACAGTAGCTTTTGAAAAAGTACCTTTAAAAAAAGTACCTTCTGAGAAAACTATATCTGAAAAAGTTAATTTTGAAAAAAGTACCTATTGAAAAAATAGTTTTTGAAAAAATACTTTTTGAAAAAGTACCTTTGGAAAAAGCACTTTTTTTTTAAAATAGTATTTTTTCTGGAAAAAGTACATTTAGAAAAAATAAACTTTTGCGAAAATAGGTTTTCAAAAGTACCTTTTAATAATATCATACCTTTTAAAAAGATTACGATTACCTTTAAAATAAAGCACCTATTGAAAAAGTACCTTTAAAAAATAATAAAATAAAAAAGTATATTCCGAAAAAAATACCTTTCGACAAAAGTACAGTCTAAAACGTACTTTTTGAAAAAAGTAATTTTTTTCTGCAAAAAGTACGTTTTGAGAAGTAGTTTTAGAAAAAATGAGCTTTTTCTGAAAAAAGTACGTTTTGAAAACTACTTTTTGAAAAAGAAAACCTTTTAGAAAATTGGGTTAAAAAAGTACCTTGTCATAAAAGTACGAATACCTTTTCAAAATGGTATCTAGTAAAAATTACGTTTTTAAGAAAAGAAACTATTGAAACGAGTACCCTATGAAAAAGTACTCCTAAAAAATTAATACTGAAAAATTATACTGTGAAAAAGTAACTTTTGACAAAAGTACATGCTACGAAGTAGGTCTTGAAAAAGTACTAAAAAAAATAGTTTTTTTTTTCTAAAAAAGGTACGTTTTGAAAAATAAGCACGTTTTAAAAAAGTACTTTAAAAAATATCCTTTGAAAAGATTACCTTTTGATAAAAGTACCTTTTAAGAAGAGTCTTTTAAAAAAGTACTTTTTTAAAAAGTACCGTTAAAGAAAAGAGTCTTAAAAAAGTACTTTTTTAAAAAGTACCTTTTATAAAAATGTTATCTGAAAAAGTACCTTTTGATAAAATCACCTTTAAAAAATGCTTCCTTTCGTCCTTTGAAAAATGTACTCTCATGTTTTTTGACTTGGTACTTGTAATTTTCACGTTATTTGCAAACAATTTTTTTTTTTTTAAATTTTCACTTCATCCAAACTTTACCAAAATTTGCACACCGCTTAACTACCCCAATTAAGTCGTATACTAAAAATATCAGCTCATTTTGGCGACCTGTTATTTTCATGTTTTTTGACTTGGTTCATGTTATTTTCACGTTATTTGCAAACAAATTTTTTTTCAAAATTTTCACTTCATCCAAACTTTACCCAAAATTTGCACACCGCTAAACGACGCCAATTAAGTCGTATACTAAAAATATCAGCTCATTTTGGCGACCTGTTATTTTCATGTTTTTTGACTTGGTACTTGTAATTTTCACGTTATTGGAAAACAAATTTTTTTTTTTTTAATTTTCACTTCATCCAAAATTTACCAAAATTTGCACACCGCTAAACGACGTCAATTTAGTCGTATACTAAAAAAAAAGTGCGTTTTGAAAGAAGTATATTTTGAAAAAAAAAGTTGTTTAAGGAAAGCACATATTAAAGAAATTACTTCTGGAAAAAGAACTTGTTGGAAAAATAATTTTGCTTTAAAAATAAAATGCCTTGTTGCTTTAAAAACATTTAAGGAATTTAATTAGTAATATGAAAATTATATAAATATTCTTTTATTTTTTTCCAACATAAATATTTCAGCCTACAACTGATAATATTGATAATCTAATTTTAATTTTGTATCAAATCAATCTTAAAGATAAAAATTGTTCAAATTATTTAAACGAGACATTATTAAGCTTTTGAGATAAAAGTCTCTCGGCCTAAAGCCTAACGTATGTATGACTAAATAAATAAATCTCTCAACACGCCAACAAAAGATATCAACAAATGACAAATCTAGTTTAGATGTATAAACAAACTTCAATCGAAAACAAATACGAAAATAAACTTAAATATTTCGTTCTATGCTCTGATACATTGAGTTTGTCCTTTAACCGATATTGTTTACCATTTGGTTGCAAAAATATAAAAATCACAATTTTTTATTTTTTTTTTTTGCAAAACACGTGCACAGACACAATCAAAACAAGGTTGTTGAATTTTCAGCAGGGGGTAGAAAAATAAAAGCAAAAAAGAAGCCTTACACATTCGAGAGAAATACAAAGTTTTGTTGTTTTATTTGCTTAATGTGTGTGTGTGTCTATCTATCCCTTTGTTTGTAATGTGTCAGTGTATAGTGGAGTGGGAGCATTTTCAGAGGGAGTTAATTAATAATCTGACACATACAATACATATGAATGTATGTATGTACATACACAAATTTTCTGCCTTGAATGAAGCTTGTGTCCCTGTATGAAGAATTCTGTCTATGTATTTTTTATGTATGTATGTGTTTTACATACAGTGCTGCATTGACATTATTTCTATTAGGCTTCTTATGTATTTGCAAGACAATGTCAATGCCGATAACTGGACACTTGGGAGCTGAACATTATTGTTCATTGTATTTGCTCATATAAATCTTCAACAAAAGTAACTAACCTTTTCGTTTAGATCTTGTACTAGTAGTTGTTAAAATTTATAGATATTAATTAGTTGATAGCTTGGCATAATATTTCGCACAATTAAAATCACCCTTATTTACATGCATACATATATTTCAATGCCAATAAATCGTCAAAGTTAACAAAAAAAAAAAAAAAATACTGCCACAATAGAATTTATGTTTCGTATTTCATGTAAAACAGTTTGTATCACACCTTTACTTCAACAAGAAGCAAATTTTTAGTTAATGCGATTACTTGTTGCTGTCTGTTTAGAAATTATAAAGATAAATTTGATGTAATTTATTATATACATACATATGTATGTATATATGGAAATGTTCATACGAGTATATTTGCAGACATACATACACATATATACACACATATATACACACATATATACTTATAGTTACAAACGTGTTAAGATTTAATATTAAATTGAAATTTAGACACTTGAAAAATTTTTTGTTTGAAAACATTCGAGAGATTCAAACGGTAGTCTTAAATATCACAATTTTTTACAAGTTTTGTGTAAAAAAAAGGCAAAAATATTAAACTAATTTTAATCATTGTAACACTTAAGACTACCGTTTGCATCCCCCATATGTATTCATTAATTATTAATAACTTTTGAGAAAAGTACTATTGGAAAACAAGACTTTTCCAAAAAGTACCTTTTAATACAACTACATTTTGAAAAAGCCAATTTTTAAATAAGCACTTGAAAAAGAGTCCTTTTGAAAAAATGACCTTTTGCAAAAAGTACCTTTTGAAAAAAAGTACGTTTTGAAAAAAATACCTTTTGAAAAAAGTACCTTTTGAGGAAAAAAATCATTTGAAAAAGTATCTGCAAAAAAATATCTTTTGATAAAAGTTGCTTCTGAAAAAGCCCGTTTTATAAGCGCTTAGTATATTAAAGAAAAAGTAGCTCTTAAAAAAGTATCCTTAAAAAAGTGTTAAATATCATTTTAAAAAAACTATTTTGCAAAAGTAAATTTTGGAAAATACAGCCTTAAAAAATACATTTATCTAAAAAGGTAAGGGTACTTTTAAAAGTTAAGAATTAAAAGAACCTTTTAAAAAGTACCTTATAGAAAAGTATTGGATTTAAAAAGTACATTGTTTTGCATCTGTGATTTTTAAAAATATTATTACATATTTGTGAATTGTTTTTGAAAGTCCATGCGTAACATAAGAGATTTGTGACTGTTCAAAATGTGTGCTTGAAGTCTACTGACGATTTGTTACAGCAACAATGAAAAGCATATGGACTCTGCTGGACCACCAGCAAATAAGTTTCAAATTAAAATAAACTTATGACAATATGTCGAATAATAAATTTATTAAATCTTTAAAAAACAGTAATTTCCAAAAAAGCCCTTCAAGAAGTACCTCATAAAAAAGTACATTTTAAAACAAGTACCTTTTGAGCTTTTAAAATAGCATCCTTAAAAAGGTAACTTTAAGGAAAATTTGGTTTTAAAAAAAGTACATTTTGAAAAAAATCCCTTTTGAAAAAATATTTTGAAAAGGTACTTTTTGAAAAAGTACCTTTTGAAAAATAATCTTTGTAAAGATTACATTTTGCAGAAAAAAGCCCTTATAAGAGTTCATTGTTAAAAAGTACCTTTTGAAAAAAATATCTTATAAAAATTACCTTTCAAAAAGCATCCCATCTTTTTGGTAAAAGTTGATTAGGAAAAAAGTTCCTTTTGAAAAAAAAGCTCCTAAAAAGTACATTTTGAATAAAAAGCTTTTGAAAAAAGTATCTATCTGAGAAAGTATACTTTTTATAAAGTACCTTTTAAAAAGAACCCTTTGTAAAAAACATCTTTAAAAAAGTACCTCCTAAGAAAAGTTCGTAAAAAGTAAAATTTCATTGTAAAAATATCCTTTAAAAAAGTACCTTAAAAAATACCCTTTAAAAAACTACCTTTTTAAAAAAGTATTTTTACATAAGTACAGTTAAAAAAATTATTCAAAAAAAAACTACCTTTTAAAAAAAAACTTCGTTTTAAAATAAGTGCTTTTTAAAAGAGTACCTTTTAAAAAAAAGTACCTTCAAAAAGTTCCTTTTAAAAAAAGTAACTTTTAAAAAGTATCTTTTAAAAATAGTATTTGTTAAAAGAAGTACCTTTTAAAACGATGCCTTCTAAAAAAGTACCTCTCTGAAAAAAGTACCTTTTTAAAAAATGTTTGTTTTAAAAAAGTACCTTTAAAAAAATTTCATTCTATAAAAGTACTTTTTTAAAAAAGTACCTTTTAAAAAATATATTTTAAAATGAGTAGCTTTTAGAAAAGATACATTTTGAAAGAAATTCTTTTGAAAAGGTGTTTTTTGTAAAAAGTACCTTGTGGAAAAGTATCTTTATAAAAAATTACCTTTAAAAGTACCTAATGAAAGAAATACTTAAAAAAATACTTTTGGAAACGTACTTTATTTTAGTGTTACTTTTGAATAACGTACTTTATGGTATATACTCATAAAAATAATATGTATTTTTAAAAATCTATAAGAAAAAAAATTTATCTGTAAAAAGTTCTTTTAAGATGGTGCCATTGACGAAAATTAAAAAAACTGACTTTTAAAAAAGATTTATAAACGAGTTTCTTCTAAGCAATGCCTTCCTCTGCAACTCAAACAATAACGTACTTGAAGAAAAACAACTTACAAAAATTTCCTCATAACAAGTGGATTTTAAAAAAGTTTCTTCTAAAGTTACATTTTTAAGCATAAATTCACATGTACTTATGTATGCATGTGTAATAAACAAATAAGTATTGGATTTTTTTCTTCTTATTTTAACGTTTCTTTTAATATTTTATGAAGCCTTTGCAAATTCTTTTGTTTCACTTGTTCATACATTGTTATTGCTTGCATATACATACATACATAAATATATGCAAACACCCAAAGATATGCAACAAAAAAAAATTCTGTAAAAATTCAACATTGTATTCATGGAGAAAAATACAGTAGAAAGAAAGAAGTAGTTAAGCCGGAAGTTGAGAATTTTAATTTTACCTTTTTTATTTTTGTAAGAGTTTCTTTTTTGTTTGTTGTCTCTTACTGAGTGATTTTTTCCTTGCTTTATAATTTTTGCTTGTAAATCAAAAGAACTACTTGATGTTTATCAAGTATGAGACAAGACAGAAATTTGTATAGTTTTTTTGTTGTAAATTTAGTTGTTTTTGCAGAAGCTAAGAAAAAATATGGCGAGCCGAAGAGTGTAATGAAATATAAAGAGTTTAAAGTATTTTAAAAGTATGCAGCAATTAGTGTTTATGTATAGAAGTAAAGTATTCTTTAAGTTAAGATTGAACGAAAGTGATCAAAACTATATTGGAAGCAAGGCGAATTGATACAAGGTGGTCTTGATTTGCAACTCTGCGTATTCACCTTGTATATTTGTTAGTGTAAAATTCCCTGCTATCAAAGTATTTCTTAACGCTTTGGTTCATTTGACAGCAGGGAATTTGTGTCAGCTGGCGAATTAAGATCACCTTATGTGAACTCGCCTTGATTGGAAGATATTGTTTTTCACGGAAAGCAATTTCCTCGAGAAAACATTCCTTCAAACATAAATTCCTTGGGGACAAAAAAGAATAACACGTGGCATCACAGCATTACCAAGATTGTTGTTTTGTTTTTTTGTTGACATTTTGTTTCTCCCTTTTTTTTTTAGTAAGAGAGTAAACAAAATTATTAAATTATAAGTTTAGAAATTATTTATTTGGGCATAATTTGTGTTTTTTCCACATAAAAGAACTATAAAATATAAGTTTATGTGTATAAATTTTGTTTTAATGGAGTATTAAATATGTTTTTTATGCAAACTCTCTGCTGTTTTGCAAAGGAAAGGAGCTAGTTCAATTGCGTTCATAAAACCTACTTTTTCTCAGGGGAGTTTTTTATTCCCGCATTTGCTAAAAGCAGGGGAAAACACAATTTCATAATAGGAGAAAAGGGAAAAGTGAAAAAACTCGTGTGGAATTTTTGTTCATGATTGGGATGAAAATGTTTTTTTTTTTTTTTTTTTTTTTTTTTTTGAGTTCAAAAAAGAAAGTGAATGGCAAGTACCTGCGCTAACTGTTCGCTGACAAATGTTAAGAGTTTGTTCTACAAGATATAAGTATTTATTCATTTATTGGTACATATTCTACAAAGAAAATTTGCAGAATATGGTTTCACAAAAATGGACGTAGAGACTAGACCATAATATGTCCATAATGTTATTAACAGTATTCGTAAAAATATTTTTGTGACTGACTATACCCGACCTATGGCTTCACATAGGAAGTAGCAACGTGGTTGACAATGAAATTCCGTATAGAAGACTATACGGTTACCCGTGGCAAAGCAGTCAACATTTGCTTTATCTTCAAATACGCTTAGCCAGGACAGACTTAATTTAATGCAGCGAATTAAAATGTATCACAGACTGCATTGCAAGCACAGTTTTATTTTATGTCCAGGATTTATATTTAGCTCTATTTGATTGTAACAAGCCCAGTTTTATTTTTTGTCCAGGATTTATATTTAGCTCTATTTGATTGTAACATATCTTGAAATAACCCTTCTATTTAACACCAGGGGCGCTGCAAGAATGATTAAAAAATTACCAAAACGTATAATAGCAAAGTTGTAAAATGACACACATACATACATATATACATATGTATGTACGTTTATGGGTAAGCATATTAATTGCCGGAGTCTTACCTATTCTTTGCAAAAGAAAATATTAAAATATAGATCTTTTTATCGAAAATCTTTGATTCAATAAAAAAATCTTTTGAATTTTCTGTGATGACGATTTTTGCATTATTGATAAATAAAATTGTATGCACGTTTATTAAAAATAAATTCAGAAAGAAATTTAATGAATCAAAGGAAAAAGTTGTTGACTGAAATTTTATTTTCAGTGATAATTGTTATTGTGTGTGTGTGTATGTGTGTGTGGATAAATGTCACATTTTTCAGCCCATTTTTGTTTGCATGCATGTAAGGAGTAGTCCAAAAAGGAGTTGAAGTACTCCAAAACTACTCCAAATATATGAAAAAAATTTGGTCGATTTAACATTGCGGTGTCCTGGGGTTGGACCACATCGTCCAACTTTGCATTACATCGGACTAACCCCAAAACTACTCCATATGGAATAGTTATAGACTACTCGCATACAATTTGTAAGTGCCTAAGAAGAACGATCATAATCGTTTAAACGCGAACACTTATCGTGCAGCATTGAATGCTTGTATGAAAACGACATGATCCATGACTGCATTACATGGGACCATGATATAACTAGTTTGTTTCATCTAGATTGGACCAAGTACTCCAATATTATTTGCAGGGATTAAAACTAAATGTGTTTGGGATGAGTCGAACCGGTAATCTCTTGACTAATAAACTAACGTACTACCACTCAGCTAAAGAGCAAATCGTTGTTGCATACGTAAATAATGAATACACGCAAAATATGATTTCTTATGTGCGCATTGCGTTTATATAATTTAGAAATAACATTTTTGAGTAAAAAAACGAGCAAAAAAAAACAACAACATCAGCACATGACCACGTTGAGTCAATCAAGAAGCAAGGAAAGCACCAACACAAACAAGTGAAATTAAATGATTTTTTAAAATGCACGGAATTGATAAATGCAATATTCAACTTAATGACAAATATTATTGAAATTAAACATTTTATTCAATGACATGGTTTTATTGAAAATAATTCTTGTCTATTTTTTTCTGTGCTGTGATTTGAATCGGAAAAAATTGCTTTTAAACTGCATCATAAAAAGTATAAAAATTCGAAATGCTTTGCTTTTAATTGCTATTAAAGACTTAACTCCCTGGTGTCTATGATCATTAAAATAAAATATTTATACTTAACTAATAAGTTAGATAAGCCAGATAACATTCAACCTTTAACATAATAACAATTTATTTAGATAATATTTACTTAACATAAAAATTCTTGACAATTTAATAATTTTTGTAATTTAATTGGTTCTTAAGAAAAACCGCTTAAGTCAAAGTTAAATGTTACTCTTGTATGATTTCTAAATAATCTTTATTTAAGCAAGTATTCCAAGCAAAAAATTTTATTGAAGTTAAGTAAATTTATGACGTTTTCAAAATGAATTAGACTTAACTCTTGTTTCAGCTTGAATGGTAAGAGAGATAACATTTCAAAGAAAATAATGTAAGATGCTTTAATGCAAATTTTTAAGCAAACACTATCGCTTTTATACATCAAATTTATTGAAGTATAAGTAAACTTAAATAATAATTTGCATACGTAAATGCAATTTCTGTGAAAAGAAATTGCAATTTTATTGATTTTATGAAACCCTTTGTTTTTCTTTGTTCTTCGGAATATTTAATCGTTGGAGAGTGTAGTTTGTAATCCCTTTAATATTCTGCTATCGAGCAAGTATGTAGTAGTTATTGCATTTTAGCTATTGTTTTTGATTTACAAGTACATGTATGTATTAGACCCCTGCACAAGACCATTTACAACAACTTTTAAGGCATGAGTTATTTTTCAAATGCTTTACTACAGCGAAATCTTTTAAAACAAATGCTAAACAACACTGTTGAAAAGATATTTCTTTCAGTTATTGCAGTTATAGAAGTAAAGAAGAAAATACACACACACACTGAAACATACAATATGCAAAATAACAAGCATACACGCATCAACACTACTTCTTTCAAGTGTTTATTACGAACAAGAAGTCTTCGCGACATCGCTTGTAAACACTCATATACACGTACATCAATACATCCATTGTGCTTCGCTTTTTAAACGAGATCATTTATTATTATTGGTTTAGAGCATAATACATGCTACGACAATACATTTAAAAAAACAAGACGTTTTTACATTTCAAAACTGCTTACGCAGCCCTTTAATATGTATGTATGAGTATTTAGAAGGAGGAGGTTTTCTTATTGCTCGTATGTTATTTAAATTATTTGAAATATAAAGGTTTTACAGCAATTATCTCTAAAATATGACTCATGAATAATATCGAACCGATATTTTCATAGTAAAACATATGAGCAATATTTAGGAAAATATTTATATATTGTTACAATACGCAAAATAAAAAACAATTACGAAAAAGTCAACAAGAAATAACGTCGAGGAAAAAATGTAATTAAAAATTTTGTTTTATTCCTTATTTGCATATTTGTTTGTAAGGATTTAAATACATAAAAATAAACACACATAAAGATATAATACATGTGTACATATATAAAGCTAATATTTCTACACTTATTATTTATTTTTTCCTTTGTAGGAAAAGTGTTTTTCTATGAGGAAATGCTGGTGCATAAATCTACGGCTCCACTCTAAAACATGCTAAGTCAAAAAAGTTAGTTTTGAAATAAGTTAAGTACATTTTTGCTCATAACTTTTGATAGAATAGTCCGATTACTATCAAAATTTTACAGAATCTAAGTTAATAAACGATGAATTCAAAAATGCTATTCCCAGCATAACATGTTATGTCGACTTAGCATGTTTTGGAATGGGACCGTCGAAATATGCTGTTATTTAAGATGTGTGTTTCAAACTTTAAATTACTCGACTTAACAAAAGCTAAGCAAGCAAAATATTGTTAAACAGTGGAATAAATTCAAAACTTGGCTAGCTTAGTCCAATGAATAGCGAACAAAAAACTCTAATCATTAATCGAATATCAAATTATTTTCGATAAACGAATCAAAATTTCTAATGGGGTAAACAAAAAAGTTTAATCAGTTAATCTGATAATTCTTAAATTTTATTTGCTTATTTAAATAAACAAAGAAAAAACTATTGAATTAATCGAATAAAAAAAGTTTAATCGAGTATCCAGCAAAAATTTTTACTTGCTGGAAGCATTTTTGTAAGGGAGACAACGAAATGGAATCACTTACAATTGCGCTTTTATAATGCATGATTTTTGTTCGCGATGATTCGTGATTCGTGCATCACTAGTACGTGTATGTACTAGTGATGCACGAATATTCGTATTGGTATTCGAATTTTCGAATATTCGGCCATTTTCAGACGCATACGAATGTATTCGTATTCGCCCAAATCATTTTCAAATATTATTTAATGACGATCATTAAAATTTTGAGTACTTTTTATTAACTTTAAAGTACGCCAACAAGAGTGTGAAGTCCTTTTTCATTACAATTTTTTAATATTTCATATTGCATATAATATTCGTATTCGTATTCGCGAATATCATTTCAAATATTCGTATTCGTATTCGCGAATATCATTTCAAATATTCGTATTCGTATTCGCGAATATCACTAGTATGTACATATATACATATACATATACATATAATTTCGTTCTGTTGTTAAGAGCTTTCGAATTTGATTTATAAAAAAACACATAAAATTTAGAAAAATTTATCAAATCTATATTTGAGACCGTAGAACGATCTATACAAGTCAATGTTTTAGATGATTTCATGTAAATGTTGACTGCGGCTACGCCTAAAATAGTTCATACGCTGGGTCCAATTTGGGCATGCTCTCGCCAACATATTGGCTGGTATCACACGAATAAATTCTTAAATATTGTCTTTCAGCGCGTCAGCCGTTGCGGGCTTATCCTTATAGAATTGAGCTTTAACAAAGTCCCACAATAAATAGTCTAAAGGCGTTAAATTGCATTATCTAGGCGGCCAATTGACCGGCCCCAAACGTGAAATAAACTCTTCACCAAACTCGCCTCTCAATTAAACCATTGTTCCGCGTGGTGTGTGGCTGTGACACCATCCTGCTGAAACCACATGTCAGCTAAGTGCAGTTCTTCCATTTTTTATATTTAACAATCAGCAAGCGTTGTTCATTTGCAAATCGATTCATGGTTAAATTATATAAAACAGCTGAGTTGCCAAAAACAGTGTCGCCAAAAAGAAAGTTGCTTAAAAATCACCCTTCACTTTAATGTTGGAAGTCGCTTAAGTTAGTGCTTCTCGGAAGCAATGCAATGATTCTAAGTGTCGAATAATTTTTTACTGAGTAATTGAATAAAAATTATTTATTCGACTAATAAAAAATATTGAATAAAGAATTTTATTCGGATAATCAAATAAAAAAAATTCTATATTTATGATTTGATCAGGCCAAAGTTCGTATCTTTTTTTAAGCCAAATTACTTGTGGTAATTATAAATAAATAAATAACATCAAAGCTAGTTGTAAATATTCTGACAAACACATAGTTGAATGGAACATCTAGGTGTGTTCGAAGGCCACTAAACCTTCATCGTCAGCATTCTTTTGTGTTGGGTACACTGTGTATGGTGCCAGTTGATGTAGATTTCTGGTTTATATACTCAGCCGTTATTGCAAATGGAATATGAGAATTGTTTTGATTCATCTTATTTAAAATTTAATCCAGTTATTTAATATATAATTTTGTTGTAATTATCGAATTAAAAAAAATTAAACCAAGAAAATAAAAGCAAGCTAATTCGATTTAAACTTGATTCATTTATTGGAATTAATAAAAAAAATATTCGATTAAAAATAAAAAAAAATTATTCGAATAAATGCACAAATAATTTAGCCCAGCAATCGGATGAAAATTTTCTTTAAGTAATCAACGAAAAAAATTGTTCCGAAAAAAGATTTTTTTTTATTAACCGAAGAAGAATTTTTCTCCGAGAAATCGATATTGGAGATATTAGATAAACAAATATCGAATCGATAGCCGAAAAAATATTTTTTATTTTAGATGACATAAACATATGTGTTTCGCTCGGTCTACCATGATTTCATTAATTTCTAAATCTTTCTAATGTGATTAAAAAATACATTAATTTTTATGTGTAAAATTATTTTATTGTGAAGAATTTTTGTCTATTGTTGGTTAAGCATTTCCTTTCTGCAGCAATTTTATTAAAATCTAAGTTTTCAAATGTGATAACATAATACGAGTACATGTTGGTTTAAATAATTAACGTCAAGTAAATGTACTTAAATATTATTAAATTATTTTATTGTTTCATCTTTTGTTTAACTATTTAAACATAATCCTAGTTTGTTAGAAAAAAAAGAATGCAATGTCTTCAGAACTGCCAGATGATGTACACAATTTCTTGCTATTGTAATAAATAAATTTCTCAACATGTTTATTATATGCCAGCTATGTCAACATGTACATTATATATGTATGTGTGTATGTATGTATATAAAATCTGTTAAGAAAAAAATTCCATAAAAATAGAAATTTTGTAAAACACGTACTTGAAGTATGAATACTTATTGCACGCATGGTTGGTCGAATGATAGCACAATCAAATAAGATCAACATGTTATAAAACGATAATTTTGTTCGACACCAGCATCATTTTGTACATTGATTCTATTGTTTTTATTATTTATTCTAATACAATCATATAAAAATGTATATGATGTGATGATAATGGGAGACAATAAGATGGATAACGTAATGAAATAATTTAGCAAAACAAAATACAGTCAAATCCCGATAATTCGTACCCCGATAAATCGTAATTCCCGATAATTCGTAATAAACTGTCCGTCCCTTGAAAAAATCTCGTTAATTCGTAAAATTTCCATACATTTTGGTCCCCTCGCTAATTCGTAATATTTTCTTCAAATAAAATCTTCTTTACCTCTTATAAATCGTAATTGTTTGCTAACTACTACTTATAATTCGTAACAAAAACAACAAAAACATGGAAAGAATGATTTTTTGTTTATCGCTATTTTTTTGCGTGGGTTTTTGCTTCTGCTTGTTTGTGTGTGAGCACGCATAAGACACTGTCGGTGTTACAAAAACTACAAATTTTTATTTTGTATTTTATTTTTAACAATTTTTTTATGCTTTTTTATCGTTTTAGTAAATAAATTGAAAACCCCCGTTAATTGGTATTTATTTTATTTTAACCCCGTTAAATCGAAACCCCGCTAAAACCCCTATAATTCGTAAGACATGGCCGGTCCCTTGCGATTACGAATTATCGGGATTTGACTGTATACAAAATCAAATTTTAGTGAGGAGGTCAGCCTGAAAAGTTTGTTCATTTAGGACTTTGTTCATAAGTTGAAGGTTTTGAAATGCTTTTGGGAGGCAGTACATGTCTAAATTGCTTTTATTTCTTTATGTGTAAGATTCAAGGCAAAGGGGCTGTCCATATATTACGTAACGCTGTTTTCCCCGATTTTTTACCCCCACTCCCCCTAGTAACAGATCGTAACAAAACCATGAACCCCCCCCCCCTCCCCCCAGGAATAATGTAACAATGAGATAAAAAATAAATTAAATAGTTTAAAGTTTTTATTAAAAAAAAAATTAAATTTAATTCATTGTCTTAAATGCATTTGTTAGACTTGTTAGACAGTGCGTAGACAAAAATTAAATAAGCTTACGTATGAACGTACCCCATATATTGGCGAAATTATTTTTTAAATTTCTTCCTAAGTGTCCTCAAACTCCAAAAATTATGGCTCTCTATAAAGAGCTTATTCCTAAACTGTGTGTATGCATTAGTGATGTGTATTAGTGTCCTGCACAAGACTATTTATAAGACCTTTCAAGACATGAGAGATTTTTTCAAATGCTTTACTACAGCGAAATATTCTAAAAGAATCGCTAAGCAACACTGTTGGAAAGTAATTTTTTTCGGTGTTTTGTCTTGCCAACAGTGTTGTTTAGCGATTCTTTTAGAATATTTCGCTGTAGTAAAGCATTGGAAAAAATCTCTCATGTCTTGAAAAGTCTTATAAATACTCTTGTGCAGGACACTAATGTGTATTGGAATTCCAAAACATTCGGCCGTTTCTAGATATTCGTATTCGTTTAAAAAAATATATAAAGAAATTCATAAATCCAAAACGAAATTTATATGAATGGCACACAAATATTAGTTTGTAATAATTAAAAAAAAAAATATTTTTTATTTTTTTTGCTATGCGTTTCTTGCCAAATAATCTGCTATAGTTTTCCATATTGATGACTGAGCAATATTTCAAACATCAAGACAAGAATTGGCATTAGTCTTGCGGTCGCTTTCACTAGTTTCTATAAGTGAAGTTGTCGGGTATTTCAGAGAGCTTGAAGATGACTCCTTTTGGCCATCTTCAAATCAATCTAAAATGTGCGTGAAACAAAAAAAAAAAAAATTATATCTAAGATCAATAAAGGTTGCCATGGTGAATTACATTCTACAACATTACGTTTTCAATAGATATTTGCCCATTAAAAAAATATACCTTAAAAATGCCTTAAAATTAGAAGGGCACACAATTTAGTTCCTAGACGCATTTCACTGTTGTTTTCATATTTTTTTAAGTTCAGTTGCATAAAAAATTAAAATATTATCCTTATGAAAAAAAGTCTATATATGCAAGATTCCATTAACGCATCTCTCAAAACTTAAACATTGTAGCCTCAAGTTGACCAACAAAAATTTTAAAACTAAATAATTTGATATTGTCATGTACATATATGGAAGAATATATTTTTTGAAAGGACCCTTTTTTTTGTCCATGAGAATTGCAAGAAATCTTTTCCTAAACTTCTGCAAATACCATTTCCTTCTATTTATTTGGTGGATTCAATGTTAATATATGTTGCAGTTTAATATAAAAAGAAGTTTTTATGCACATACATATATTAAGAATATTTAAGAATGTAAATGGATACAGAAAGATGAGGAATTCAGAACCAGTTCAATTCAGTTTGACTACAATTTATTTAATTTATTATAAAAACTTTGCATAATTTTCAAATGTTATTTAACAACTATTAAATTTTTGGATAGTTTTCATAAACTTTAAGGTACGTTTTAAATATTCGAATTCGAATTCGCGAATATCAAAAGTTGACATTCGGCAGATGTATGTAGTATACATACTAGTGTTGTTAATTATTCGTCTTTTATATATGTTCGAATAAAATTTCATGATATTTTTCTTGTTCGAACAGGCGAATAATTTTGTACTTTTGTTCGAATATTCGAATTAACAAAGAATAAAGAAATATATTCGAATAATCTTAAAAAAGTTTGCAAAAAACGACACATATGTGTATTAGTTTAATATTTTTTATTAACAAACGAAAAATTATTCATTACACACGAAAAACATATGATTTCAATAACAGATTTAGAAATATTAATAAAAAAAAAACTTTAAAATTTTAAGAACCTTTGCCGCAGTTGACGCTGTAGTATAAGTTAAGAACTCTATGTTCCACTAATACCATTGAAGTAGCAGAATCGCAAAAAAGAAGAGAGTAAATTAATATATAGAAAATTTAAGATAACTTCCAATCGACTAGACCGATTTTCTTCAAGTATAAATTAGAAAACAAACGAAAACAAAGCAAATTAAAATCGGTGAAGCCGTTCGGGAGCTACGGCGTCAAAGACACACAGATCTAACAGAATATATCTAAAAACGATGTAATGCCTTCTAAGCGGCTGGACCGATTTTCTTTAAACATAGCTAAGAACACTTTCGATCAAGTCACCTTTCAAACAGAAAAAACTAAATCAAAATCAGTGCAGCCGTTTGGTCTGTACGTGGACTCGTAAAAACAAACAGATACACAGACACACACCACAAACTTAGAAATTTTTTTCTCTTTTTGGTATTTTACGTCGTTCAATAATTCGATTTTTAACGTTTTTGATTAGAGGAAATCAGTTTTTTTTCTAATCTCTTTATCAGAAATTGTAAGACACCTTTTCCCAAAAAGAAAAAAGATGAGTTTAGCGAACATACATATGTATGTATACATACATACATATGTACATACAAACAAAGCTTACACAAGTATTTATAATTTGGAGTAATTTGATTACTTAATATCATATTGTTAACAAATTAAAAAGTAATGCAATGTAAAATACTTTTTATATAAAGTAATTAAGGAAATTGTTCGAATATTCGAATATTCGACAAAAATGATTCGAATAATTTTTTATTCTAAATTGAATATTTTTGTTCGTTCGCACAAAAATGATAAAAAGTTGTTCGAATGTTCGAACAATTTTTGTTCGAATGACAACACTAATACATACTCGTATATAATATATGCAGGCAACACGTATGACCAATTAAATAAATAAATGACAAAAACATACGTATTTTTGTACAAAATTTTCACATAAAACAATTTGGCTAAAAATAAACAAATTTCAATTTAAAACTCTCATTCAAAACTACTTAACAACAAAACTTATATCTTTGAAAAAAAAAAATTATACAAACGTTTCAAGAACTTTGAATAACATTTCTGGGAATTTGAGATGACAAGTGTCAAGTACATTTCAGAAACACAATGTATGAGTTCAAATAATTTATATCCATAATATTGAACACCAATGCAACCGTTAAAACTAAAATGGTCATTTATTCAAGTGTATGCTAATGTGCTTTTTGGCAAATATACACACACACGCACATATGTAGATTCTTATAGCTTGTAAGGAAAATTTTCACAAAATAAATAAAGCATGGAACACTAAACTTAAGCCGTAATTTTTGATTCGTTATTTTATTTCATTTGATATTATATTTTATTCTGTTTTATCCTCTTTTGTATTTAATTTAATTTAAGTTTAAAATGGGATCCAGCTAAACCCCTCAATAATCAATTTCAATGTATTTTTAATTTAAAAAAATATTTTACTTAATAAGTAAAATATTAATTTGGGATTATTAATGCGTTTAAAAAATCTAAACTTAAACTGTAACAATTCCCATAAAAACTAGTTAATTTAATTTAGTTTTATTTTATTTTATTTTGTTTTATTTTGTTTTATTTTATTTTTTTATATTTTATTTTATTTTTTCTGTTACGTAACATTTTCAAAGACCCCCTCCCCCCACCATAACAAATCGTAACAAAAGTCGAACACCCCCCCCCCTCCTCCTCCCTAGAGCGTTACGTAATATATGGACAGCCCCAAATGACTGTCTTCGAGAGGCCGAGATTTTCTGATATGCATTAATGGCTATGCTAATAATAATTTAATACTTCACCAGTTATCCTCTCTCTATGTTATTAGCCGTATTAATTGTCGGAGTGTTGCTTCTTTTTTATTTTTATTTTTTTTTTTTTTTGTAAAAAAAATTTCGGCATTAAGTTGTACTGTCTACATATTATTGTTTTCAAATAATTTTGAACCTACTTATGTTTTAGCATACAAAATTGAATATTTAAAAAGAAACAATCTAAATATTTTTTCTTTTCTTTATGAATGTAAACACATACAGTTTGTATAGAAAGTGTTTACAGATTAAGAAAACTAGAACACCAGTTATTAACTTAATAATTGTATGGCAACACTCTATTCTTGCAAAAGCAATGATAAGCTGTTGTTGTTTTTTACAATTATTTTCATTAGATAGTTCCTACAACTACAATTCGACCTGCAAAAAATGCAGACAAATAAAGTAAGAAAATAAAAAACATGTTGAGTATTGAGTTCTTGTTTCTTGATCAAAAATAAAATCAGAATATTAATTAAATAATTTTAAATAGTAAAAAGGGAATAAAATTTAATAAGATAATATAAAATAAAATAAAATAAAATAAAATAAAATAAAATAAAATAAAATAAAATAAAATATAAAAAAATAAAATAAAACAAAATAAAACTAAATTAAATTAATTAGTTTTTATGGGAATTGTTACAGTTTAAGTTTAGATTTTTTAAAAGCATTAATAATCCCAAATTAATATTTTACTTATTAAGTAAAATATTTTTTTAAATTAAAAATACATTGAAATTGATTATTGAGGGGTTTAGCTGGATCCCATTTTAAACTTAAATTAAATTAAATTAAATTAAATTAAATTAAATTAAATTAAATTAAATTAAATTAAATTAAATACAAAAGAGGATAAAACAGAATAAAATATAATATCAAATGAAATAAAATAACGAATCAAAAATTACGGCTTAAGTTTAGTGTTCCATGCTTTATTTATTTTGTGAAAATTTTCCTTACAAGCTATAAGAATCTACATATGTGCGTGTGTGTGTGTATATTTGCCAAAAAGCACATTAGCATACACTTGAATAAATGATCATTTTAGTTTTAACGGTTGCATTGGTGTTCAATATTATGGATATAAATTATTTGAACTCATACATTGTGTTTCTGAAATGTACTTGACACTTGTCATCTCAAATTCCCAGAAATGTTATTCAAAGTTCTTGAAACGTTTGTATAATTTTTTTCAAAGATATAAGTTTTGTTGTTAAGTAGTTTTGAATGAGAGTTTTAAATTGAAATTTGTTTATTTTTAGCCATATTGTTTTATGTGAAAATTGAATTAGTTTTGAGCAGGGCTTTGAAGAAACTTTTGATAAAATCAATTTAAAAATTAATTTTTTATATTGTTTTTATAAATGAAAAAAATATGAAAAAAAAAATATAAAATCATACACAGAAAAAAATAGACAAGAATTATTTTCAATAAAACCATGTTATTGAATAAAATTTTAGTTTCAATAATATTTGTCATTAACTTGAATATTGTATTTATCAATTCCGCACATTTTAAAATATCATTTAATGTCATTTATTTGTGTTGGTGTTTTCCGTGCTTGTTGATTGACTAACCCTACGTCTCCATTAGCCATCGACCTCGACATGACATGGACATGACGCCGGCAGAGCAACTGTGAAAAATTCGTCAACTTCCTTGTTGTGGTGAACACGTGTGATGTCCATGTGCAGGCATATCAAAGTATTTTGCGGTAGTGCAATAGAGATGGAATATTTACCAATTTTGTTCTGTCTCTTTTCTTTCTATTGCAAATGGTTGCGGACGTCAAATCTCATGGCGAACATTTTTGCTCAGACATATGCTCGGGCATTGATGTCAGAGCATGGACAAAAGTTGGACATGAGCGGTCTCCATTAGCCATTTGCGATGTTCGACATGATGCCCATACCAAGTTCATGGCTAGTGGAGACCGCTAGTAAACCTGGTCATGTGCTGATGTTGTTGTATTCGTGTGCATGCGGACAAGAAGCCGAAAAACGTCGTGGCTTGTTTTTTTTACTCAACAAAGTTATTTTTAGATTAGAAGAAACAATGGAAATCATGTTTTGCGTGTATTCATTATTTGCGTATCCAAAAACGATTTGCTCTTTAGCTGAGTGGTAAGTACGTTAGTTTATTAGTCAAGAGATTGCCGGTTCGACTCGTCCCAAACACATTTAGTTTTATTAGCAGCCAAGCAAAAGCAAACAAAAAGGGGTTGAAAAATGTGACATTCATCCACACACACAACACAATAACAATTATCACTGAAAATAAAATTTCAACAACTTTTTTCTTTGATTCATTAAATTTCTTTATTGGCTGAAAAAAAATACATATATTCAATAAACGTGCATACAATTTTATTTATCAATAATGCAAAAATCGTCATCACAGAAAATTCGAAAGATTTTTTTATTGAATCAACGATTTTCGTATTCAAATATCAAAATCATTTTTTTCTGTGTATGCAGCTGATGAACATCTGCATATGTCATAGTAATGTATACATTAGAGTTTGTAGTATATTTGCAATTTTTTTTTTGATATCTTAAGCTAAGGTCATACTTGTCAAACATTTGCCCAAAAAAGCGTAACCAACAAACAGTAATGAAAAAAAATTTTGATCCAGACACTTGTTTATCATATTAAACAGTTTCGAGCACAACTAATGCACAATGTCATAGAATTCAACAATAGTGGCTACTCTTTAACTTGACAAACTTTTGTCTGAATTGAAAGATTTTGCATTAGCATATAGCGGTTACGCTTTTTTTGGGCAAATGTTTGACAAGTGTGACCGTAGCTTGACTATAATAACAAATACGAATAGCAAATATTTGCTTTAAAAGTTTGTCTGCTGGCAAATTGTCAAAAAAAATTTGCTTTAAAAAACTGTCACAAATTCCCCACAAATTTCCCTGCCGACCACTGTGACACTTCTAATTCAATTTTGCTTACAAGTAATAGAAAAAAGCGTTTATCTTCCTGCAATCAGGTAGTGTTTTGTTAAGAATTTGTGATCAAAGTTTCAAAAAAAACGTGTTTTAAAGTAAACAACAAAAAAAATGAAAAGTAAAATTACGAAAGAAAAGTAAAAATAAAAAGTTATAGAAAAAGTTTTATTTTCTCTTTGTGGTTTTCCTATTCCTAACAGCTTTAAGCTATGTTTGGTTTTAATTTTTGACATGAGTTTTGAATTGTTTTTTTTTACAGAAGAATTGCTTAAAGTTTTATTTTAATTTAAAGAAAGCAGAGTTTGGTTTTTTATACCACGAATTATCGTTTATGTTTTTCTGTTTTTCTTTAGAGAGATTGACAGTAATATTGATTGAAATATTATTGAAAAATTATTTTGTGGTTATCTTAATCATTTAAAAAAAGGAAGTATTTTTTATTCTTTTTATTCGTCCATGTTTTATAAGCAAAATTGTTGAAATTTAATTTTCCTTAAATCTTAAATATCTCTAATTCTCTTATATCTAAGCAAAAAATTTTGATGGCAAAGTAATGATTTGAATTGTTAATAATCAAATGTATAATATAATTTGCACTACTTCTACTTGGCGTTTTAGTTTATTATTTTTACATGATGTAGGGATGAGTGCGTGTCGTGTTTTATCGTGACACGAAAACTCGTGACGGAAAATCTAATTTCATGCGTGACTCGACTACGTATCGTGTAGAGCATAATTTACACTAAAAAACACGAAATTTTTTTTTGTACTACAACCGCCACAAAAGCTTAAATTGCAATCAGACGTGACATAACCATAGCCATAGAAAACAGCCGTTCGAACCAAACTAATGGGCAACACTGTATTCGACTGTAGGTGGCTCGCCACAACGCCATAACTATTACCATACAAACCAATTTAATTTTGGTTTGGTTATGGCTATGTCATTATGGCTATGTCACGTCTAATTGTACCTTTAAGCGACACAATTTTCGAACACCATTTTTTGACTAAAAGCGTTTATTTACGACCTTAAGTAATCGATTTTCGTCAAAAAAAAAATAAAAAATTAATTCGAAAATTGTGTCACTTAAGCTTTTTTGGCGGTTAGGGTTATGAATTTCCAGTAGACAAAAAATTGAATCCTCAAACACGCAACACCAGCAAATTTTTTGTTAGTGTGTGAGTCTCTTAAGTTTAAAGTTATGAAAGTAAACAAAAATATGTATCTATTTGAATATAAAAATAAATATTTTTTACTATTCACTTTGATAACGTGCATAACTTTCTTGTCATTCGTTACCTCACTAGACTTCATTTTTATTGCAAAGAACTACTTTAAATCAAAGCAAAAAAATATATTAATAAAATAAATGTTTTTAAGACTAATTTATATTATATATCTCTTGTTTTTTTTTGCTCATACTCTTCGTCTTGTTTTAATTTTTCTTTATAATGTTTTTACAACTCTGCTCTGGTTAGTGGCGTTTTTTTCTCCTTTAAAAAAACCCAAAACAATAACAAAAACAGCGAAATGAGATATTACAAACTACAAGAAAAAAATCCCTTCAAATAGAAAAGTCACGAATTATAATTTTTTTACATGTTTATTATTCTTTGCAAAAAAAATTTAAGCATAAGGTCTAATAGACTAGTAATTGAATTATTTACGACTAAAATTCTGTGTTAATAAGGAAAAAGTGCTTAAGTCATATTTTACTGTGCGTTCAAATCGATTTTCAGAAATTTATTTCTTTTACAATTAAATTGGGAAAATCTCTGTTAACCTTTATTTTTTTAAGCAAACGTCGTTATAGACACTATGTATAAATGATACATTGAAAGTTGAAAAATACCAAATTATAACTTAAGTTAAGCTGTTATTCCAAATGAGATAAGAAGTCTAAAAGAGATAAGTCGCAAATCATAGCGCTTTAACTTCCTGAAAAATTACACAAATTAATTGAGATTTTTACCAGGGGTACTTTGGAATATGCAGATAACGGAAGTATCATTAACTCAAAATCAGCTTATGTCGACTTAAGCAGTTTTTCCTTTTTGACACAGAATTATTACAATCGAAACATAGTTTGTTCTTAACGATTTTTTGTTTTGCTTTTATACAATACTCGAGTTAATTTTTGGCATATATATATATATATGAGTAACGATATAACTAATATTATTTATTAGGTGCATTCGAGTTATCTTAAAGCAATTTATTTTATTTTTTATTGTTTGGCTTTTATTTAAAGGAGTTGTGAGCAATTAAAATCAGGTGAAATTATAGCGTTCTAAAGTAAGGTAACGAATGACAAAAAATATTAAGCGATAATATGGTAGAACTACAGACAATTGCTTATTCATTACACATTTTTAAATAAAGATCAAATTTTCTTTTTTTTTCCTCTTGGTACAATGTTAAATGAATTATCCACTAAAGTCCTGCACAAGACCCTTTACAAGAACTTTTATGATATGAGGGATTTTTTCAAATGCTTTACTACAGCGAAATCTTCTAAAACAAACGTAAACACATAATAACTTACAATCTACATCTTACACACACACACTCAAACATACAATATGCAAAATAACAAGCAAACACGCATCAACACTACTGCTTTTGAGTATTTGTTACAGGCAAGAAATCTTCGTGACACCAATACATCGATAGTGTTTCGCTCATTAAATGACTTAATTTATTATTATTATAATACATGCTACAACAATACATTTAAAAAACAAGACGTATTTACATTTCAAGATTGTTTACGCAGGTGTCTATTGTCCACGTAGCAGTTCTTGGCCTCTACTAAAAATGATTAAATTTTGAGATGATCACTTTTAGAGGCATAATTGCCACTATATTGAACATATTTCTTTGAGTAAATAAAATTTACGTGAGAAGTAAGATATCAAACTGTATAAACATTCATTCGTTCATTATTTAATTATTGATAACATATTTTCCTTTACTGTGTTTCCAATTTTTCAACAAATTGTATTCCTTAATTTATTTTTCATTGAATTTGCATTTCAGTGGGTTTTTAAAAGGTCATTTTATAATATTTGCCAATTCTGCCAAAAATCCTTCATGAAATTAATAATTTTTGAGCAGCTCCTCTGGAAACTATAAATCAATTAACGTTTATGTTTCCTGTACTTTTTTTGCGCGCAGTGTAGCCTTGTTGCTAGAAATATTTTTTCATTATCACATATGGCTCAAACACAAATGTTTAATAATAAAGTTAACCATATATGTGTATATGTAGTTGGCTAGTTGGCTGGTTGGCTGGTTGGCTGCTACTATTTGCTCTGTTTTTAAATTCATATTTGAATTGGCTTTAGTTTTCTTTTGCAAACATTTTCTTCCTGGCAATGAATTGTATGCACAATATGATATTGCTGGCTTGGACTATATGAAGCATAACATATAAAACAAAGTTAAGCAATCGACCATTATCGCCATCGACAACATCAACTGTAACCATATTGATTGATTTATGAGCTTTTCATATAGTTTATATTCGATTTTTTTAGTTACTTTTTTTTCATCTTTTCGTTACGAGTAGTTCCCTTTTTTACCCACTCATTTGTAAGTTTTTTTTTCATTTCTTTTTCTTTTAAATTTCAATTGCCATTTTTTACGTTTTCCTCATTTGAGAATTTATTGGCGAGAAATATTTTCCTTTTTATTTCTGTGGCAACAACGTCAGCCGGAAGCCATTAAAACGCAATCTTTTGCACACACTTTCAATTAAAATTAAAAGTTAATTTTTTGCTAATAAGTCATTCCTTGCTGCAGAGCTAATAAGCTTTTTCTTCACTCAAACAATATTTAAGTTCTTTTGTGTTTAATAATGAAAAGGTACACTGTTAATTTCAAATTACTGGCACCGGATGTTACACATACGTACAAAAATATGAACTACATGCACACAGATTTACATATGGATATGTATATGTATGTATGTAAATATAAATTATTTATTTATATGTATGTATAATTCCTGTTATTTTAATGGTCACAATTAAATGCAAAGCAATCAATTTTCCACTCAATTGAATTTATTAAATTTTAAAGAATTTTAACAGAACTAAACTATTAAACTGATTTGCTTATTGATTCTTTAATTACTTAAAGCAGCAGTTAATACATAATTGATATACTTTGGATTAAAAATGAAAAACTAAAAATGTAGACTTGAGTATGGTAATTTTAAAACATTTCAATTTGAAATAAAAATAAAAATTAATATCCAAAAAATCAACTTTATTTAAAAAGCAATATTAAGCCAGCGGCACTTAAGAAGCGTTATTGGAACTCCTAATTCCCATACAAGCCAAATAGTCTTCAGTCATTCAAACAGGCTTCCTATTGCTTAGTTTTCAGACAAAAATATACTCATGCAGACTCTCAGGGAAATTAAACTGAAGATTTCAAATCGTACGAAAAAGTTGGCTATTTCAGTAAATAATTAATTGCCAAACTTTTTAGAAAAATAATTTTAATGTAACACTTTCTACTTTGAAAAACATATTCAACAAAATTCTAAATATTCTAAATAAAAACTTCCTATCACAAACAATTGGGAGAAAAATTTAAAATTGGGTAGAGTTTCAGTCAGCTATTTTTTTATTTAATCTGAAAGCTTGGAAATGATGTTTCAAAATAGGAGAACAAAGAATAGGGAAAAACTTCTAGAAATATATTATTCAGAATAAAGCTGATTTTAAATGGATGAAAGGTAAAGGGATACTTTTTAAAAAGACTTATTTTTCTAAAACAAATAAAAAACGTTTTCTAAGATTTTTTTTAGAAACGTACTTTTTCAAAGAAGGTACTTTTTCCTAAATGGTACTTTTTTTCTAGAAAGTACTTTTTCCTAAAACGCGATTTTTAAAAAGGCACTTTTTCTTAAAAGGTACTTTTTATTTAAAATTACTTTTTCCTAAATGGTACTTTTTCCTTAAAAGTATCTTTTCTTTAAAACTACTTTTTCCTAAAAGATAGTTTTTTCTAAAAGGCCATTTTTCCTAAAACATACTTCTTCCTTAAAGGTACTTTTTGCTCAAAAGTAGTTTTTCCCAAAAAGTAATATGTCCCAAAAGGTAATCTTTCTTAAAAGGTACTCTTTCGTAAAAGATACTTATTCCTAAAAGGTAATTTTTTCTAAAACGTACTTCTTCCTAAAAGGTACTTTTTCCTGAAGGTAATTTTTCCTCAAAAAGTAATTGGTCCCAAAATGTAATTTTTCCTACAAGGTACTTTTCCGTAATTTTTCCCAAAACGTAATTTTTCATAAAAAGTAATTTTTCCCAAAAGGTATTTCTTCCTAAAAGGTAGTTTTTCCGCAAAGGTACTTTTTACTAAAAGATCCTTTTTCCTTAAAGGTATTTTTTGCTACAAGTTACTTCTTACTAATAGGTACTTTTTCCTCAAAATTAGTTTTTTCTAAAAAGTAATTTGTCCCAAAAGGCACTTTTGCCTAAAAGGCACTTTTGGCTAAAAGGTAATTCTTACTTCATAAAAGGTAATTTTTCCTTAAATGTACTTTTTCCCAAACGGTCCTTATTATTAAAAGGTAATTTTCCTAAAAGGTAATTCTTCCTTAAAGATAATTCATCCTGAAAGGTAATTTTTCCTTCAAGGAACTTTTTCATAAAAGGTATTTTTTTCAAAAAGGTACTATTTCCTATAAAAAGTAATTTTTCCCAAAAAGTACTTTTTCCTAAAAGTTACTTTTCCTAAAAGGTACTTTTTCCTAAAATTTACTTTTCCCGAAAGGTACTTATTCCAAAAAGTAATTTTTCCTACAAGGTACTTTTTCACGAAAGGTACTTTATCCGTAAATCTAAGTTTTCCCAAAAAGTACTTTTTCAAAAAGTACTTTTTTCAATGGAATTTGTACTTAAAAGGTACTTCCTTAAATGCCATTATTTTCTAAAAATTTCCCTTTTTAATTTTATTTTTAAAAAGGAGTTTTTCTCAAATTTTAATTTTTTTAAATGCGGTAATTTTCTTAAAGGATTTTTCTTCAAAGCACGTGAATTAATTTTTCCAAATTGTACTTTTTCCTAAAAGTTAATTATGTTAAAAAGTTGATTTTTCTAATAACTACTTTTTAAGAAAATTTAATTCAAGAGATGCCTCTTTTTAAATATAGATATTTTTCCAATAGACAATTTTTTCTAAAAACATATTTTTTCAGAGAAAAAAACTTCTAAAAGTGTTCTTAAGTACCCTTTTCTAGAAATATTTTTTCAAAAGAAGATACTTTTTCCGAAAATACAGTTTTTCTAGTGATTGTTCTTGTTCTAAAGCCAAAATTGTATATTTTCTAAAAATATATATTATATGAAAAGGAAAGTATTCTAAAAAAAAAATAAAAATTAAACTTAACAACTCTTAAGAAAAGCAAAAAATAATGGGCGAATCGGCTTAACGGACGACTTAAAATTCCCCGTCATAGAAAAATAATATCCGTTATAAATGTGATTGTTAAAAAAATCTAATAGTTGTTTGGAGTGAGAGGAAAATTATGTATAATTTTGATAAAATCATTTGCATACTTTGTGGCATATTGTCTAATAGAGTTTAGTTATTCGGTGCGAATGATTAATAAGAAATTGTACTAAAAAATCATACGTATATTAAAACACCCAGGGCGACTTTTTGAGTTCAAGATTAGAGATTAAATAAACCTTAATCTTCATTTGTGATTTTTGGGTAGTCGATTATATGGTTTACTTGCTAGTTTAAGCGGGCAATCGTGCTGGTTTAATCATACGTTAACATTGACAACATACACTTGTGAAACTTATAACTTTTTGTAAAAATTATATTATAAAATAATTTAAAAACACATAAATAAATATATATATTTTATATTACTTATCTATTTCCTTTAACACGCGCAATATTTTACTTGTAAATAATAAAACATGGCAGTTTCTTCTTCTTTCCACAAAAAATCAAAGTGTGTTGATAACATGTATGACTTTTACACAGAATATGTTGCCACTATTTTGTTCCTCAGTATGGTAATACTACAAATAATAAGAAGTTTAAACTACCACTCAAAGATATCAAACTAATTAATTTGAGATTAAGTTAATTTTCGGATTAGCTAATTATAGAAATAAACTAATCTTAATCTCGTACCCAAAAAGTCGCCCTGAGTGTGCCGATCAAAAGATAAATAAATGGTAATATAACAAACACTGAAAAATACTGAATAGATTTGTTTGAAGTTTATACTCTTAATATTGGCTTTTAATTATTTTAGTTTCCATATAGCAAATTGAGGAAATATTTAAGATATCTTTCTTTGATTTTGTGTGTTACAAAAATGTTTGAAGTGGCGACTCAAGATTTTTAAAATTTTTCTATTTTGCTCAAAATTTTTATAAAAATCCCTGACAACTGTAGAAGCAACACCAAAAAAAATTTTAAATTAAAAAAATGTCTAGATAAACTATGAGGTACAAAAGACATTTACTTACGACAAGTTTTTTTTCATATAAATTGTGTAATGATGTTATCAGTTGATAGTTAAAGTTTTAAAAAAAAAGTTTAATTTGAATATCTTTATTGACAATAGTTTTTATTGGACCCCTTTTTGAATTTTCAACATATGTAAATAAATGCTTGATTTAAAATTTTTTTACCTTCGGTTTATTTTTCCATATAATTTTCTAACAAAATTTTTGAACAATAGTATAGCTATTTTTAGCATTTTTTCAAAATTCGTTATACAAAGAACGTTTACAATATGCTATCGATGCTTAAAACCAAGACAAGTTACTATTACCTCGGATCACCTAGTTTTATTTAAAAATAAAAAACTTTAAATGAAAAAAATACTAAAGGAAATTTTAATAAAACCGCCTTATTCGCTATATTAAAATTTAAAACATGACGTTAATCACTCAAAAGTCATTACAAAGACTTAAAAATAAACCGGCTATATTAAAGAAAAAAGAACAAAATGATGAGCATCAAAATGATGAGCACAATTAAAAAGGTCATACAAACAATAAATATACACGAACTTACAACCCTTTATGACCGAATTTCATTTATATTTCTTCAGTTATTTTTAACCCAAAAAGTATGAAAATAAAACAGAACATATCGCTAACAAATACTTACATTCTACCTAAGGCTTGGTTAAGCAGTAGCTAGCAATTCATTTTTTAAAAATAAACCACCAAATAAAGGTTTTCTCCATCAAAACTATGGCATTAGATATTATAATACATACAGTCGTTTATTAACATGTACATTATAATGCTTATTTACACTATGCAAATAATATTCACACATACATACACAGAGAATAATAATAACACTCATTCACATGTGCGCTTATCATCCCACTCACTCTCTCACTAACTGTAATTTAGCGTAGCAAACAAAATTCATTCTTATATTCATTCATCCAAAACAACAACACAAAATGTTGGCCAAAGCAGTGATGGGAAAGTTGGTACGATCGTACTTTTTTTGATACTATTTAACATGAAGAAGTACCGTAGTACTCCTGCAACACGTTTGATACTCTCACGGCCAGCTTAGAAATATAGTCGGAAGATGCGCGTATGCATATATTTTTGCGAAGAATTAAATTTCTTTTTCGACAACTGGCACGAAACTTTATTAGTAAAGACATTTTAGAAAAGTGTACCCAATCAATCACAATTAAATATAAATGAAAATTATATTTGATTCAATGATATTTTCTGTGGCACAGAAGTTTATCTCTATGTTAACAGAAATCATGTTGAAACAACTGTTTCAGTTTAAAGAAAATTGTAAAAATTTTATATTATATTCTGTTAAGTTCTTAGAGCAAAAGTGGACTTTGACAGTTTAGTTTAGTAAGTATCCCTCTGCAAATGTTTTATTTGGTAATTATACTACTTTTAATTGAAGTGTTTCCAAGCGAAAAACTAAATTTTTAAAATATTAACAACCAATATAGAGCATACTATGGAAGAACTGAAGCCATTAACAACAGAAAATATATGTATGCAGTTTCTGGACTTCCGTGACTATAACTAAAAACGCATTGGACGAATATATGTTTCCTGGTAAATCGAGAGTAGCTTACGGAATTTTGTCCATACCTCACTCCTCTGTAAATATCGAAAGGATTTTCTCTTACCAAAATATCATGAAAACAAAACAAAGGAACAGGCTTTATGTTCCAAACAATATAGTCTTATCCAAGCCAAAGATTTATTGAAGTCTAAAAACAATTTTTGTTATAACTTTAATATTTATACCCACCCAGACAGAAAAAGACAATCAGCACGATGTTGTTACGATGGTCTGCGGGTACAACTGACATCAGTATAACATCTGTTTACCAATATTTTAAGGAACTCATAACATTAAAATGGTAACGCCGAATGACCGTCCTCCAACTCTTGTTTTTTAATGTTGGTGCAATACTCTAAATACAAATTTATAAGGTCGTCACAATGGAAATTTTCAAACTTAAGTCAACTTTTTGTATTTACGGTGTTGTAGTGGTGTAGGATTACTAAGAACACGGTATTTGTAAACACAAAGTCATATTTTTGTGTTTGTAGTACTGTGGTGGTACAACATTTTTGGAAGAGTCGTAATTTTGTATTTACAGTGGTGTGAAGGCACATACTTTTTGCGCAAAATCACAACTTCTGTCTGGTTATGTACATATGTATATGATTTTTGTTCATTTTCTTATTTATTTGTAATAAATTTTATATAATTTTTTGTTAATAAAATTTAAATAAAAAAATAGTTTTTGGTACTCTCGGGATCAAAAAAGTACTCCAAAAATTTGTTTTTGGTACCGAAATGCAAATCTCATTTCCCATCACTGGGCCAAAGTGTTGAAATGAAAACTGAGAGCATGCATGCATTTGACTGTGTTGATGTGTGTGTTTGTCTGCCTTTTTAACTTTATGCATTCATATGTGGGTTGAGTACAACACAAAGCACTGCAACAGTTGTTGTTGTTGTTGTTCGGTCTTGGTAACCTTTCAAAAATAAAAGAAAAATTAATAACAAAAAAAAAAAACTCATCATTATCCAGCTTTCTTAACACATACTTTTTAATGCTGCTGCTTTCATCACTTTCTCAAGCTTCACGAGAATGAGGATAAGCATGAACTTGTTTTGTTTATCTTCTGCTTCTACTTTTGCTTAATAAACAAATATTTTTTGTTATACGTTCTTAATATTCTATCTCACCCACAGTAGCATTTCATACATATGTACATACACACACACATGTACAAACGTAAGTCGCTTTATCACTTTGACTTTGTTTAAAGAAAACAAAATATGTGTCAGTATAAACAAGAACGAGCAGGAAGAGTTTGAATATTACAAATTTACTTTTAGTATTTATTATTATATTTATTGCTTTAGCAACATTTATATAAACATTATATATGATAAAAATATACACATACATATAATTTTTGTCTGCTGCTTTATAAAATATAAGTCACTGTCACTTTTGTGACTACAAATTTAAGTTATTGTTGGCGTTTGTTAAAAGTAAAATAAAAGAAAAAAAAGAATATTAAGTTTATTGCGAGTGTGTTGAATGCAGGACCTTTTTCATAACAGAACAATGGCTTTGCAAAAGACAATAAAACTATGTATATAAAAAATTAGACAAGTACTTTAAAGCAATAAAAGCTTAGAAAAATTTTGCAATTTTAAATTTTATTTTCCCTTAATCAAAACTAAATTGAAACAAACTTATTGCGATAACCTTTTCTTGAATAAAAACTTTTTTCATTACTATTTAACGATTTCTATTAAAAATCAGTAAACAATTTTTTCCCTTATATATTTGTTTTCCATAGAATCTGAAAATTCTTCGTCCCTTCGAGGCGTTCGACATCTCCAAAAGTATGCTTTTGTACCTCCACAAATAAAATATATTACTACTTATTGAAAAAATAAACATGTAAGTACAAAAATAAAGTTTAAAACTTTACGCTAATTTCTTACCATGAAAACAATTATGTATGTATATTAAAATTAATTTTCAATATCCTTTCGCGTTACTGTTGCGACAACTCAAATATGTAACAGTGGAAGTAAAAAAAATGTAATGGCAGTGTTTCTGTATAATTTCACTTTTTTCAAATTATTCAACATAAAAATCCACTTTTAATTAACTGGCAACCACACGTTGTTGTCAGTTTAAAAAAATATGTATAAAACAACAAGGTAAAACAAAACACTTTTCAAAATACTCAACGAGCAAAAGTTAAAATGTGTGTGTGTGCATGGTTAACAGTATGTTGACTGCTGGATTGATGTGAGTGCACACGTATGAGTCTGTGGCGTATGTATTGATGTGTGTTAAGTTGAAGAGACAGTTTTAAATGTGTTGCTGGCGCTTACAACTGTGTGAAAACATGTGTGAAATATAATATACCAGCTACACCCGGTGTACTTCGCTACCCCCATCGTGTTATCGAATGATGTAAATATTTTGTAAATAAACCGAAAACTCGGATTTTTTAATGCAACATTTCGAAAGTTTTAAAATTTTGATATTGGATCATCATTAACATAGGTTTTTTGTAAATATCTTCGGAACTACATAATCGATTTAAGAGTTTGATATCTCCTTTTGAAAAACATGATAACAGCTTTCAAAAAAAATAAAAAATAATAATAATAAAAATAAAAAAAGCAAAAAAAAAATATATATATATACATATATGACATTGGTGGTGGATACGTTACATACATACACACATCCTGTTTTACAATATAGATATAATATAATATATATACATATGTGTTTCCTACAAGGAAACGCGTATATATAAAGCAAATGAGTAAAAATCTTGGAGACATTTTAAATACAAAATTGTAGGGAAATAAATGTCGTCATTTTCAAAATCTTATTTCATTATTTATAAGTTTGTAAGAAACATTAATTATACAAGTACACTATATGTATATATGTGACAGCGCATAGGGAAAGGGACCTAAGGGTAAAAAAATCAATTTTCATTTTTTTTTTTTTTTTTTTTTTTTTTTGATGTGGACAACATCTGAGCATCGAATGAGACCGATTCCATGCCCCAAAAGTGTTCCCTCCCAGAGATATGCGCGTTTTATGATGTGATGTTACACCAAAGATACACGTATTTAAATCTTTAAAATGGTTCTCCTGAACAAAACCGGTTTTTACCCTTAGGTCCCTTTCTATTTTGCGCGTCCCATATTCACTATTTATAGTTAGAAATAATTAATGTCTTAGAAAGCTGAAGATAACACTGAAACTAAATTGTTTTTAAACTTTTTAGTAGACAATTTTGAAGTGAATTAAATATTTTGTTGGAAAATTTGTATCCCCTTTCAAAACACTCTGTGATGGTAGGCTTTAACGATTCGATGGCGTTTCTAATCAGTTTTCATATAAAACGTTTCTGTTGATTGACATATTATGTTTATTCTATTTGTTCTCAAACAAAGAGCAAATTGCTTGCGTTATAAATCCATAAATGCCACGTCTTTAAGTATTATTGCATTCTTATTTGTTACATAAATAATACTTATCGCTGATTATAACATCTATAATATGAGTAGTATTGATAGAATTATATTACTGCCAATAAATACTTGCACTATAGTGATTTATTATTGTATTAGTTTGTACTGGTGGTTATGTTGCAATGCAGGTAAAATTGTGTTTTATATAATAATTCAATTGAGGTTTCTTGCAGCTAAAGATGGTTGCGTGTGCTCAGCAACTGTGATATTTAAGAAACAAAGGCGTATTTAAATTATGTCTTTAAATATTATGCACTTAGAAGTAGCTTAAGATTTATAAAACGAGCATACACCAAAAAGGAAATAAACTTAAAAAATTTTATAAAATCTATTAAAATTGGTTAAAAAAAATATGGTTCTAACTACTGATTCTGGTAGAAAATATAAAAAATATATGTAGTGGGGCTTTGGAAATTCAGGTAAGAAAGAACCCAGCAAAAAAGCTGAGATTGAAGTTTTCTTACTGCCTGTACCACGATGTCACTCGCAAACGGTCGAATGACATCTTATATTGAAAACAACAACAAATTTTCTAATGTTGTTGTTGTTTGCAATACAAGTTGTCGATCGAACGTTTGCGAGTGACATCGAGGGACAGGCAGTTAATTTTTTATGAAGAGAAGTAATGCTTCATCTAACAGCTCCATCATTTTACGCACTGCTGGGTTAAATCGACATAGGAAAGCATTTGACCATTGAATTTTAGGTGCGGATTGTGTTCATTCCTGCGGAATATGTTAAGCCTCTAACTCTTTAACGTGTGAGCCTGATTTGTCCTTTTTTTAGAAATTAGTTCTGAAAAATCCTCAAACATTTTTGTTGCTTTCCTTCCCATGGCTACTTATTGCAGTTTTTATAAAACGGAGATAGAAAGAGCTAAATTGTTTCAAAAAAATATTCGCTATAATAACATAAATTGATTCCTTCAATAGTTCAAACCTTAAATTAAAGTTTAGCATCAGAAATAAGTGAAACTTTGAAATATGTTCTAGGTTTAATATAAGCTTTTACTTATTTCTTACTCACCCCTATGGTGAACTCTTTTTCCCCACGAAATACTTTTTCTTTTCCCAAAATCGCAATCATGAATGATTTTACCCTACAAATGTTTCCCCCATTAGATATATCTAATGTTTTAACAATTTTATTTTCTTATTGGTTTTTCAAAAAAAAAATATATAAATATTTCATTCAATAATAATTGAAAATACTGCACGGCCTGTTTTTCAAAAAATTATTAAAAACTAAATTAGATGACGAGGGAAAAGAAACGTTTCTTTTCTCCTCGTCTCTCTCTCCCTCTCAAGGATATACTCGTATTCAAAAAGGATGTTTAAAAAAATACATTTTTAAGAAGCTTGTGGCCTCTTTTAACTTTTTTTGTATGTATTATTTTGTATTTGGACCACTAATTCAGAAGATATTCATATACTTATTGCCACTTTTTTGGCTTAGGTACACTGTGCGGCATTGATGTCCAAATATTGTCTACATCTATGCTTATGTCGGTTTTATTTATTTATTTGTTGTGTACTTTAATATTTCAAAAGTCAGCTGCTACAATTCGGAAATTCACAATAAATATCTTAAAATTTTAATGTGGCAACATTGTGCCATCTTAAAGTTTTCATTGAGAGCAGGCAACGGTCTAAGTCACAATAGTATTCAAAGTGGTAGCTGCCGCCGAAAAATTTTTTCAACTTTTTGTGAATAATTTTTATTTTTACTTTTTTAAACAAATTTTATTTTTGATATTTTGGATGAACCAAAATCCATGTTGTTATTTTCATTGCTGTATTTTTTCATTGTCTTATAATCCTGATACTACCTGTGACTGGGTAGTATTTTAATAAAATTGTTTACATTAAAAATATTTGATATCAAAATATCTTTTGCTCTATAAAAAATATTTGTTCCTCAAATACAGCTGCGCTGACAGTTTTAATTTCTTTAGTTTAACATGACCCTTTTTACAATGACATACTTTTTATACTTTTAAATATACAAACCTGGAAATAAATTTGATTTACTTACAAAATGTTCTGAAATTTTAAAATTTGGGCAATTAAAATTTGAAGATGTGTTAAATGTAAAAAAAATTAAATACGCAAATTTTAAATTTTCAGAAAATTTTGCACTAAAATATTAAAATTTAAAAAAATTCAGTGTCAAATTTTTACAACTTTTAATTGTGGCAGAACATATATACAATCCACAACTAACTACTAACGTTTAACAACAACACTTACGCTTTGCAGGAATAAATTGTTGCATGTATCCTAAAGTTGCACATACATGCAACGAATACTGATTTCCGTTATTATTTGCTACAAAAATTTAAAGAATGCTTTAGTTAAATATTATTTTTTTTTTTTGAGCATATAGTCTTGGACGATAACTTTAACCACAATGTTGCCTATGCCGTAAATTTAATGTTCTTTGTTCAAAAATGTCGGCAGTAATTGGTTTTGTTATTAATGCGTGTTAGAAATAATCACCCTTATTCGAGTTGTCAACATCGACGTCACGTCAATACAATTCAAAAAAATTGAGCTTACCTAGTCGCTCTCGAGAACAATTTTGTGCAATTGACAGTTTGTTTCTGTTCCCTCACGTCTAGAAAATAGCATGTGCCCGTGAATAGCAGCCAGTTATTTTCGACAAAAGGTAAACAAGACCCAATTTTTTTTTTTTTTTTTTTTGCTATTCTACGAGTATTGACGTGATGTCAATGTTGACAACTGGCATAAGGGTGAATATTCGAAAGCAAGCAAGTAAATTATATTTGTTCGATAAATATTTAATTTAATTTCAGCAGCGATAAATAAATATGCATGTAATAATAATATTGTTTTAAAAAACAAAATTTCTTTATAGTTCCTATTGCAAAATATATATTCTTGCACTTTCGTATAAACTCTAATGTTTTTATTGTTGATATTATTGTTGCTATAAATATGAAATAATTTAAATTTATTGGGCATTCTTGCGCTTTACTTTTTATTATTGAAATATTTCTTTTAACTCTTTTAATTCGCTATATTGAAAAATATTATATGTATCTCTAGCATAATTTTTATGGACTTGTGTAAAAATATCAATAACCCCTCAAGTTTATTTTGTATTTGAATAAAAAGTATTATTCAAAATGTGAAGGATTCCTTATAAAACTCATCTTAAAGAGTAAAAAAAAATTCACGAAATAAAGCAAGGAAGAATAGTTATTAACTTAAAATTTTAAAGCCATTTATTTCTCGTTTTACTATTTTACCGCTTAAATTTATAACATTTTTATGCTCAAGGTTTTTTGTGCCTTGTATGCTGTCATTTAATTCTTGATGTTTATAGTCTTTTCCCTTCTTTTTTATGATGGAATTGTTAGCTAAAAAATGCGAGTTAACTACAACCTGTTGTATGATTGTCATCCTATAAGTACGTCCGTCATAATGTTAAGCAACAAGTTATCAATTTGTTTGAGTGCTCGCTGGCTTAGGACATAAAATAAAAAAGTCTGTGAGGAAGCAAAAAAAAAAAAAATATATGAAACAAGAAACAAATGTGCTGCTATACGTAATAAATGTCCTTGAAGATTATCTTTGTTTTTTAGTAAGTGAAATAAATAGCACAGGGAGTTCAAGCAGTCAAAGTAATTTAAAATAAGAAAATTTCTCACGTTTCTTGTTAATACTTTGATATGCTTTGCTATTAAAATAAATTTATTTAAGCTAAAACAGCAATTCAGAATATTCTAAGTAAAATTAAATTAAATAAATTAAAATATTTTTAAATTTTTGTACGTATTTATATGAGAATTTTCGCAAAAACGTCAACCAAGAGTCCCAAAAAAAGTACCGAAGATCTTGCAATTTTTTATCATATATTATTTAGAAGTATTGAAATTTAATATTTTTGGGTTAAAATAGTGAATAAAAGTTTATATGTAAAAAATAATTGTAAGCGAAGTTGAGTTTGTATGTTTCTTGCACTGGGTACGTTTTATAGACTTATTTCGTTAAAATATTTACTACATTTAGGGCCATTATTACAACTTAAAATTAGTTAAAAGTAGGATTTTATCGGACGTATAAAAAGCTTTCCATTAGTGAAAATTGGATTTAACTTACCATGTAGGATAAACTTGCCTGTAATTTATCGCTCACTTTAGGTTAAAGTAAGATTTCGCAAATGATAAAGTTTTTATACGTCCGATAAAGTCCTACTTTTAACTAACTTTAAGTTGTAATAATGGCCCTTAGAGTTCTCTTACTATAGAGCTTCTCTTCTTTAATTGTACTTAGATAACTGAAGTTACGGTAAAAAAGTACAAAGAGAAACAAAAGAGCACGAATTAACCGTATTTGTGTCAATCTTTAATTTGATCTTCTTTTGTCGCGTGAGCATAAGCATAAGTTGTCAAAACATTTGCAATTGTTGAGAAAAGTGGAGGAAAATTTTTAGTTAACGTGAGATTGCTTCAACAGTCAGTAAAATAAAATTAAATAAAATTTTTTTTCAAATAATTTATTTTTTACTAATTGCGAAAGTTTGTCGTGTGAGTGACCATAAGTGCAACCCCTTCTAAAAAAATTGTTTTTGCTTAGTTATTTGTTAGCTTTTTTAATTCAAATTTAGATGGATCAACAAAATATTAATAAAAAAAATGAAAATCAAATGCGATACATGGGCAAAATAAAAAATAACCCACAAAAACTGATGGGTTATAGAGCAAAACAAAGAGAATTGTCCCGAAAGTACTGAATAAAAATGCGAGAGAATCCAATAGAAGTCGATAGCAAGTTAAAAAGAAAGAAAAAATATGATAGATCGAGAGTAAAAATGATTCGGGCTAATCGGCAAGTGGAAAACAAGAAAAGTGATAGGTATTGGACCAAGCAATCTATTGGAAAGGCTGTAAAGAAGGCGGAAAAGGGCACTGCCCTGTTCTTGATGTATTAAATAAAAAATACAACTATATGGATATCTCTTTTTTACTTGTTCTTCTTTTTCTTAGCTTAAATACTAATGTAATGACTATAACTGTATATATAACTGCACACAAAACTGCAGTGGAAAAAATGTCGCGTGAGTGACCCAGAAGAATCCTTCGAAAAAAATGGCAGGCCGAATTTTTAAAAATCATAAGTCTAATAATAAAGCTTGATATTTCTTATTTATGTCAAACATATTTAAAGTTCAAAATTTTCACACAATTCGCAGAGTTTGCCGATTATTAGCAATGATGTCTAAAGCCATGTATATATGATGTCGCGTGAATGACCGCTCTTTTGTGGCTCTTATTTAAAAAGATAAAAACCGGAGGCTCTAAATTTTTTACCATTGATAGTACTCTCAAAATACCACAAAAAATTATTAGTGGTGAATTGTAAAAAATTTAATTGTGTTTGATTTATTTAACATTTAAAATTTTATTTTGTTCCCGAAAGTCGTGTGAGTGACCGCGGAAATGCCCATATGCCTTCACCCTTTGAATATGTATTTCCAGATCTTTATTGCTAGATTGCTATTATTTATTACTAAAACAATTAAAATAAAATTCGTTTTCCTATTACTCACATATTCAAAGTTTTTAAAACGTTTTTGAAACAATTTTGTAGTCGAATAATTAGCATTATATATACAAATATTTTATTCCATTTCGCAAATAGAAATTTTTCCAATTTTTTGCTAACGGCTTTTTGTTCTAGCGAACAATCGAATTCAACTTAATATTTATTGGATTATTCAAATAAAACTTTAAATTATTTTTTTGCAAGCGATTTTGCTACTCAAAGTATCGATAACGATTATTACTCGAATAAATTTATTGCATTAAAAATTATTTTAATTTCTTTTTAAATGACTGAACTCAAAGACATTTTTTTTCTTTCGAATTTTAGTTGTAAGAAGTATGTATCAGGGTTGCGAAATCAGATTTACGAATTGTACTAACTTCCAAGAATAATTGCACTTTTTTCAGTACGATTGTACCAAAATCTAAATTTTTATGTGTTACCCTACGTCCATATCTGATATATGTATTTTTATTAGGACAAAAGTCAACTTCCATATAGGAAAAATAACTAACATAAAAAATATTATTTCGTCATGATAAAAATGTGTATATCAGCTGTAGAAATAGGGGTAGATTAGGTTTAAACGCAATCAGCCAAAATATTATCGTCTAAAAAAAGCACAAAATCACCAAAACGTGAGTTTATTCTTTTTTTTTAAGCAAAACGAATTTTTTTACTTTATTTTTGTAACAAACCGTACCTTTTCCAATACAAAAGTGGTTTGATATCAAACTTCCTTAACGTTAAATGTGAAGTTTGATGCAAATTTTCAATTGTGCTAAATTGGTCATTGGAGTGCTATCGTACTTTTGGCTTTCAAATGGTGCTAAGGAATTACAATTGTACCCACTTTTCCATCCCTGGTATGCATGTATGTAAGGAATATAACTGTAAAAAACAATAACAGCTGTTCATTGCTTTAGCAAGAATATAGTGTTGCCATACAAGTATTTTTGATACGGTGCTGTAAAGTTAATAATTAGTGTTTTTTTTGGAAAATGTTACAATTTAAGTTTAACATTTATTAACGTACTAATAATTATTTTACTCATTAAGTAAAATATTAGTTTTAAAATACATTGAAAGCTGGTTGCTATACGCATTTCACTGTTGCTAATGCAGATCATCAGGGAACCTTTACTCAAAAAATGCTTAGATCAACTAGAGAAACGTCAGCCAATGTAACAATTCTAAAGTAAGAAACTAAAAAGACATGTTGATTATTGAGTTCTTGTTTCAACTTTGATATTAGTTGAACTTTTCAGTTAATTAAATGAAATTTTAACATAATAACTCTAGTTGTTCTAAGAAATGTTTACGTAAAGATGTCCTGATGATCTGCATTAGTCAGAATATTTAAAATTAACTTTGGTGCTATTTTTTTATTAATAATTATCACATGTAATTTGGCTTACAAAGCGATACGAACCTTAGCCTAATCAAATCAGAAGTATAGAAACCAATGAAGTTCGAACATTAATAATAAAACTAAACAAAATGTGAGACTTATATTTTTTTTTTAATTTTCTTAAGCTTTAATAGTGAGCAAAAATTATTTATTTGTAGAACCAAACTATTTTTTTTATTTTACTCGGTTAATGTATTTTTTTTTTTTTTTTTTGGAACAATTATAAAATCCACAAAAAATTATATAAAATTTAAAATTTATCACTCGATTAAAAAGTTTTGCTTTACTTCTATTCAATTAAAATTGAAATCGAATAGTCAAACCTTAATCCATTGAATAATCCAATAAAATTTAAATTTGATCCAACAGTAATATAAAAAAATTTAAATAATTTTAATCGAATAATTTAATCTTTAATTTTTAATCGAATAGTCAAACCTTAATCCATTGAATAATCCAATAAAATTTAAATTTAATCCAACAGTAAGATAAAAAAAATTTAAATAATTTTAAGCCTGGTAGTCACTAAAAATTAATTTTTTTAATAATTCTTCTAATTTTTTGACCTCTTTTTAAATATATATTTTTCTAATTTTATTAAGCTTAAGGTCTCTTGGTTTTATTTTGTTTTAATATTTCGATATTTCGCCACTCCTTTTTTAATCGATAATAATTTTGTCTATTTTCAACATATCGCGCCAAAAAAGGTTAAGCGATATAATTTTCAAACTTTATTTTTCTTACCAAAATTGAATATTTGCGATCGTAAATAATCAATATTCGCAAAAAAAACCCACCTCCAAAAAATGTGTCAGTTAAGCTTTTTTGTCGGTTATGGCTCAATATCTAAATCGCTTATTCGTTACAATAAACAAGCAAAAATTCATGGATTACTTCAGCAACAATATTTCTTGCAATAACCTTAAGCTCTAATAATCGGAGGCTAATATTTAAACGAATAAACGAGTAAAAATTTAAAAGATTTTTTAAATTTTAATTTCATATAATTTGGGAGAATTATTCAATCGCTCTAATAATCGAATAAAACTTAAAATATATTCGACTATAGAATAAAAAACTTTTTCGCTTTTTTTCTTAATTTAAATATTTATTAATTCGATTAATCGAATAAAATGCTAATTTATTCGATTATCCGAATGCAGTTTTTTTAAACTGTTTTTAAAATAATTTTATTTAAATAACTTTTTTGACCTTTCTATAAATTATGATATAAAGGGTGTTTTTTATTGGGGTATAGAACTTTAAGTTGGCATCACTTTTTTAACTGGCGGCCATTTTGTCAGCTGTCAAGTGATTAATATTTAGTTTGGTTTGCCATTTCATCATGAACAGGTTGACAAAAGAACAACGCTTGCAAATCGTGCAAATTTATTTCGAAAATAATGGTTCAGTTCGCGAAGTTTACCGCAAGCTCCGTCCATTTTATGGTCGACATAATCGTCCATCAGAGCAATTAATTCGGTTAACCATGGATCGTTTTCGCACTACGTTTACTCTATGTGATAATACGCATCCGCAGAGACGTCGTACAGTGCGCACCGAAGAAACAATTGCCGCTGTAGAGCAAAGTGTTGAAGAGGACCCGAATGAATCGATTCGCCACCGTGCACAGCAATTGGAGCCGACTAACCGACTATTTTGTTCCCGAATTGGATGGCATGAATGTGGATGAGTTGTGGTTCCAACAAGACGGCGCTACATGCCACACAGCGCACGTCACAATCGATTTATTGAAGGAAACATTCGATGAGCGCATAATTTCGCGGAATGGACCTGTCAATTGGCCACCAAGATCGTGTGATTTGACACCATTGCATTATTTTCTTTGGGGATATGTGAAGTCGCTCTTCTACGCCAACAAACCAGAAACGTTAGGGGACTTGGAAGCCAACATTCGTGGCGTTATTGCCAACATACGGCCCCATATGCTCGAAAAAGTGGTTGAAAATTGGACCTGTAGAATTGGCATTATTCGAGCCAGCCGCGGCGGCCACATGCCCAAAATCATATTTAAACATTAATGGCATAAAATTATCCTTCCAATAAAGCCAAATTGATGGACATTAAAACGATTTTCTTGTGTCTTATTTCAATTCAAAGTTCTATACCTCTTAAAAAAACACCCTATATAAATAATCAAGCTTAAGTTTTTTGTTTTTTATAAAAAGTATATTATATTTTTTCAAATATTTTTCAACTCGAATTGTGGACGACAAAATTTCCTTACGATAACGAAGAAAACTTAAAATATATATTTTTAAAAATGCGAATGATATTCTCTTCTTAATTATTTTTAAACTCAAATTTTAAATGACGATTATTTTAGCAAAAAATAAAAATTCACACATTTTTATAAATAGAGCTCTTAGCGAGTCTTTTATGAATGAATAGCGCGCTTTGTTCTGAAAAGCTGGCATCACTGTCAGTTTCATATAAAAGTCATGAATCAAAAAACCAAGATTGCGCTTTAAGCAGGTCCGTTATTTTGTCTGCTTGTGTGACGTAGACATAGAATATATAGGGTGTTTTTTATTGAGGTATAGAACTTTAAGTTGGCATCACTTTTTTAACTGGCGGCCATTTTGTCAGCTGTCAAGTGGTTAATATTTAGTTTGGTTTGCCATTTCATCATGAACAGGTTGACAAAAGAACAACGCTTCCAAATCGTGCAAATTTATTTCGAAAATAATGGTTCAGTTCGCGAAGTTTACCATCCATTTTATGGTCGACATAATCGTCCATCAGAGCAATTAATTCGGTTAACCATGGATCGTTTTCGCACTACGTTTACTCTATGTGATAATACGCATCCGCAGAGACGTCGAACAGTGCGCACCGAAGAAACAATTGCCGCTGTAGAGCAAAGTGTTGAAGAGGACCCGAATGAATCGATTCGCCACCGTGCACAGCAATTGGAGCTTTGTCCATCAACTTTATGGAAGATTTGAATGTGGCATGAATGTGGATGAGTTGTGGTTCCAACAAGACGGCGCTACATGCCACACAGCGCACGTCACAATCGATTTATTGAAGGAAACATTCGATGAGCGCATAATTTCGCGGAATGGACCTGTCAATTGGCCACCAAGATCGTGTGATTTGACACCATTGGATTATTTTCTTTGGGGATATGTGAAGTCGCTCGTCTACGCCAACGAACCAGAAACGTTAGGGGACTTGGAAGCCAACATTCGTGGCGTTATTGCCAACATACGGCCCCATATGCTCGAAAAAGTGGTTGAAAATTGGACCTGTAGAATTGGCTTTATTCGAGCCAGCCGCGGCGGCCACATGCCCGAAATCATATTTAATCATTAATGGCATAAAATTATCCTTCCAATAAAGCCAAATTGATGGATATTAAAACGATTTTCTTGTGTTTTATTTCAATTCGAAGTTCTATACCTCTAAAAAAAACCCGTTATATATATATGTGTTGTAAACAAAGCACAGTAGTGTATGGAAAGTGATCTCTCTCTCTCTCTCTCTCTCTCTCTCTCTCTCTCTCTCATAGTTTTTATAACAAATACTTATTCGCATTCTATGGTGACGTAGATGCGCAGTAGACTTTTTTACGTCTGAATGCAACTTAACTTCTTTTCATTCATCACAAAAGCTTTCAGTTTCTATACACAAGTAAGTTACACCAGAATATTTGCATAAACACACAAATATATTGTACATTTTTTGGTTAAACCGCCGCCTGTTATGCTACTTCCAATTTTTCACTGTCTAAAGTCTAAAACAAAACTTTTAAAAATATGCTTCACTTACCTTTATAAAATCAATATATTACAGGTGAGAGCTGTAAAGATTTAAAAGAAAATAGATTATTTAGTAATTAGGGCACAAGATTTTAAAAACATCTGTCTGAAAAGTTATAAATTTTCTATAAACTTTTTAGACCCTTAAATTGATAAATTATGCAATCATTAGTCAAATTCTTTCTCCTAGCTTTATATATTGTATAGAACTCCAAATTGATTAATGAAGCATATAACTACATATTAGATATTTTGCATATTTTTATTTTGCATCATATAAAGTAATGATTTTTGTTTGGATTTTAAATCATTACCCTTTATAAATTTCTAAACTTTAAGTACAATAACTAATTGCCTTTTGTATAAAATGAATCTTTGAAATTGATTATTTAAATTTGTTTAATAGTGCGTAAGGTTTGTAATTTTTTAAAGGTAATTTTGAAGTGTTATATTAACGCCACTTTACAATAAAATTAAAGCAAAACAATTTCTCACTTTAAATATGAAAGATGTTAAAGCCGGTAATTTAAGCAAAGTATACTTTGCTTCCTTAAATTGCTTTTAAATAGATTTTTGTGTTTCTTTGCAAAATAAATTAATATTGCTTTTTTATTGTCAATGCAGGGCTTTAATAATTCAGTGCATTTGTAATTTACATATATTTTTCTATGAGTTTACCCTTGGGAATATTTTTATGGAACAATTTGCAAGAATGCAGTGTGCTCAGCTAATTCTAAAGCACAATGGGACAAAACAATATCATTTAACTGTGGGAAATATTCGCCAAATCACGTAGGAGGAGTATACGAGGTGCAAAACGTTACTTCAAGTTTAAAGCATTAAATAGAAAATTGCTTACTTTCAGCATCTGAACTGAAACTTTGTCTAAGTATTTTATTGGTGGCACTAAAGATTTTGTGATTAAGAAATCGGGTGGCATCTCTGTGAAATTGTCAGGAAGCACAACGATAAAAAAAAGATAAAAACTAATAAATTTATGCTAGTCATATAAGTAAAAATGCCCACAAAATCTCCCAGTAATGAAAAAAAAACTCCGCAGCGAATTGTCCAATATTCGGCAAAAAAATTTCTCATTCCAATTTTTCCCTAGAAAAAAATCCCAAACTCGAAAATAAATCCCTTAATCAAACAGCACTGTTAAGCACAGATAATAATAGAGTGGCCAGATCGCACAGTCTATACCATTCATCGGCATTTAAAAAATTCAACTGGTTGTTATATTGTGAGATTAATTTAAAAAAGATTAGCAAACATTTTGTCCAAGTTATTTTTATGCCATTTAATCGATTCTCCTGTCTGGTGTGCCAATAAAGTTCCAATACCAACTACATACATATGTATATAACATTTTTTTAATACAATTTACTTAGACCCTTAATGAAATCATAGTCACCATCATCATTATCATCATGCTTACAAATTAATGCAGTCAAGTGTAAATTTTTCACAATCCTTGTATATGCAAATATTTATTTAAGAGCAAACACTCACTCTCTGCCTTCCCCAATAATTCGTTGTAACATAAAAACCCTTGAGCTGTATGTATGTGTGTGTGTGTGTGCATTTCTTGTAAAAATATACTTACATACATAAAACTAAATTTAGTGTCATAAATTTCGTATTAAAAAAGTTATATTTTTTTACTTTTTCATTTAAGAACATTTGTTGTTAAGTAAAAAATAATATCGAAATAACCATATTGCTCTCTCTCTCTCTCTCTCTATATATATATATATAAATTTTGAAACTGTTTATTTTGTACTAAATAGTTTTTGATTTCCTTGCCAAAGAGTTGAAAACAAAACAAAAACATTATATGCAGCACCTGTTGCCGGCCTTAAGGCAGAAGTTATTTATAAAAGTTGTTTTTTTTTTTGCTCTTTCCTACACTTAATTAGGTTATTGATTGCGACAAAATGTTTAAAATTTTTTGCTCCAGAAAAATTTTTAATCTATTAATTGATGTAAACAGTATGCAAAATTTAAAGCATATATTTTACCTCAAACATTTTATTGTATATGTATATGAAAGAGAACGTACATAACGTATACCTTATTTAAAATTTAAAATGTTTATATAATAATAATACCAAAATATTTAAAATTTTTAACCTCAACTTATCATTTAATATGCATTAATAAATTATTTGAAAAGTCGTTTAACAGAAAAATTAGCTTAAAATCTATAGGCCTTATTTATAAAATATAATTTAAGTTTACAAAAAGCTTATCCAACAAATGTCTCTACAAAATTTGTTGTGTAAACTTTTTGTTAATATTTTTTTTAATATTACAGTATATGTTTATAAATAAAAGCTAAATAAATCGATTTTCATTATATAAAAATTAAATGAAAATATGTACATACCACAAAGGATTATAAAATTTAAATGAATTTTAAATTCTATGACAGTTTTGTTGTGTAAATACAAATACAAGAGAGAAAAAAAAACATTTAATTATTTAATGACTATGACCTATTGATTTTTCCACACATGTTTTAAAATTCCCTTCTGTCCCCTATAGATTTGTTCGGCACGGCTTTTGTCGGTTTATGTCCCGTTTATTTCGATTTGGGATTTAAGCGTTGACATTTTTCACTTTTAACTTAATAGTTGAGTATGTATTAACAAACAATTTTTAACTGGCATCTATGTAATATACTTGTTCAATTTAAATTACTATCTATGGTTAGTCCTAATTTACACTATGTAAGTCTTATTGATATGCTGGTTAGTTTGTTAGGAGAGAGAGAGAGAGAGAGAGAGAGAGACGAGGGGAACAGAAAAGTGTCTGTTCCGTTCGTCTCTCTCTCCTAACACACTAATCAGCAGCGATGCCAACTATTTATAACCCAAACGCGCTACTACCTTTCTCAAAACGCGCTAGAACGCGCTAAGTTACAGCATTGTCAAATATATGTAGCAAAAATGCGCTATTTTCTACGCGCTAAATTAAATTTCAATAAAGTCGATGTATGTATGTATTAGTACTCGTATATACAATTAATTTTTCAGATTTTGCAATACTGCTTCCTTGAAATTATGTTTTAATTAACTAAAATTATTTAATACAGAATCAGAATCGCCTTCCAATTAATCGAAATGCTTAGTTTTTACTTTTAATTTATGTATTTCTAAAACTTTGTAACAATATATAAATTGTCGAATAGTTTTGCGATTCTAATGCTTTTTGCACTTCAGCTATAATTAGGGTTGCCAGTCGTACTGATTTTGCCAGTACATGTACTGCAAATCAGTTATGCATAACTAGAAAATCAGTACGCAAATGTACTGATTTTTTCATGTATGTACTGTTTTTGTACTGTTTTTATATATTAATTATGATCAATGTATAAGAAAGCCTGTCATAGTGTTTATTAATTTTCTTTGAATCACCAGTGATCTTTACTTTACGTTCGCCTTAAGGCGAATTTATTTTCAAAGTGGTTTCCATATAATGCTCAAGCAAATTCTGCCAAAACTGTCAGAGATCATATAAATTTTAGTTTAAGTTAATGTTAATTTTATTGAGATTTTTTTAATTTCAATTTGCAAGAAAGATTTGCTATAAGTGATTTCTGATACATGCAAATAATGAATTTAAAGTTTCTTTTTCGAAAATTTTTTTGAAAATATTATTTTTATTAATTATATATGTCTTGGTACAAGGTATACTTGAATTCATACTTTGTTTTAAGAATGGTTAAAGCTAGGAATGTAATTTTTCGCTTATTTTTACTATTTGCATTTGCTAAAATGTATGCGAATATTTGAAACAAAAAAATTTTGTACTTCTTTTACGAAACAATTTTGCCATTAACAAACGTCAAAAACACGAAAATTATTTTAAGCCAGCATGAAAAAGATAAATATAGGGTACGTTCGTAGATTCAGCAAATTTATGCAGAAGTTCTGCGAATTTTTTCTGCGTATGCGTGATCAACTGTTGCACATGCTTTGCAACTGCTCAATATCTGTGCGTAGTTGGCATTTTTGAACGAACTGAAAACAATTTTTAACCCGGCAAGTAATTTTATTTAAGAAAGTTATCATCTCGTCGATGTGAAAGCACAAAAAACTCCTTATAAAAGTTTGCACATTGTGCACATGGCTTGGACGTAGCTGACTTATAAATAAGGCATTCTTCAAAGCTTTATTAGAAAACTTTTCTATAAAAAAAGTTTTCTCATAAGCATCAAAATTAACTAAAGTCCAGCGGTGTTTGGAAATATACCTATTTCATTTTTTAAAAAAGAAAAGGCATTGTATTTTCGACAGCAGTATTTTCTGCTTAAGACTAGTCTGTTAAAACTTTAAAAAAATGTTTTGAGCACCATTCATTACTTCGTACAAAGAAATTTGAATCGCAAACAATACTAACTAGTCATTGTTGTAGTAAATTCCACGCGAAACAAGTGTCACTCATTAATTTCATATACAAACATATGTATGTATCTTTCTGTTTTATGAATTCATGCCCAGTAAAAAAAATGGAAGTCATTCTGAAGGAATCACATTTTCATTGCTTCCAAAAAATCGATATTTTTAATTTGCCAATAGTTAGCAGAAAACCAAGTAAAAGTTTATTTTAATCACACAAAACCTTGTAGTTTTTCCATAGTTTTAGTTATTACTCACCAAAATGTTAAAAAAATCGATTTTTTGAAAGAAATTTATGAACTAATTTTGGCCTAATATTTAGAAGTTATTTGCTTAAATTTACATGAAAACACTGTTTCGCGTTTAAATTCGTATAATAAGAAACGAATTGTTAAAATATGTAACTTTTTAAAATTTTTCCTAGATGAAAATATTACCATAGAACACAAAAACGGAAATTTTTCTTAAAATCGCTTCTAATTCGGTGACTAGGCATCGAAAAAGAGAACTTCTTGCAATGACAACCCTATGCAAAAATCATTAGATCGGATCGAAATTTGAACTACTTCCAGACTGCAAACTCTACATTTTCATGACTTCTTTGGAATGTCTTTTTTTACTGGGATGTTTTTAATAAATTAATACATATTTGCTCAATGCAAGACTCAGTTTAAATAAAATGCTGTATGTAGTACATCAATGCATGTAATACAAATTCATGTTCTTATATAAATTTATTTTCATGTGATTTTTTAACGTATTGTAATATTTGCATTCGCTTTCGCAAAATTTAAAATGTATTATTCGCATTCGCATGCGCTAAACTGGTATTAGCTACATCCCTAGTTAAAGACTTTTATATTGAAAAAATTAATGTACTGATTTTTTTTTCAATTGTACTGATTTTTTTCTTTCATGCACTGATTTCTACGATTTCAAAACTGGCAACCCTAGCTATAATAGATGCTTTGTAAGTTATGTACATTTTTTGGGTCATTGTATGTAGTACATATTTTTATTTGTGAAATTTCAAAATATTTGCCATTGCAGTATTAAAATTCGTTTTTTATTCTAACCACAGTCAAGCGAATTTTGTTTGCGACAGGTGAATCATTAACTAATTAAAAAAATTTTATCGGAGTTTTGGATATTAGAAAATTGTTAAATTTTTACAAAAAAAGTTTAAAAAATATTGAACTGAAATGATATTAGATGCGTTTGAGTACTTTTCCAGTAAAATCCAGTAACTGAGTAAATACTGAGTAATTTAAAGAAACTACTCTCAATAAAAAAGTTGGCAGCTAAAAGTACGCGAACGGAAAAATTGTAAAATCCAGTAAAATATACACAACAGCTGATAAACAATTTGACGCTAAAAAAAATTATACATAAGTATGTAGATATGTATTGCAAAAAAACCTGAATATAATATTGTACTACGTGGTCCAATCGAGATGAAACAGACTAGTTACATTATGGTCCATGTAATGCAGTCATGGATCATGTCGTTTTCACACAAGCATTCAATGCAATATGGAGTAGTTTTGGGGTTAGGCCGATGTAATGCAAATTTGGACCATTTTGTCCAACCCTAGGACATAAACCTCCTTTTTTCACATATTTGGAGTAGTTTTGGCGTATTCCTACTCCTCTTTGGAGTATTTACATACATGTATGGAATAGTCGCATTATCTGCTAACAATATACAAAACTATACATACATAAGTATATATTATTGCTTCTGTGAAGCACTTTGGTAAAGCAAAAAATTATGGCTTTTTGGAAGCTGAATAAATTGCTTCTACATGGCTCATCTCGCACAAAAAAATCTCCTTATTCATACGCAACACCAAGTGATTCTCTAACATTATCTCCCTTACTCGCGGTCTCCACCTGACATAAAATAGCTAACTTTAACATTAACTTCTAAGAATTGTTAAGTGGTGAGCATCAATATACTATACAATCTTGTGCAAGACCATTTGCACAAGATTGTGAATTGGGCTATAGTTTTTATGTACTCAGATGCAAAAGTTACTAGCTTGCAAATTTTTTGTTTACTTTTTCCCCTATTTTGTTAGAGAGCCTGCCTTATGTTAGTGCTTTTCAGAAGCAGTTTTCGAAGCTTTTGTGATCAAGTAAACAGTACATTGCTTCCCTCAGTTGTTAGTGCTTCCAAATCAGATTTTTTTTTGCTGGGTAGTTACTGGCTAGCCGCATGGAAAAATTATATGGTTTTGAGAAAATCGATGAAGAATGTTTTTTTCATTTGTTTTATAAAAATACACCATAGTATATTTTCTTTAATAATAAAAGTAATAGATACATATGTTTTTATTTGAACTTACGGGCCTGGCCCACGATGTCGACAAGAAGCTTTCTATAGCTTACTTGCCGACATCGCGCATCAGGGCGTTAAAGTTTCTAAACTTTTTACCCTCGACGTGAATAATTAGGATGTACAGAAAAAGACAAAAATGTTTGTTGCCGCTTATACCAATCATCACAACAATATTGTTCACTTCCTTTCAAGTAGTTCCAATGAGTGCATTTATTAAGAGAAATATACAATGGGAAAAGAATTTTATATATCCTAATATATTCAAGATATCGAAAAACTGAAAACAAATTTAAGAAATGTACACATTAATCATATTTAATCGATCAATAACTAAATTTTTTGAATATTCCATACGGGGAACCAGTAACCGTCCGACTATATGTATAAACAAAAATTTAACTATACAAATCTATTAACTTTATTCACGTTTAAAAACAATCGGTTATGTTCTGCATTTCACGTGAAATTACATCGTTGGGAAATTGTTGTTATAAATACATATTTCGAACAATTCTATGAAAATTCCACACGTTTTAATTTCCCGTGGAATACATAAAACATACCCTTATATTTTTCTGGCATCAAACTTAAATAAATGCCAATATTGTTCATAACTTAATACATTTTTTTTTTGTTATTTTTAAAATTTCAGCAAAAACCAAAAACTTTTGTTTCCCTTTGCCATTGTTTGTTTATATTTAAAAACATATGGTTTCATTTTACTGGATTTTACTGGCAAAAATTTGTCCAGTAAAAACTTGCATTTACTCAGTAAAAGAACTGTCATTTTTCTCTCTCAATTCGCCCTCATTTACTGGATTTTGTGTACTCGAACGCAATCCAGTAAAAAATAGTAAAAATTTGTACAAATTTTTGAGTTCTCGAACGCACTTATTATTGACTTTATTCAAAACGCGCTAGTTTAGCGCTTTTTTTTAAACGCGCTAAGACGGAAAAAAAACGCGTTTGGCATAGTTAAAACGCGCTAAATATAGCGCGAAACGCGCTAATCAGCTTATCAATAAGACTTACATAGTGTAAATTAGGACTTATGTATATAAATTTATAATAATCCAATGCACAATATTGTACGCATGGCATTGCAATGTAGCATTTACTTTAGACTAAAAATATAGATATGTTGAAATACACTTGCTACTTTTATGTATACTATATGCATTACTAGGAACTAGACTTGGGTCGAACTCGTTCACTAGTTCATTTTTGCCACAAACCACTGATCAAACCCATTTAAATTACATGGGTTTGATCATTGGTTTGTGGCAAAAATGAACTAGTGAACGAGTTCGACCCAAGTCTACTAGGAACAACAGTTTTTATTTGCTCAACATGGGCAACACTTAACCAATTGAATTTTGGTTTGGTTATGGCTATGGCATTATGGCTAAGTTACGTCTAATTTAAGCTTTAAATGCAAACTGATAGCTGAAAATAAATAAAAATAGCTCTGTTCATTTACTTTCCCAGCACAAACTAGCAACGAGAGAGTAAAGCAGAAATTTACAAAATTACTCTCCCAAATATAAAGAACTAAATACAGTAGTTTTCCGATCTAACGAACCTAATTGTAGTCAGGCCTGTTCGTTAATGTGAATTTTTCGTTATATCCAGTACTAAGTTTGAAAGGAAAAGTATCATCTATTTTATTAAAAACTCAAGGCATATGTTATCGTAGTATTTTTAATATTTTATTAAAAGAAAATATTTAAATACATATTTAGCGAAAATATCAGTAAAAGAAAATTTCATAAAGCACTAGGTATAATACAAAAATAATTTATTTAAAAAACTGGTTAACCACAGTCTGTTTTTTTTTTTTTTGGAATTGATATCTTTCTCTTAATGGCATCCTCTTGAAGCTCTCTCCAAAGCAATAAATTTGAGCTACTAATTTTGTTTTGTTGAGCCCAGGCTTATTTTCTATCCATCTATTCAAATTTAAATTAATTTTTTTTTGGTCAGCCAACCATGGCTTGCATTAAACTATCCTCCATAAATTTTGTTGTGAGTTTTTTTGGCTTTGTATTACAAAATGGCAATTGTGTTGCACAAGGAACCTTTGAAAAAATTTGTTTCCGATTCTCGCGAACTCACCTTGCTTTACTTTTTTTCTATTGCGATAGCCAAAATTACTTTTTTATTTTTTACATAAATCTTTAACCCGCAGACCATTTCGATGATCATAATGATGATAATTTTAACTTTATTCTTTAAAAACAATCTATTTCTTTTACGCATATTGATGTCCGTAGCAAAAATTACTTCTCACAACTTACTCTCAAATGATATCAAATAAAATCTTCAAAAGAAGAAAACTAACGGTACATTTTTATTTACATTCTTTTTTAGTAAATTTCTGGTAGCAATTATGTTTCTTATTTAATTTCACATTTGTTCGTTATACCGAGCACAAAATATAATTTTTGTATTTTATAAAGGGTGTCCCAACAAGAACGCAAGATTTAAATTTGGCGCCATTCGAAGTGTCATTGTTTGACATTTGAACAATTGTTATTGTTTGCTAGTAGAAGGTACGAGGTTAGTAAAAATGGAGCGCTACACGAATGAACAACGCATTCTCATTGTGAAATTGTTTTACCAAAATGGTGAAAGTTTTGGGGCTACAGTTCGCAAATTTGCGATCAATTTGGGGTCACAATAATGCTCCAAAAGAGTCAACTGTAAAGACATTAATGGATAAATTTGCCGAAACTGGGTCTGTTAGTGATGTAAAGACAACAACGCGCCTTCGACCAGGTGGATCTACCGAAAATGTCGCAGCTGTACGTGATGATGTCGCTCAAACGCAGGTCAAGCGCAAACAGTCAATGGTATTCGGTATCGTGAAATGATAACAACCAGTTTTTTCGTGCCTAGAATTGAAGAAATGAATGTGGAGGGCATGTGGTTTCAACAAGACGGCGCCACATGTCATACAGGCAGAGAAACAATTCAATTGCTACATCAGTCATTTCCCGGTCGTGTTATTTCGCGTTTTGGAGACCAGAATTGGCCACCTAGAACGTGCGATTTAACACCATTAGACTTTTTTCTTTGGGGTTTTTTGAAGTCGATGATTTATGCGAATAAGCCGACGACGACTCAAGCCTTAAAAGAGGAAATTGGACGTTGCATTAATGAAATACCGCAGCATTTATGCAAAACGGCCATTGAAAATTTCATTAAAAGATCGCGTGTGTGCCAGCAAAGCCGCGGCGGCCATCTGCCCGATTTGTTGTTCCACACATAACCTCATTTTGTCTACTTTACGATATAATAAAGTTTCACGATTTTTTTTTTAAATATCTGTGTTTTATTTAAAATTTAAATCTTGCGCTCTTGTTGGGACACCCTTTATAAGGCACTCAGTAGGAAAAAATTGGATGTTCATTAAATGCGATGTTCACTAAATCGAATGTTCGTTAAATCGGAAAACTACTGTACTTGTAAAAACTTGCAAGACAATTTTATTCATAGCAGAACTATGGATAATAATACAATTGTACTTTTTCTGATATATTTTGTTTGATAATATTTTAAACTGCATTTTTGATGTGTAAACATCTATACGCTAGGGGGTAAAAATCTTTTGACTTTGATTTCTTTGCTGAGATTTCTTTGCATTGTTAAATCGGTGTGAGCTATGTATGAGTGTATTAGTGTTTGAAAGAAGCAATACCAAGCAGAGAAACAAGTCGACCGGCTCGAAGCCGACGGTGCGCCGCCGCCGGTTATTTTTCTGTATATTTCCGTACACCAAAGGTGAAAATGAACCGTAAGAGCTACGGACTTGAAATTTGGACACAATGTGTAGACATTTGGCCAATACAACAACAAATACATGAGAGTTAAAAACTAAAGGGTGTTCCAAAACGAGCAACGAAAAATCTTAAAATACCATGTAATATACATACATACAATTGTATGTACATATATACACTTGAAATTTTAAAAGTTAGTGTACACTAAATTTAAAAAATTTAAATCAATGGGTGTTCCATCAGTTAATGCAATTTTGACTTTGTAATTTTGACAACTTGCTGTATCTTGGAAACCGTAAAAGCAAAACTCTTGAAATTTTCAAAAACGGTAAAACTAAAAAATCAATAAAATATAAAAGCGCCAAATATAAAAAAAATCGCCAAAAACAAAAAAAATCGCCAAAACGAAAAAAAGCACCAAATTAAAAAAATCTCTAGGACTAAAACAAATCGCGAAAAACCGGAAAAATCGCCAAAATGAAAAAAATTATTAAACAAAAAATCGCCAATATGAAAAAATCGCCAAAATGATAAAATTGCCTAAATAAAAAAACCCCAAAAACAGAAAAAAATCGCCAAAATGGAAAACCCCAAAAAAAAAACGCCAAAATGAAAAAATCGCCAAAATGAAAAAAAAATTGCGAAAATTAAAAAACCCAAAAAGAGAAAAAAAACGCCAAAACGAGAAAAAAGCGATAAAACTGAAAAAAATCGTTTAAACTGAAAAAACTTAAAAAAGGAAGAAAGCTTAATAAAAAAAAAAATGATCAAAACCGAATGTGCGCGAGTCAAAGTCGCACTTTACTGAATTTATTTTAATTGCAATGCGTACACAACAACAAGAACAGCAACAACTAAACGATGAACAACAGGAATTAAAAATTAAAAAGTAAAAGTAAAGGCATTTTTCATAGATGAGCACTGCAGTACCACTAAAGTTTCAGTAAAAACAATAAAAAATGTTTAACAAGTAAATTTTTAATGATTACTAAAATTTTTTTCTACAATTTTTATAAATTGCCTAAATGATTTTTTATATGATGAGCTGCATTGAATTTTCAGTAATCAGTAATGCCCGTATTCATAATGAAATTCTACCAAGTGGCTAAATGTTTTTCATACAAAAGTTTCAAAATTTGAATGAAAAAACTTTGCCACTTGCTACAATTTTATTATGATTACGGCCCTACGAGTTTACTGGTAATGCAAATTAAATTTCATTAGCAGTAAAAATTTACTGAATTTTTTTAGTAATCAGTAAATTTACTGTTTACTGCAATTTTGAATGCAGTACATATACATATACTGCAGTGTGCCCATATACTAACCAAATAAGTTTAATAAAACAAGCAAAAACCAACAAATTCATATGTATTTACAATATTGAAAGTTTTGATTAATTAAAAAAAAAAAAAAAAAAAATACTAAAAGCATAAGTACTTCTAACTTAAAAAAAAAATTTCATTACTAAATGTTTACACATCTCCTCTGTGATCGGATTCACATTGCTTTTTTTTTTTTTTTTTTAATTGACATTGAATATGAAATTCTTTACACAATTTCGTATATTATTTAATATTTTTATGAATTTTTCATCATTTTGAATTTTATTCATTAACAAATACAAAAATGTCACTTTCCATCTCTGATCATATATATATGAGAAACAAACAAAATTATTTGCTATTATTATATTGCTTGATCGAAGGCCGGATTTCTACAATTATTGCATAAGTTTGCAATGTCAAATGCACAAGATTGTGAATTGGTCTAATGTTTAAAGTGCCAATATACAAGTCAGCTGATTTCAATAAGCAGTGATGCCAAGTATTATTTTATTTTAACTGCTTTGAGCCCGTTTAGATGAAGGATGACATAGCTGCGACAACGCTTACATTCTTCTTAAATTCAATTTTATCAATATTTTTTATTCGTTCATTCGCAGCAGTGTTGCCATTAAGTAATTAATTGTTAGTTTGGGAAATATAGAATTAATATACATAGTTCTACTTTTTTTTTAATTTACCATCAATATACAATAATTCATTTTCTCTTCTTAATTTATTTGTTTATAATTTTTATATTTCATGCACTTTACAAATAGACTATTCACTAATTTCCCAACACCATAAAAAATGGGACTAACTGGCAACACTGTTCGTAAATAGCACAACAAAAATATGAGAGAAACAGATATATATGTAAAAGGGCAGGGCTAAAATTGTCGCTTCAGTTCCCAATACTTGCGAGTTTTACTACCCAGCAAGCTTCCCTTCTTCTTCTACCCTACAAACGGGCTCTACGGAAAGTAAAATAAAATAACCCATCTTGGCAGTTGGGTAAAAAAGTGCATTTTGAGGTGTTGCTTTATTAATCGATTTCAGTAGGAAGGAGTTACTCCGTTCGGTTTTATTTATTTTTTAGTTTCCCGCTATAAAATAGAAGTTACTGCATTCTTATAACTTTTGATCAGTCCTCCATTTTTTTGAATATTTTTACGATGATGTCCGTATGAATGTATTAAGGTTCAATGATGGCTATGGCGGTATGGCGAGTCACCTATAATCAACTGCAGTGTTGCCCATTAGTTTGGTTCGAACAGCTGTTTTATATAGTTAGAGTTATGGCACGTGTAATTTAAAACAACTGGGAAAAACAACGCCTTTTGATTAATGCGACAAATTCGCAGAAAAAATTCGGTATAATTGTTAAAATTGTTTTCTGTTTGTGTAAAGAAAAAATAAATCGAAGAATTTAAAAATTTTTGGAATTTTTCTCTGCCTTTCGAAAATTCCGCTCGCTCTATTGCTCAAATATGCCGCTCGTTGCCTGGTCACTTCCATAGTATTCGGTATGTTTTAATTTATTGCCATTCATAGCGTGGCCTCGGCCTAACTCTACTTCTTTCTATCCCTTTATATATATTTTTCATTCCGTACAAGTTATTTGACACATCTAGTTAAAACGTACTTTCATTTATATCAACTTTTTAATTGTAAATGTTATTGATGCCAAAAAGTTACGTATCCTTAAGTATTTCTTTTATATACTGACTTATCTAAATGTACAATTTTCCTTTTATAATACAAGTCGTTACATTAATTCCTATTAAAATTATGTAATATATTTGCTTTATACATATTACGTTTCACGCTTTGCAATGGCAATTTATGTGGTAATATTCCCTTGTCTTTTCCTTTCCCTCATCAATTATGTGATTTTAATTCATACGAAACAAGCATCTTTATGTCATAAATACATACTTATTATCATATTAAATTATTAACAGCACAACAATTAAGTGATTTCCTATAGATATTTCCTAAATACAAGTAAGAAAACAAAAATTTGCAATTTCCATGTAATCGCCTTTTTTGTGTTTCACATATTCGCTGCTGTGATAAAGCAAATAACTACTTAAATGCCAATTAAATTACTTAAACGCCTGTACATTTGCAAATCAACATATTTACACTGGTCTTTCGTTTGACGCTCTAATTAAGTTTAACTTTTATTGTGCAGAAGCTGAAACGCAAATTACATATTCCTGTTTGATAATGAAAAAATTACCACAAAAATGCTCAACCTTAATTTTTATATTGAAAATTCTTATTATTGTTTCTAAATGATTACTTATTTCAAGTGGACCTTAATTATTTTTTTTTTACACTTGCGTTAAAAGGTAGCCTGATAATGACAACATTTGTATAATTTAACATGCGGGTGCTTAATATGAAATAATTGATCGGCAAATACACGAAAAAAGTAGAATAAGTAAAGGCAAAAAAGGCAAAAGACTGTTAAAGGAAAACATACATAAAATAACTTCAGTTTGCTTTAACTGCTGTAAGTTGAAAAATAAGCAAGGGTAGACCTGAAACTAATTCTAGTAAAAAATTCTCCCAACAATTTGAAACTCTTGATATTGAATTTTATTATTTTTAAAATTTTTAAACAACAAAATGCATTGAAAATTTTTCCATTTTCCATTTTCCAAAATAAACAAATAACAAATTCAGTGTGCGCTGCGCCAATATCAATATCGTGCGTTAAAATCAAATTTTGAAATAATTGTGGAATTCTCAATGAGTATCTTAAAATTTTAATGTGGCAACATTGTGCCATCTTGAAATTTTCATTATGAGCATGCAACGATATAAAACACAGTTAGAGAATTCACAATGAGTATCTTAAAATTTTAACGTGGCAACATTGTGCCATCTTAATTTGTGTCATTGTGAGCAGGCAACGATATAAAACACAGTGTTATGTTGAAGTATTAAAATAACAAAAAAATTTTTAATTAGAAATTATTGTTGGAAAAATTTATTAAAAGAATTTTTGTTGTGCAAAATACCTAAATACAGCGAAGAATACAAATAGTTTCTCATCAACTGCAGCTGCGCTGACAGCTTTAACTTGTAAAATGACATGCTTTGTATACTTTTAAATTGGTCACCTGGTAACAAAATCGATTTACAAACAAACAAAAACAACAAACTTGCCAGACCATATTAAAGCATTAAAATTTAAACGTTGCAATAAGACATATGTATCTTAAAACGCTATTGTGAACTCCCTAAATATTGAAAGCGTTGTTTTTATTAGATTAAGAAATAAATTTTATAAACATGTGCATACACACATATGTTTATGTATGTATGCTCATACATATAGATGTATGCATAAGTGCATGAATACAATGAAATATCCGCCTCATAATCAAAAAGTTATAAGCTGCAAACAAACAAAAATGAAAGTTAAAAACGCCAATGTAATTTTTTAGGTGCAATAAATAAGAATAAATCCTTTAATTTGCTTAATATTTATAAAACTTAAAATCCGCGAAATACACTTTACGTTAGGGGGAAGTTAATTGTAACTCACAATTTCGACGTCTGCTTCCAAACACTTATAACCTTAAACGTGGAAGTACATAACACGCCTTCAGTGCGCTAATGCGATACACGCGGATGTCAAAAAAGTTGAAATATTGTGTTTGCATAAGGCAAGTTACATAGAGAAGTTCGCGACGCGCGTACCTCGTAAAAAGTTCAACATTCTTCAACTTTCACGCATTGTATACAAAATGACAGCTAGTGTTGCCAGATTCATAAGCTAACATACACAAAAATGATTAGAAATTAATTAATGGACAAAAAAAATTATTAAATATTTAAAGAAAATAAAACGTAAATGCAAGACAAAAAATAACCGGCAAAGGCTTTAAATTTTACAACTAAAAAAACCTCAAAAGCGTGTTGTGTAACTTTCCATTTGTATAGCGTTAAACGTTTAACAAGGCAGAAAGGCGTTGCCGTGTAACGCGTGGTATGTAGTTCCACCTTAAAGCAGTTAATAGCTTTTATTTTGCAGTCCACTCTTCCCTAGCCCAAAAATAAAATTCCAGTCATGATCTGTGTTCATAAAAATGTCACTTTTCTAAGATTTTAATATTATTAAAAAAAATAATAATAATATCTAAATTAAAAGAACAACATTTCAATAAAACAAAATCAATTCGAGTGTTGTGTATATCTAATAGCTTTTGTGTGCGGGGGTGCTAGAAACGATAAAGTTCTTTATGACAGTTTGGATTTTCTCTCTTTTTCTCAGCATTAAAATACATTTTAATAAAATGAATATTTATTTGCTATTAATTTGCTGTAAAAATATGTACACACATATACGAATATAGATTTTTATAGATTTATAAGTAAAAAATCGGATATACGTCTTACATTTTAATACTGGTTTATGGGAAATAAGTGGTTGTAAAATAAATAGTATATAATCGTAAAAATGTAATAACATCTGATTGAATTTTTAGATTATATGATTGCATTTACTAAACACAATTCAAAATAAAACAAATAGTTCAAGGTTTAAGTACTTTCTATATGCACACATATGTGTACATACATACGTACATATGTTGTGTTTTGAATTTAAAGAAAAATTGTTAACGACAAAAAAAAATATTGCATGTATTTTACATTAAAAGTATTTCAACTCTGCGGAGAGAGCAAGTTAAAATCAAGGTGAATACATACCAGGTGAGCTTAACTCAGCAGATGATGATCAGCTGCTAAATTCTCTGATGTCTAAGTCCCGTTTGACACGCGTCAACTTTTGTTAATCAACTTGTTATTCAGCTGCAAGAAAGACGGAGAAGGAGATTCAAATATCTCTTTTTTTACTAGCTGAATAAAAAGTTGATCAATAAAAGTTTTAGTGTAGTTTTGCCCCACTCTTTATTTTATATTAATATCTCTGTAAATTGATATTCTAAAAAGAAGTAAATGTGAAAAAAGCCAAGTTCCTATAAAAAATTTCGGGCATCAAGACTACTGACACCAAGACTTGGCAATATTTTTCACAATTTTACCACTGAGAGGAAAGAAGTTATAAGGGGTTAAATAAGGACAATGGTTTCCATTTCCCAATAAAAATCTAAAATAAAACACTTGTATACACTAGGGCATGTCAATTTTATTTTGCAAAAATCGTATAGCAAAAACGTAATCTACACGAAGTTTTGAGAAAATTCTCCGAAAAAACCGCGTGTCTTAAATCAATCCCTATATTGCGCCTCTCAACATGAAAATGTATTTCCTCTTCTTTAAAACAATTTTTTTTCAAATAAAAAAAAAATATGCACTGAAATAAATGCTACTAAATTCGAATCATTCTCCACTTACTTTCTGCTTTTAATTTTTTCGCGAGCTACCTTAGACTTATCCATAATACTTGGTTCCCCATTTCCATCTTTAAAGTCAATGTCTTCAAATACGGCAGCCAGTAGCCAAACAAGAAGCTCAGGAAGAGGAAATAAATTTTCATTTGGAGATACGCGGTATAGGGTTTGATTTTACACCCATGCTTTCATTGCAAAATTTTCTTAGAATTATTTTTTTTAAATCGATTTTTTTGTATTTTTCGATAGAAGAAATCTAATGTATCGAAAAATTTTGAAAATCACGATTTCAAAAAAATAATAAGTTAGGGCATTTTTATATTAAGGTAGCGATATGAAGATTTCGTTGTTACTATACGATTTTTTAATTTTTCTATCCATACTAATCGACCCGGCCTAATATACATGTTAAAAAATTCATTTTGATTTGTCCGATTTTTCTGACGATTTTTCAAGTATAAAATGACGATTATTTTATAGTTTATCGGGATTTCGACGATTTTTCGATAATTTTATCTGGCAGCCCTGAATGTAGCATTTCTTACAACAATGAGCTCACCTCATTGAATTCACTTTGATAAATGTTTTATCAAAGATTTTCCTCATTGTCAGAGCTGCCAAATTTCTTCGGATTTCATATCCAAAATTTCCCAAATCCCCATCCCTAAAACATTATTACGAAATCATTTAAACACTAACGTAGCAATGTATTATGAAATGCATTGGTGATGAAAATATTTGTGCTTTTGTAATAGATTAAAGAAATATAGTACAAGTTTCCAGTAGAAGTTTTCCTTGCAACGTTTTTGATGCCCAAAAATCCCGAATAGTAATAATACTATTTCGATTTAAACTCCTTAAAGTTTTTGTAAGTATTATATATTTTTTTTTTTTTTTTTTGTCCAGTTGTACACATATTTATTTTCATTTTACGAATTTATATGTTTGCATTCTAGATGTTTGAATCCAAATCATTATTATTATTATTATTTTATTATTTTGGTATTCTGAAAACTATTCTAAATGCATATTTCTGTACAATATTTTCAAAAATTAAATTTTTTATGGCTTTTATTTTATAACAAATTTCAGATAATTCGTACTAGATATATTTTCTTCATTGCTTATACTACATTAACACATGCATTTGTTTCATGGCAATTTTTTTTTTCATAAAAAAATTGTTTTATAAGCTCTCTAGCAAACAAAATAAGTTTGTTATTAATAAGGCAGTAAAAATATACACTTCATAATAAAAATTTCTTATTTCTTATTCTTTATTTTTTACTTGCAGCATTATTATGCAACAGCAGCAACAACAACAAAAAAGTATATAAAACACAATAACACTTAATCGCTTAAAAAGGCAAACAATTTTTACTCAACAAAGACACTTGAAATTCATAACACGAACTTATAAACCAACTTTTAAAAAAAAATATTTTAACAAACAAAAATTTCAAGCAACTATGAAAAAGATGAAAAATGTCACAATATAAATTCACTTTTATTCTAAACAAGCATTTATCGTTGGAACGCAAATTTGCGATCTGCTTATACAGTATTTTTTTTTTAACGTGATAAATATTTCTTCCGACAGGAATTGCTTTAACACGTTGACTGCCCCCATATTAAAAAAAAATCATTCCCAAAATTTTTTTTTTAAATTACAGTTTCACGGAGATTGTCATCGTCGTATTTAAATTTCAAATTTTGTCTTTAGTATTTTCTGTCGATTTGTAAGTGTTTTTAACATGTGTCCACTGGTGGTTCACATGGCGCTCTGTGAATATTGTTTTTAATGTGTACCACCCACCGGTGGTCGAAAATTATATGATGAAAAAGTAAATTATACGTGAGTACCACGGGTGGTACACATAGCTTCATATTAAAAAAAAATTGTGTCACATGGCAGCCAACGTGTTAAATTGGAACGATTTGTTATCAGGTCACAAAATTGTACATACAAAAAGAAAAAAATATTTACATTGTGAAATGTAGAATTTTAAAAACAAATGCTAAATAATAATAAAAACAAATATCTAAAACACATATGTCGAAATCATGTAAGAAACCCTTAATAAATCCCCCGATTCCCAAACTAATTTCAAAGTTAAATTTTTCAGAAGAAAAAAAATCCCTAACACAGGAACAAATCCCCTAATCTGGCAGACTATAACCGGCCAGTGCTGTCACGTTAAGGGAATTGGGAATTATCGGTGGAAAATTGCGATACAGAAATTAGTTTAGGCACTAGGGAACACGTGAAATATTTATTTTATATTTTAGGAATTGTTATTGTTAATTTTATTTCGTCATGTAAAATTTCTGCTACTTCACTGTGAATTTAATTGTTCTTCTTCTTATATTTATATAAAATTTTGTGTTATGACATATAGGCTTTCTATCTTTGTATAAAACAAACATACACGTATGATGAAAATAAAATAATTGAGGGCAAAACAACGTTTGGTGGGCTGAGCTAGTAATTCATAAAAAACCCAATTTTAATTAATGTTGGTTCATTAATTGGTTCGCTCGTCTTTTTTCACAAGTGATAGAATAAAAGCGTTCAGATCAATCTTCACAAATTTCAACAGGGCAATGAAAGAAAAATTAAAAATAAATTTAATATTCATAACTCATTTTCCCCCAATATTTTTATCAGCAAAAACAATTTTGTGGACGAAGTTATAACAAAAATATTTTGACAAATAAATTCCTATAATTCCTTAAAGATGAATTTCTCACTATTAACATTATGAAACGTTTCAAATTCTTACCAATTGACTTTCTTACTTAATTTGAAGTAACTTTTTTTTGAGTGAGTAATGACGTTTAATTTATCATTAGTTGTAATTTGTAATTATAGCTTGAGTCTTGTCAAAAGGATGTTTTTGCTTACTATGGATAATAAGCTATTCATAGTATTATGATGATGATTATAATACATGCGTCACTCGGCCTAAATTATTTAGGTGATTTGATATATTTTCCTATTGCTTTTCCCAAGCTCAATTAAATGATACTAACCAACCACCACTTCTAGTCATTAAAGTATACGAATTTTTTTATACTTTTTATACGAAGGCCTCCCTGCATGCTTTTTCAAACTTCCAAAGATATAAAATATAAAGCTTGAATAAAAGCCTTCATTGACATCAAGTATAATATTATATATGTAACTCTTGCTGGTTCGCTTTGGGATCACCCTCGTATTTAACAGTTACAAAAAAATGCAAATATTACCATTTTGGTTTTTAGGTCTAATAAATTTCCTCATGTTCTTTTTTATTTCCTGTTGCTATAGTATTCATAATACAGTACATGTATATTGCTTTTTTTCTAAGAATTTTCATAAAATTTTTTATTTTTGCTTTCTTTCTAACAAATCCCTAGCGTATTATTTTTGGTTTTTGCTTAACATACATACTTGTTGGTAAAAACCCTTTTTTATGCTTAAGATTATCTTTTTGTTTAATTAGATTATCAACAACATACATACACACATGCACACACACACACAAACACAATTGTGTGTTATCTTCTTACTTCCCTTACTAACGTTTTTCTTAACAGAAAAAAATTAAGCGTGAGAGATATTATAATTTGTTAATTTTTAGGGATTTTTCGTGTTAGGTGGCAAAAAAGAACATAATGAAGGTTTCTGTTAACAGTTTCAAAGAGAAAAACAACAATTAAAAAGATAAATAGATTGATGGCTGTAATTAAAGATGTGTGAAAGCATATTGCAACTGAAACATAAAAAACGGTGATTTTGTAAATCTTTTTAAAGCTATAATGATACGTTAAGACACCAAAAGCAATAGAAAAGTTTAAGAAAAAGGGAAAAAACTATTTTATAAAATTAACAGATTATATATATGTATATACATATATTTCTAATATACATATAATTAGGTCATACAATGTTTGGTTGCACACTGAAGTATTTTATTGACCGCCTGTATTGATGAATTATATATGATTTAAAATGTATTTTTCCTAGATATGTATAATACATACATTTATATTTTTGACTAAAAATCGCGAAAATCCCGAAGTTCTCCGAACACCACCACGGTAACACCTAAAAGGTAAAAATATTACATCGGCAACGTTGCATCTCAAACTGTAATTGGCCTTTGTGTTAATTCTTAATTTTACGTACGTATGCATGTATATTCTACAATGTAGAATGTACATGTAAAAGTTAGTATAAAACAAAGAAGGTGATGCCAGATTAATGCAAGGAGGGGGAAAAATGAATACAGTTTTATTATTTTAATGTGCCTAATACTAAAACATTGAAAAACACTCTCCAGATCCGTCTATTGCAAATAACCTCCAGGTAGTCTCGTCATAGTGGCATTCTGCCCACATAATCTAACCTAACAATTTGTGAAATATTTTATCTATGTTCTACGAATATTTTACGCAAGTTGGTATTAATTTATCTATTTACATGTTATGCTCAAACTAAATGCAAATGTCAAGCAGCAAATGAATTATGTAGCAGTTGAAGTTTTAAATACGAATACTAACTGCAAATTTTTTTTAAAGAAAAGGTGAGAATTTATATTGAAAAGAAACACAATTGTTTTTTTTTTTTTTTTTTTTGTTGCTTTCTTTATTAATTCTTACACTAAGTTTTGTATTCATTTGCTTAAAATAATCAGTAAATGTTGAACTTTATTTAAAATATTTATACAATTTGTTTTGTGATAAATTGCAATACATACATACATATATGTATTAGAGATATTGAAAAATAATTATTTGAAATATTTTAAATTTGTGTTTCATTGCGGTAAACACTTGTTAAACTATTATTCATGCTCATGCATGTTTCTGTAACAACAACCGGATTAAAAATTTATGCATGTTCATATGTTTGGAAAACTCAAAGATGTTTCTTTTGATATTTTGTTTTTTTTTTTACATGAGAAAAATGTGTTTTTCTATGAATATTGAAAACTATTGTTGGAGTTGCAAGTAAATACATTTTTGTTTCTATATGTAGATCTGAGCTGCCCGAAGTAGCACCAGAGTGCTGAACATCAATTGCCTTCTTACACAAATGAATACACATACGCGAACACATTTCTCTCGATGGCCAGCTCTGGTGTAGATGTATGCATGTGTCTACATCTACATACAAGTACATCTGTGTAGTAAAAAGTACAAACAAAGGATTTTAAATGAACAATTCTTGCAATTTTTAAGTAAAAATGTTGGTAGAAATTTTCTGTTTAAAAAAAAAATTATAAATAAATTTTATTTAGAGATCTTCCTTGAATACGGAACATGAAGCATCAAGTGTGAAGTTCGGGTTATGACATAAGTAACACCATCGAAATTTATGTCGATCATTAAATTTTTTGATAGACAGAATTATGCTTTCGATGCTGTATTATAGTTTAAAAAATTATAATTAAAAAAATTAAATGTTGCTTTTGCAAGAATAGAGTGTTCCCACTCAAGTTTTTTTGACCGGGTGCAATTAAGTTAATAATTTATGTTTTTTTTATTCTTAATAAACAATATTTTACTAAACAAGCAAAATAATAATTTGGAATTATTATGGAAAATTCTTGGGTAAAGGTTTCCTTATGGTGTGCATTAGCAACAGTAAAATGCGTATAGGATCCAGCTAACACATCAATAATCTCAATTTTGATGTATTTTTAATAAAAAAAACATTTTTGTGAAAAGTAAAATAATAATTAGTGCGTTAACAAATGTTAAACTTCATTGTAACAATTCCCAAAGAAAAATACTAAAATTGTTAATGTTTTTTAATATTTTATTTATATTTAAGGCATAACAATAAAAGCTCTTTTTCAACTAGTTCTAGTTCTGGCGGACACAAGTCCGGCCAAAAGCGTCAATGTAAATGAAAAGGGTTTGAAACAACTCTTTTAAATTCGTGTTCGTAGTGCAAATTTGTGTTATCTCTCATGATATTTGCATATGCTTGTAAACGCAAGACGTTCTCTTTGACAATATCTAATCAGCGAACAGGAAGCGATGTTAAGAAAAATTTTCTTCTAGGGAAAAAGTATAAAAAATTTCTAATTTTCGCAACTGATTTCTTTTTTAGCAAATTTATTACCATATAAAACACTGGTTCTAAAACCTTAAAGTATACTTTAGATTGACTATGAATATACGCCGCTGTCTTCATATAAATCTCACCAAATAGACAACAAAAATTTGATGAAAATTAGTTCGTAAATTTTCAAAAAGCATCTTAGACTCTAATGGAATTAAAAATTTTTGTATGACTTATATAAATTTTTACCTGCTTTCCTTCTAATTATCTTTAAGGTGGATTCTTTGGAAGCAATGAAAATGTTATTCCTTAAAACTGACGTTGAATTTGTTTACTGCGAAGCTATGCAATTATTTTTTAATTAGTCGTAGGTACATTGAGAAACATGGCAGTAGAGGAAACCTCTCGAAAATAATATTTCAAAAAATAATAGTTACAACATTTATCTAAAATGTTGTACGATAGCATTTGAGCATTTGTGATAGTATAAGTGAATCCGATTATACCATATTGGATAAATAAAGAAAAAAAATTTAAAAAAGATAAATGAATATGCATTTAAATATCTTCATAAGCAATAGAGACCTGCGTAAACAGTCTTGAAATGTAAATACGTCATGTTTTTTAAATGTATTCACGTCGCATGTATTATACTAAACCAATAATAAATGCTGTCGTACTATAAGCGAAGCACGATGGATGTATTGGTGTACGTGTATATCAGTGTTAACAAGCGATGTCGCCAAGACTGCTTGTTTGTAACAAAAACTCAAAAGAAGTAGTGTTGATTTGTGTATGCTTGTTATTTTGTATGCTATACGTTTGAGTGTGTGTGTGTGTGTGTGTGTGTGTAAGATGTAGATGATAAGCTATTATGTGATTAACCGCATACAACTAATGTTAATGCATGTGTGTGCGTTTCCATGTGCGCAGAAAAATAAAAGATCATACACACATACATGCATGACGTTTGTACACGCGCTCATGCGTAGAAAGAAGCAAGCATCACAAATTCTTCCGTCACGAAGTGTTTTCTTCTTTACTTCTATACCTACAATACTGAAACAAATTTCTTGCAAACAGTGTTGTTAACTTTTGTTTTATAAGATTTCGCTGTAGTAAAGCATATGAAAAATCCCTCATGTCTTAAAAGTTCTTATAAGATGTCTTGTGCAGGACACTAATAAGCAAGCGGCACGAATAAACCAAGCATTTAAAAATATTTAAAATTTTATTTGTAAACATTTTTTTTTTTTTTTTTTTTTTTTTTGAACTTGCATACAACACCAGTATTAATCATAATCATTTCATTACCCAACGTTCAATCAATTTCAGCGCCGACCAACACAAAATGCTGAAAATGTAATTAGTGGCATATTTAAAGTGGTTCTTTGCTAGATAAACTCACGCACATTCACCTAGTATCTGATTGAATACTCACATACACCCACAAAATAATTTCACACAAACACACAAGTGGAAATGTTAAAACTTTTAATAGAAACTAAAGAATGTAATTAAAAGTGGTGTTAGAGCAGCATTTGTCTATATAAATTAGTAGTAAAATTCAAAACTAAATAAAGTTAAATTTTTAGCATACATTTAGGTGGCTACAAAACTTTTGTCGTAAGTGGGCGTAAAAATGTTATTGTTAAAACCCCCAGCTGGAAGTAAATTCTACATGTATGTATGTATGTGGAATGTATTTGTGTAAGTAAGTATAATTTTATTTACATCAATTGCAATCTGTTTAACAGTAACTACTCGTAACTACTTTAACTGTTTCCAATTTAATTTTCAAGCCTCTACCTAATTTTGTTTATACATAATTACATTTATTTAAAGTGTGTGATATAAATTTTCACAAAGATTAATTGACTTTTAAAGCCTTTTGGCAAATATAATTATTTCAAGCATGTGTCACTTGGGTTAACCAATTTTTTAATTGAAATTTTATGGCTTCCTAAGATAAAACATACACAAGAATGATTTTAGTTATTGTAAAATAAGTTTATTTTATCAAACGTGATAATATGTTTGAGATTTTTACCAATGCAATTAAATGATTTTCAAGAATGTTAAAAATTTATATAAGTTCTCATGTATTTACACTAAAATTTATACTAGAATCAAATGGATATTACCATTGCATACTTTTTCAAAAGACACTTGATTCAAAAATTACTTTTTTGAAAGGTATTGCTCTGGGGTGTTCTTTCTTAAAAGGAAATTTTTTAAAGTACTTTTTCAGATAACACTTTTTAAAGATACTTTTTCAAATTGTACTTTGACGAAAAATACTGTTTCGCAAGTTATTTTTTCCAGGGGTACTTTTTCAAAACATACTTTTTTCAAAACCTAGTTTTTTCAAAAGGTACTTTTTCAAAACTTGCTCTTTCAAAAAATACTTTTTCAAAACGTATTTTTCAAAGGGTACTTTTTCAAAAGGTACTTTTTCAAAACCTACTTTTTCAAAAAATACTTTTTTAAAACGTATTTTTTCAAAGCGTACTTTTTCAAAAGATAATTTTTCAAAAAGTATTTTTTCCAAACGTACTTTTTCAAAAGGAACCTTTTCCAAATGCAATTTTTCAAAAGGTACTTTTTCATAAGGTACCTTTTTCAAGACATACTCTTTCAAAATTTACTTTGTCAAAAGGTACTTTGTCAAAACATACTTTTTCAGGAGGTACCTTTTCAAAAGGTACTTTTTCACATGATACTTTTCAAACAGTTGCTTTTGCAAAAGCACTTTTTCATAAAATAGTTTTTAAAAAGTTACTTTTTTGAAAAGTACTTCTGGACCAGGACCAAAGTGAGCCGGGTTTTCATGAAACTGGTAGCCTTGTAAAACCAAGCCCCTTCAGTACTTCTTTAGAAGACAGTTTTTTGAAAAGTATTTTTTTAAGTTAATTGGTTTGGAAGGTACTTTTCTAAGATATACATTTTTTGTATTTTTTAAGGAGCAGATTCATAAAATGTATTTGTTAAAAGTTTCCTTTTAAAATTGTGCTTTTTCAAAAGCTACTTTGTATAAGAATTTTTTTTAATTTATGTTTTCAAAAGGTACTTTTTTCTAAAAAGTAATTTTTTAAAAAGTATTTTTTCTAAAAACTACTTTTTCAAAGATAATTTCAACCTTTTACCTTTGTATAAGGTACTTTTTTTAAATTTATTTTTCCAAAAGGTACTTTTTTCTAAAAGTACTTTTTTCAAAGTTACTTTTTTTAAATCTATTTTTTCAAAAGGTACTTCTTCTAAAAAGTATAAGTAAAGTAAAAAGTGTTTTTTTTAAATGTACTTTTTAAAAGGTAATTTTACAGAAAGTACTCTTTAACTTTTTTTAAAAAGTGTAAGTAAAGTAAAAATTATTTTATTATTTTCAAAGGTTTTTTCACAGAAGATACTCTTTTATTTCGATGTATTTGGTTCGTTTGGTTCACGTGACTGCTTGCTACCCACAAAAAATCAAGTAGAATCGTGAGATTTCGTTTTGATAGATGCCACTCTACTTGCCGGAGTCTTAGCTTGTGAAATAAGGAATAGATCTCCTGATCACATCTACTAAATCCACCCGTTGCGTTAAGGGGCCGATTGGTGACAAATTGTCTTTATCCGTGAGTGCAGACTCTGGTGCCATAATCATTTACGATTTCACACTTTTTCCATTCTTTTCTAGGTGATAGAAGGACTTTGGAAATTCTAGTGAAGTCCGTTTTGGGTAGCATATAATATGAGGCTTTTCTTAGTTCTGGAGTAGGCGACCTAAGATTTTTTTGTGTCCGTAAGCTCTTGACATCCAGCAGATAGATGCCAGCAGTCTTGCACCAGTGCTTGGGAATACTACCATTATGTGTAAATCAGCTGATATAATGTTTAGTTTAGCATTTAGGGCTTCTAAAGGATTTGTACGTAAACTGAGAGATCTTTGAATTCTGTATGGTTCATCACCACATATTTCTTATTTGCAGCTGTCCACCATACTATTGAGACAAACATATGTCAATATTGGCCGTATAAATGCTTCATACATTAATTTGACAATCTTAGGCATTAAACCTCATTTCGCAACCAAAGGTGCTATACCATAGGTAGTAAGCCATCGATGGCTTTTTGTAAATTTTCTTTACATGAGAGCTTGGAATCCACAATAACGCCCATATATTTTGCGCTATCCGACAGGGTTAGTGTATAATTCTCTAGCCGTTGAAGTTGAAAACGGTGTACCTTGATCTCTGATAACTGATACTATCTATTCGGTTCTAGCTTACTCCCACACCAGAGCCTATGGCCTAGTTTTTTGGCTGTTCTTAAAGCATTGATCATGATAACACTTAACACGCCCAGCTCGAGGGATACTTTTTATAAGACATTTGTGAAATAGACGAAAATAAAAGTACTATTCTTTTTAAAATCTCTCTTTTGAAAAGTCTTTAATCCACATTTTCGAAAAGTACTTTCTTTCTTTAAAATAAATTGTCCAAAATTGTCTTAAATTTAAAAAAAGAAGTTAAATCTTGTTAAATATTTACCTTTTTTTGCAATATCTCAGTGTTTTATTTTATATTAAAAATTTTGTAAAACGAGTACTAGAAATTTCTTTGAAATGTTATATTCTATGTGTCCTGGCAAAAAAATAAAAAAGTAAAGACACATATCTATGTTTTTTAACAGTAAGTTCTCATTTCCATTTTACATACCACAATATTTTTTTTTTGTCTTAAAATAACAAACATTTCTGTAACAAGTTTCTAAAATGTCTTTCTAACGTGTATGTGCGATGAAAATACTTATGGGTATGTGTGTATTAGAGGGCTGCGTAAACAGTATTGAAATGTAAATACGTCTTGTTTTTCAAATGTATTGTTGTAGCATGTATTATACTAAACCAATAATAAATGATGTCGTTTAATAAGCGAAGCACGATGGATGTATAAAACACGAAAACTTCTTGTCCTTAACAAACACTCGAAAGAAGTAGCGTTGATGCGTTATTTTGCATATTGTACTTTTGAGTGTGTGTGTGTGTGTGTGTGTGTGTGTGTGTGTGTGTGTGTGTGTGTGTGTGTGTGTGTGTGTGTGTGTAGGATGTAGATGATAAGCTGTTATGTGTTTAAGGGAGGTCTTTTTAATGTCAATGCATGTGTGCGTTTGTATAAGCAGAAAAATAAATGATCATGCACACAACGTGTGTGTGTATGTACATGCATTACTCCTGTACCTGCAATAACTGAAATAAATGTCTTGCGAACAGTGTTGTTTAGCGTTTGTTTTAGAAGATTTCGCTGTAGTAAAGCATTTGAAAACTCCCTCATGTCTTAAAAGTTCTTGTAAGTGGTATTGTGCAGGGTTCTAGTGTGTATATATGCACGAATAAGTAGTTGCATTAGAAAGTGAAACTCCTGCATTTTTTTTACCAGTTTTTGTTGTTTTCTTAGTTGCTGCATAATGTGTTTTGGCATTTGCTTATTCGCTTGTAAGCTCCAAATATAATGTATTCACAAACACAGAAAAAACAATATGGAAGAAAGGAACAAATATTTTTTAAGCGTAATTTTATTTATAAAGCTACAAAAAAGTTTAAAAACACTTTCCAATACAAAAAAAAAAATATTATTGTAGATATAAAAATGTGTCATATATTAGCGAAAATTTAAAAATTACTTAACTGCTATACGATGTTCTTTATCGAAGAAAGAAAAAGAAGGCCAAACTAACAATTTCGTGCGAATGCACATAATTAATTTTAAGTTATGCATGTTGTTTACATTTTTTCATTCCAAAACTTATTTTGCTTTGTTATTAAAATAAACTTTGACTTGACGAAGGGCTAAGGAATATAGTCTAATGAATGATTTTGTCACAGGAGGTTAAACAAATTTAAAAGCGTTACACGTTTTGTGACGTGTATAATAATTATTGTGTATAATCAGCCTATGGCTGTGGAGTCTTTGTCGTATATTAAAGAAAACTTGTACACGTGTCCTTTACTCTAGTCCAAAAATCACGTAGATGAATATTCGACTCGACATACGGAATACGGCTGATTATTTAAAATTACTTCTCAATATCCAATTTGTCTCTAAATTTAACTCAAACATATTGAAATTGTTTCTAATTTATTGATTTTAATGATAATTATCATATCAGTCGCATTACGAAGATTAATTTTTCTTTACTTATGTAATTTTATCAACATCAGTACTTACTATAGTAACAATTAGACTGAGTTTTCAATTTAACTGCGGTCTAATGAATTAAGTACAATAGATAATATCTTTTTATTTATAGAATGCTAATAACTTAACTAAAATTGAAATAATTACATTACTTCGTAGCGTTAGCTAAATACTGTTGCTGTCATCATAATTTTGTAATAGGAAAAAGGTAAATATACATAAATCATTTTCTTTCTATTGCAGTATTTGAAATATTAGGCCAAATCACAAAGTATTCTATGGTGCCGTATTGCCATACAACTGATTTAATTTGAGAGAACAATTGTGCTGGCATAACATACCAGTATGTAGGTGAGAGAGTCGCAGAGAGTGGTATTGTGTTTGGCATAATTTTTCAACCGGGCACAACCCCGCATCATTGGCACAAAACCAATACACACACAACTTAAAAAACATCAAATGTTAAAAGAATACAAAAAACACTAATACACACAAAGCTGTGTGTACGTATAAATTTTTATGCCAGATTAATAAGTCTCGTGTGTTCTAAAAAGAACAAAAATTGTGCCGTATAAAAATTACTCTCGTGTGTGATACCCCCATTATACTAACTAAGGTTGCATTTTTTACAAAATCGCATGATTGTATAGTAGTGTCCTGCATAAGACATCTTATAAGAACTTTCAAGACATGAGGGATTTTTCAAATGCTTTACTAGAGCGAAATCTTATAAAACAAACGTTAACAACACTCTTTGCAAGAAATTTGTTTGAGTATTGTAGGTATAAGAGTAAAGAAGAAAACACTTCGTGACGGAAGAATTTGTGATACTTGCTTCTTTCTACGCATGAGCGCGTGTACAAACGTCATGCATGTATGTGTGTATGATTTTTTTATTTTTCTGCGTACATGCAAAGGCACATACATGCATTAACATTAGTTGTATGCGGTTAATCACATAATAGCTTAACATCTACATATTAAACACACACTCAAACGTACAATATGAAAAATAACAAGCATACACAAATCAGCAGTACTTCTTTTGAGTGTTTGTTACAAACAAGCTGTCTTGCGACATCGTTTGTTAACACTGATATACACGTACACCAATACATCCATCGTGCTTCGCTTATAGTACGACAGCATTTATTATTGGTTTAGTATAATACATGCGACGTGAATACATTTAAAAATCATGACGCATTTACATTTAAAGACCTTTTACGCAGGTCTCTATTGTATAGGTTAGTGTACCTTAAGTAGTTAATGGAAAAAAATTAATTCAAAATATAAAACTTTAGATTTTAGTTAGTTTTATTATTACTGTTCGAAGTTCGTTTGTTTCTATATTTATGATTTGATCAAGCTAAATTTCGTATTGCTTTGTAAGCCAAACTAAGAAAAATCACTGATTATTGCTTTTAGGAAATGTATGTATTTCCTTAAATTACTATCATAAAAATTGGTGTATTAGTTTTTTTAGTGTAAAGCACACCTTTTTTGTCTGATATATTCCTTTAAATAGAGAATAGCTTAGAAAATATTAAACTTCACTCGTTTGGATATTTACTCGTTTTTCACTTTAGTGCTTTTTACATCTCAAAATTACGCTTTTAGTGCTTTTTTTAATTTTTATGCGCTCTTAGAGCAAAAAAAATTGGCATCACTGATTGCGCTTTATGTCTATTCTGTTATTTATTCGATTTGTCCCGCCCTAACTTGCAATTATTAACGCCTTCAAAATACAGCGACACTGTAGTGTGTCAAACTAAATATTGAGTTGCCATAATGGCAAAATGTTTACATAATTATACAATTCACAAGAAATAGGTTTGTCATCCAGTGTGTAGTTTCTGCAGTATTCATATGCGACCACATACAGTTTTTATATTATGGTTCTTCATGAATAGGGATAGAATCAGCGATGTGAGTTAGTCTGTATGTGAATCATATTTTCCGAAAACCTAGAAAAGCTAGAAACTTTGTTCTTTCACATAAGCTGATGTGAAAAAACTTTTCCAAAATAAATTAGTATTGCAAATTAGTAAAATTAAATGGATGACTCCAGGGCTGGAAAATTAATTTTTTTTTATATATAAAATTCGATAGCTAAAACTATTTTTTTTAATTAAATATATTTTAGTATATTGGTACTGATGAAAATCAGTAAAATCAAGAAAAGCTGAAAGTTTTTTTTGTATATAAAAGTCACTAGCTAAAACGTTCTTTTTTATTAACCTCCGACTAAAAAAGGGGCGTTATAAGTTTATAGTGTGTATCTGTGTGTCTGTACGAGTCCACGTACAGACCAAACGGCTGGACCGATTTTGATTTAGTTTTTCCTGTTCGAAAGGTTACTTAATCGAGAGTGTTCTTAGCTATGTTTAAAAAGACTCGGTCCAGCCGCTTAGAAGATATCGCATCTTTTCTAGATATATTCGGGGGTTTTTAAAATGTTAATAATTTTTGTTATTAATTAAATATATTTTACATTTTAGAAAGAAATATATTTATCAAGTCAGTAAAATCAAAAAGAAGGTTCCAGGGCCTTGAATCAAAATCTTTCGTCGAAAAATACTCATCATTGTTCACTATAAATAAATTGGAAAAATAAACTTATGTACACTCTCCATATGTACGTACGTCGGTGAAGGGTATATAAGATTCCGCATAGCCGAATATGTACTTGTTTTTAACCAATTGAATTTGTACTAATTCTTATTATCCCATTCAAAATAAATCCTTAATTCTAGTCTTACATATAATAAGAAACTTCATTATTTGTGAACAGTCAGGAAGTAATCAAAAAATAGTAAGTAAACTGAAATACAATCTATGCATACTCTAGTTTACATTATCTAAAAACTCGCTAAAAAATGTTGTTTGAATCTATTAATTTTTTTGAATGATTTTCATACAAACTTTCTAGACAAGTCAACTGTTTAACTTGTGAAAACAGAGGCTTTGTATTTGTATTTATTACAATGTGTTTAAAACTCGTCAAGTAATTTCATTAAATTGTTTCCTTTTTAACAATTTGTCTAAACTTAAAATTCATTCTGCTTTTGCACACACCATGTTAAGAAAGGCTTTCAAGCGTATACACAATATTTAATTAAATTATATAAATTTGATATTAAGCATACAAACATACATACATATATACGTAGTAACACCTGTTGTAAGGCAGCCAGTCAACAATGATATTTCACAAAATTAACATATTCTCTAGTTACACAAATATTTATTTAGCTCTTCTCATACACAACAGTGTTATTCAATTATTATTACAAAAAAAAAAAAAAAAAAAATATGTTGGCTAAAATCCCTGGAATAATAATAATTTATATGCAAAAAATTATTTTATTTTTAATAGTCAAAAATAAGTCTTAACATAAATTTAAGTGGAAAGTGTTGAAATTTACATAGACAAGCAATTATATATTTAAAAGTTAATTCAATTCTAATTCTATATAAAAGTTAGTTCAAGTTTTATTTATATATAAATGGCTATTAATAATTAGTGTTTTTTATGGGAATTGTTAACATTTAAGTTTAAAATTTTTAAACGCACTAATAATCCCAAATTAATATTTTATTTATTAAGTAAATATTTTTATAAAAAAAATTTTTTCAGAATGATATCGTACATATGGCTAACGCTGTTATTCTTAACGAAGTGTATTCTGTGGGACTCCAAGGCATCAATTTTTGCTGCTTTATTTCCATAAGCCAGTGAATTCACGTGACCCTACAGGAAACAATCGAGAGGTATCAAATCCCACGACCTTTGAGGCCAATTGACAGGATAATTTCTCGAAATAAACTTATCGAAAATTTTTTATTACGGTAGCCGTAGCGTCATGCTATTGAAAACTCATCTCGCCCGATTCTGTGTCATAAATATTTTCAAACAAAAATCATTGATCTTGGTACGGTAACAAACTGCATTGGCTGTAACGCGAACTGCGGCTTCGTTTAAAAAAAAAGTCCAGTGATGCCACCAGCGTGTAAACCACACCAAACGGTGCATTTTTTCTGGTTATAATGGAGTCTGAAGGGTCTGTTGTGGACTTGTTTCACTCTATATGTGGTAATTTTGCTTATGAATAAAACCGTTAAAACAAAAATAAGCCTCATCGCTGAACACACGAAATCGTCTATATGATTAATTAATTGCTGACTAGTTTTCAAAGTAAAAATGGATTATTTGGTAGCATTGGTCAAGCGGTAATCTATTCATTATAATGTGTCGCAGTATACCGATCATAAATGTCAAAGAGTATGCCTGTTGGTTTGGCAGTTAACTCTTTCGTAAATGCCAGGATTCACTATCCTGCAATTGTGCGACCTTGATCTGATGTAGTCCATAAAAATTATAATTATTATAATTATAATTACACTGAAAAGAAAATCATTCATTCAGAGAATGAAACGATTTCATTAAATGTTCTGCATTATATCTATGAAACTTTTCATTAATACAATGAAGAATTGCATTGTATGTATGAATTCTGTCAATCTCTGCTCTTCACGTGTTCTTCATAGTTCATTGTATTAATGAAAATCGTTACATTGTTTAAACGAATCTTCTTTTTGGCTAATTTAGTGCATATATAAGTAAGTTCCACAAATTTTATCTTCTTACTGTATACAGTTTGTCAAACATTAATAAATAAAAAGTTATTTTGTTAAAAAATATTTTCTATTTCTTACTTTTTTAATCCCTTTTAATTTCAAAGCATTATGGTCGTCATAAATGCAATGAAATATATCACAATGTAATATTCTTCATTGTATAGCAGATATCTCTCTCTTTCTCTTTTTTTATCCATTCATGTCCCTCACCTCTACACAAACACAAAAAGGTTGTGCCAAACATCTTGTAAATGTGCTTGTTTTGTTAAGATTTTTGTTTGATTTTCTTAAACTTATGTTTGTGCATTGTGATTCTCAACAACATATTAAGAGTTTTACTATAAACATAAAAGTTTTGCGGCTTGCTGAAAACATTATTTGGGTTGAACTCTACTGATGAGTTCCTTAAATTTTACTTTAATAAATACATACACATGTACATATATTAAGTACATATGTATATTTTGTAAAAAAAATCTATATACTTTTTATTAAGTAGGTGGTTTCGAAGGGATATTTATTTCATGTTTTTAATAGACAATTTTCATTATTTACTGCTTATATTTCATTATAGTTATGAAAATCTCATCATTAATTTAATGACATTTTCTTTATATTAATGAATAAATTTCATTAAATCAATGAAACAACTACATTGTATTCATGAAAAAGTTTCATTCAACTAATGAAATAGTTTTATTCTATTTATGACATAGCCGGCAAAATTAACTTCATAAATACAATGAATTGCAAGGGCTTCATTAGCTGACTTTTAATGAAACATTTCATTAATACAATAAAGAACTTCATTGTCTGAATGAAGGGTTTCCTTTCAGTGTATATAAAAGTACATTAACAATTCATCACATCAGGGTTGTATCTTTTCGTAAGTCGTGCGATTGTGTAGGATAGTGAGTCATGGCCTTAAGTAATATTACTATTACATGTTTTATAATTTTTTTTTTTGCTCCAGCACCTGACAACACGGAATTTAAGATAACACAGGAAAATAAATTCAGTAAAGTGCGACTCTGACTCGCGCACGAAGGGTTCCGTACGAACAATAGATATGTATTTTAATACAAACTTCATCCTATATAATATATAGTTTTGACATTTTTTTTCGTTTTTGGGGTTTTTTCGTTTATTTTTTTTTTTTTGTTTTGGCGTTTTTTGCGTTTTTTCGGTTTTGGCGATTTTTTTTAAGTCTGCTCTTTTTTTAGTTTTGACACTTTATTTTCTCGTTTTGGCGATTTTTTTCGGTTTTTGGCGGTTTTTCATTTTGGCGATTTTTTTATTTTTGGCAATTTTTTTTTCAATTTTGCGATTTTTTTTTATATAATTTTTTTTTTTAGTTTTGGCGACATTTTCGCGTTTTGGCGATTTTTTTCGATTTTTGGCGTTTTTTCATTTTGGCGATTGTTTTATTTTTGACGATTTTTTTTTTCATTTTGCGATTTTTTTTTAGTTTTGGCGACATTTTCGCGTTTTGGCGATTTTTTTAGATTTTTGGCTTTTTTTCATTTTGGCGATTTTTTCGAATTTGGCGATTTATTTTAGTGTTAGAAAATTTTTTTTAATTTTTGCGATTTTTTTTTCGTTTTGGCGAGTTTTTTTTAATTTTTGGCGATTTTTTTTGCTTTGGCGATTTTATAATTTTCGGTTTGTTTAGTTTTACCGTTTTTGAAAATTTCAAGTGTTTGCCTCTTACGGTTTCCAAGATATAGCAAGTTGTCAAAATTATATAGTCAAAATTGCATTAACTGATGGACCACCCTTTAATTTAAATTTTTTTAAATTTTAGTGTTAATTGTTGTAGTCTGTACAAATTTCAAGTTTCAATATACATATGTTCATACAATTGTATGTATATTAAATGGGATTTTAAAATTTTTCGTTGCTCGTTTTGGAACACCCTTTAAATTTTAATTTTGTTGTTGTAGCGGCCAAGGTTCTACATACTCTGTCCAAATTTCAGGTCCGTAGCTCCTACGGTTCCTGAGAAAATACCGTGTGACGGACAGACGGACAGCGTAGCGAAAACAATAGGGTTCCTTTTCACCTTTGGTGTACTACGGAACCCTAAAAAGGAGTAATGGCAAATGATTTTAATCTTATTTTCTAATACAATAAATGCAGCGCATTCGGTGCAACTTTTTTTGTAAATACAATATCATTTGAATCAGCTAATTTCTATTTGCGACAAATACAAATTGCTCAATTGCAAAAAGTATTTGCCATAACTACTCGTACATACATAAATACATACATATGTATGTAGGTTCCCAGTGGGAATTTGAATTAACTCAGAGGTAGTTAATTATCAGCCAAAAATTAGTCAGAGGTGGTTAAAATCAGCACTCATTCTGCTTGTTAAAAGTGATCAGATTTAACATTGAGTGGCCGCAGGACGAGTGCATCAGTTTTGAACTAACCATTTCTTAAAAAAATAATTTAAAATTGTTTAAAATTTAAGGTGACTAAAAAATGTTAATAAATAATAAGCTAAATCATAATTAACTAAAAATAACACTTTTTATTTTAAAAGAAAGTGTTATTTTTATTTAATTATGATTTAGCTTATTATTTATTAACATTTTTTAGTCAGCTTAAATTTTAAACAATTTTAAATTATTTTTTTTAAGAAACGAGAACGGTTATGGAACCGTGATCACTTTGTTTGTCAGCCATCATACTTAACACTTTGCCATCGCGCAATAATGAATTTTATGCTGACATCTTCTCTCTGAACCTTGACTGTATCAGCTTTGAGTTAGCTAAAAGTTAGCTCAAAACTTATCGAAGAAGTTAGTTGTACAAAAACAACTCACTAATCTCTGCACCAGTTTTGAGTTAGCTTACATAGCGTCTATACCTGATATTAACTTTGATATAATATGAGAGAGAACGTCGGCACAATAAGAAGAAAAATATATTAATATTGATATTAATATCTATGTAGGGGAAAACGTACTCTTGTAAATATCATAATATTTCATAAATATCAGGCAGCCGTGCAGTAATCATCTTAGTTTATTGTAATATTAATGTGTGTTTCATAAAAATTTTTATATTTCCTTAATACATCGTGTATAATTAAAACATTTCCGCACATTTTTATTAAAAAATATTAATTTTCACTTTAATACACAAAATTCTCTTCACGCATCTATGTATGTGTGCTTTTTTGACACTTGATATCATAATATTGTTTTCTAAATATGTATATATTATGAAAACAATATTATAATATCTGATATAATATTAATATAATACTAATATTGCAGTCCACACGTAATATAATTCGCTCTGCTATGAAATTTGGCGTTTGCTGATAGAAATATATTTGATATTATATCAGGTATAGACGCTATGTTAAAGTGAGTTCAATACTTATCGGGAAGAAGACAGTTGTGCAAAAAACAACTGACTCACATCTGTATCATATATGAAATAGTTCAGAAGCTAGTTGTAAATAAGTTATCAAAAAGTCACCCATATTTTGAGCTAGCTAATAAAAATCCGACTGGGTGTTTAGGCAGAATTATATATACATATGTGTATAACACTATAATTTTCTATTTTTCCTTTTTATTTTGGTTGAATCAAAACAGAAAAACATTCTTTATGAAATTTTCTTCACTACATGACCACTTGTGTACTGCATATGTTTTCAATAGCAATTTTTTCTTCATCTTATATTTTTTTTGCTCTTTATTACTTTTATTAACAATATACCGTAAATTGGCTTATTATGTGGTTGTTTGTTTAAGTACAATACACTCAATGACAAAATTAACCAGTTTGTTAACATAATTCAACAGTTGAGTAACTGTAAAAAAAAACAAATATAACAAAAAAGGATAAGTGATGGTTAGAGTGAGTTATTTGTCAGTAAATAGTGATTACCTCTCTTGGTGTTTGTTTTGTCTATTTTTCTTTCAGTCGAGTTGTATTATTTCTTATCGCTGTTGCCGTGGTTGTAAGAAATAAATTCATTCACAAGTCCAAATAAGTTACGCTTTTATAATTATGTAATAAATACCCTTAAACCTTAATGATCATGTTGTTTACTTTGCAGAAGAAAAAAATCCTTTCTATTGGAAAATTATATAACAAAGCCAATTGTTTGATAAATAGCAAGAAAAAAATTGTATGCAACATGTTAATTAAAAATGTACTCGTAAGAAGTATCATTTCTTAAGTTAATTTACAGTGGGCTTGGAAATTTTTGCATGTGGAACGTGTAACTGTGTTTTATGTATTCATACCAGAGCGTGTGTTTTCTGATTGGTACAGTTATCTAATTTTTAGCTAATTTTTACTTAAATTTTAATATTATTTAAATACGATTTAATATTTTCAGTGGTTAATTAAAATTCTTATTAAATTACGATAAAGGTACGACAGCACTAAAAATAATACTCAAATGTCATGGAAAGCTTTCCAAACAACAGCTGTTTCACATAAACAAAAAAGTTAGGTTATTGTCATGTGTATGTTTTCAATAAAACATATAGTACGCTCATATCAGTTAAATAGACTTTAAATACACTAGGTTGGGAATTTAAGTATTATTTAAATATGCACTGAAAACACAACTTCGTATTTAAATAAAACTTAAAAATAATTACAATATGATTACCAAGTCAAAAATTGGCCCTAAGTTATTTGAATTTCGATAATAATTAAGTCATGTTTAGACTCGGCAGTTTATCTTGAAATAATTGTCTTCAATTCTTTTTTAAAACTGCTCGTTTGTTTACGCACAGACGGTTTCTTGTTCAATTTTCCAATTGTTTTAATGCAGCGAATCTTTCTTCCTTTACTTTTCGCTATCTCTCTCTTCCATAAACACAGACTTGCTTCAAGAGAAACTGCCGAGCAGTGATGCCAACTTTTGAGACTCAAAACGCGTAAAAATTTTTGAAAAAAGGGCTAGAAAGGGCTAAACTTAAAAAATATTCAGAAATAAAAAAATAGCAAAATTTTTCGAAAAAGCGCGAAAAGGGGCTAGTATTAAAATGTTTCTGTTGAAAATAAAAACATAAAATCAATTTTTGTAAAGTAATTTATTAGAATATAAATAACTGTCACGAGATCAACACATACATAGCTTTAGAGCTTCAATATTGTAGATATTTCATTTACATTTCATATTACATTTCAATAAGGTATGTACATACGTAGATTAAATAGTTAGCATATACATACATATATAATAGAAATATATATACATATCGTTAACTTAATACGAAAAGGCTCTAACTCATGTTTTTCATAGTTTACAGGAGGAGGAAAAAACTAAATAAAAAAAGATGCAATATTGATAAAAAAAATTTTTAAGCACATAATATTGCGTCTAAAAAAATTTTTTATCGATGTTGCATCTTTTTTTATCTAGTTTTTTCCTATTAAGTTAACGATATGTATGTTTACATATGTATCTAAGTAGATACATTTAACATTGGCCATTCGTTATTAAGTAACATTTCGATTTCTCGCTCTTCCAAAACCATACATTATCTGTTTTAGGCTGTACTGAATAACTTTCAAGGCATACAAAATTTGGAAGAAATAAAAGATTACTCTATATTATTCTTCTTTTTAACCCCCGACTAAAAAAGGGGTGTTATAAGTTTGTAGTGTTTGTCTGTGTGTCTGTGTATCTGTGTGTCTGTCCGTGTCCATGTACAGGCCAAACGGCTGGACCGATTTTCATTTAGTTTTTTCTTTTTGAAAGATGACTTGATCGAAAGAGTTCTTAGCTATGTTTGAAGAAAATCGGTGCAGACGTTTAGAAGATATAACATCTTTTCTGAAAAAAGTCGGGGGTTTTTAAAATTTTTAATTTTTGTTATTTAATTTGGTAAAGCAATATCGACTTTTTATTCATTTTATTTTGCTAGATTAAAGGAAGAAAAAGTTCGCAAAAGTTTATATGTAGCCATATCGAGCAAAAACTAAAAAGGGGCTAAAAAGGCTGAAAGATTATTGTAAAAAGTGCTAGGTTTGCGCGTTTTTTAGTTTGGGGCTAAAATTTTTTTTTTTCGCGTTTTGACTGACTGAAAACGGGCTAAATCTAGCCCTAAAAGGGCTAAGTTGGCATCACTGCTGCCGAGTCTAGACATGATTAGGGTAACCCTGGTTCTACCACAATTATTAGAAATTATTGCCAATGCCGGCTGACGTTGTCACAGTATGTGTCTCTTCCGAGAAGTTTCAAACACAGCAAAGAACTTCATATTATATAAAAACATTAATCGCCTGTACATCAAGATGAAATAATATGTATATCGCATACTAAATCATAAACCGTCACAACTTTTTAATTTTTATTCTTTATATATAACTGTTCCTTTTGTTTTTCTTTCTTCATTGTTTCTAGTTCTAGTGAAGGCTCTTTAAACAATATAAAATAGCGTTATGCTTGTTATTATGTTACATACTTGCGTCATTTGTACAGTATCAACAGTTGTTTGTCACTCCTCAACATCTAGAATGTTTTGAGATGTAATTGTTTAATATGTTGCCATTAAATTTTTCTTTCAAGCGTATCATGTTAATAAATTTTCTTCTGTCGCAACAAACAAATGAATAAATTCTTTAATTAGTTCAATTATTTCTTATAGTACTTTCAGTGAATTGACTAGATTGCGTGCAGCCTGCATCACAGCTGTCAATTCACACAACTTTAAAGCGACACGTTCAACAGTGTTCCTACAAGAAATGAGTGACCTAAACTAACAGATACAAACAGTATTACATTTGTACGGAAATAATATGCATAGATACATTAATTTGAAATGTGTTAATGCAAATTTTACACGTACACAATAATGCTTACATCACATTTTTCATAATGCCCTTCCAGTTTTAAAGGTAAAATTACATCAAAAATAAGAGCAGCAAATATTAAATGTCATTAATTACATCCTTAAAAGTAGAGCTGCTCCGCATAATCAAAAACTGTAAAAAAATTTGCAACGTTCCCAGTGTTCCCTTATCTAATGGAGTTGCCAGATATGACAATCGTGTGACAGTTTATTCCTCGTCGGAAAATAAAACATCTAAAAGCAAACAGATTGTTTATAGTTAGTTAATAATTAAATAGGGTCCTGCTTCTTGCTTAATTCGGCACCAGCAGCGATCTGTGTTTTTACATTGATATGCATCACATTTGCTGAATTCACCAGCATTTTTGTGTTACTTAAAATTGTATTTGAAAAGAAGTTATAATCAAAATGTCTCTATACAAAAATAAATTCTTTAAGAAATATATTTTTTGACATATTGTCATAATATTATTTTAAGTGGAATTTATTCGCTGTTGGTTAGTCATTATATGGCAAGTAGTTCTGATAGTAATGTGTAATTTTTTGCTGGGTGTTATTATATGTGAATTCTCAAATAGTTTATGTAGTGGTTGAAGTCTACTGAGGATTTGGTAAAGCATTAATTAAATGCATATAGACATGCTTAAGCATCAGCGAATAAATTTCACTTAAAAACAAATTCTTTATAAAATGTTTTTGTTCTGAGGAATTTTGTTCGAAATTGTCTTCAAATACATACAACTTTAAACGATAAAACATGGCTTGTCAATCATATCTTTTTTATTTTCATCACTCATTTACTTTATTCCTTCAATTTTCTTGTTGCTCAGAATTATCATACGAGTACATAGATTTCCTCCAAAGTTGTGCACACGTTGTCGCTATTTTCCCTTGAAAACAAATCTGTCATATGCACGGCTTATTATTTTACCTCAGATTAGTATTTGCCTATTTGATTTGATACTGTCTTCCCATATGACGTTAATGGGTTGAAGCACAAGCATATCTTTTACAATAAAAAACACAGTGAAAACCAAACCTTTTAATTACAATGATTTAAATAAATCTCTAATTCCCACAACAACTAAAAAAACATTTTTGAGGCGTCTAAAAACTTCCAAAAAAGTTGTTTTAAGTAAAGGCATACAAATATGCGAGTGTTATCCTTAATTTATAATCATATATATATTTTAAATTCATGCATTAGTATGTATGCATGTGTAGGTGAATGTATGTGTAAATACATATGTGTATTTGTATATATTAAAACCATCACCCACAAAAAATAGTTTTGATTTACAAAAGTTTTACTAAGCCAATTTCCATTGAAATTTTTATTTTTATAAACCTTTTAAAATCAATTATACTTTTTATTAATAAGGCACTAAAAACCGCTGTTTTAATTATAAAATAGGATTTTAAACTTTTAATCTGTTTATCAGTAAAATTACATAAACTTTTAAATTACCAAGACTAATTGATTCCTAAAAGCTTTCTTTCTTCATAAATTAAAAATAATTTGATTTGATACACATACATACATTTCTCTCGGAGGCCAGCACTGGTTTATAGACTTGGGTCGAGTCGAACTCGTTCACTAGTTCATTTTTGACACAAACCTATTCCAAACACATTTAATGAAAATGGTTTTGATCATCGGTTTGGGGCAAAAATGAACTATTGAACGAGTTAGTTCGACCCAAGTTTAATATAAAATACATGAGTTTGATCATGAGCTACTGAATGAATTCGATACATATCTAAAAACTTAAATTTTCTAACAAAGCGTACATATGTTACGAAATGTATGTAAATGTAAATATTTTCGTTTTTTCTCTATGGTATTTTTAAACTTAATAAACAATGGATTTTATTAATAATTTTCAAATACAACTGCTTCTGAAGTTACAAAAATTTGTGAAAAAAATTTACAAGACCCATTTAAAAAAAACGGGAAAACCCGGGTTTTTTTTTAATAATTAAAAATCCGGCTTAACATGTCTTATAATCTCATTGACTCCTATGGTGAATAGCAAATAAAATTTTAGTCCCCATAAAATTTTTATTCACCTCGAAGGGGAAAATGTTACCGTAAATCTCCTTTGACATTTTCCCCGCTGTCAGTTCTCAGTGAATGTAAAAAACGGGAGCAAGATCTATAAAGTTCAATAACTAATTGTAAAACAGAGTTAAATTTAATAATAGGAAATACAAAAATTTTGGATTTTTTATGTGACCTAAAGAGGTTTATACTCCATGCAAAAAATGTTCCAGGGAATTATTGTTAACAATCATAAAATTTATTTACTGATATTATCCTAAAGATAATTTTGAATATTTAAATGAAAAGAAATTATTAAAACTACTTGATGTATCAATTTACTTCGCCTGCAAAATTAAAGAAAAAAGATTATGGGAAAATGGAGAAACATTTCTAGGGAAAAATTATTCACGATTGCAATTTTGGGAAGCATGATATTTCGGGTGAAAAATTCTCACGATAGGGGAAAATATCAAAAATTTAGTGACAAATAACATTCAAACGGCAGTTTTTTATTTCTATAAGGAAACATCATAACATAAATTAAAAAAAGGGGCAAGAAACAACATTGAAATGCGCCTAGGATGCAGCTTAACCCCTCAATTTTCAATTTCAATGTATGTTTAATAAAAAAAATAGTTTACTAAATAAGTAAAATAATAAGTTGGGATTATGTTAAAGTGAAAGTGAGTTTGTTTGCTATGCTTTCACGCTAAACCCAATAATCCGCATTACCAGCTTCAAATATAGGATATTTTTTATTCGGTTCGGAATCGGTTTTTTTTTTGTTTGGTACGGATTTTTTCTGAAAAACATAGTTTTGGGTTGAGTAGGGTAAAACCGGTTATTAAATACTATTTAAATAGATCAACGCGAGCGGAGCCGTGGGTAGAAAATAATTATTTATAACATAAATTAGAAAAAACACAAAACAAAATACTAACTGACGTATTCATAAAAAATTTTTCTATTTATTTATTTCACAAATTTGCCATAGAAATATGTGTCAAATGAGCCCTTAATAAACCTTAAATATTTTTTATGAATACGGCAGTAATTATTTATTAGAAACAAAGGAGCGTGTAAAGAAGACAACAGTAAATTTTCGGCACAACATATTTATTATATTGCATAAACTTCAGTCCTTTTTGGACTAACATTCATTTATTATATATTTTTTTAAATAAAACTTATTTATATATAAATTCCTTTTTATCTTTTACACTATTTGATATTCCTTTATTTCAATTTCAAACAAATAAAACTATAATCTTCTCTCTCTCTCTCTCATTGTTTGGTTTGATCTCTTTAGACATTAAAACTTTCTAAAAATACTACAATAAAAATTTTTTATAACCTTTTAAAACATTTTTAATTATCTAATCTAAGTATTTAGAGAAATGAGAAAATCAAAGAGGAAAAGTTAAGCATATATTTTAAAAATACTTGACAAAATTTATAGTCAAATTAATTATTAAAAAAGGAAAACAATTAAAATCTTTTATTGTCTAACATACATAAGCCATTCAAACGTTAAACCTAGAACAATAATTAAAGCCATAAAATATGCAGTGATAATTTTTATACATACATATCGCTCATTTACTTCAATAGTGGCATAACTCAAAAAATTAGTTTTTTGAGTTAATAATGCAGAAAGATGCGGAATTTCGTATTTTATCTTGTGTAAAAATTTCATATAAATTTTCATATGTACCATCACCTCCTGAGAGAAGATTTTTTTTTCATTTCTCCATTGAGTTGTATGCAAATTGAAAACTTAAAACGCGTTTTCTGCAAAACTGGTTTTTTTGAGTTATGCCACTATTGAAGTAAATGAGCGATATGTACTCTTATATATATACATAGATACATGATAAGTAAAATATTGAAAATAATTAAATGATTAAATTTTAACATGCTTTTCGAAAGGGTAGCTTCTCATCTGGCCAATAAAACAATGTGTGTGTGGGCCCTTAAATAATTTAGATTCATAAATGCTTCTTGTAGCTGGCACTATACTCTTATTCAAAGATGGCGTATCATTTATATATTTATGTAACTCCATATTATATGCATATCTAATGAAAAATGGTTCTGTATAAAAGAACCTGCAAACTTCAGCAAGCTTCATTCTAAATTTGTTATGGCATTTGCTTCAAGATGAATAACTAATTATTTTGATATGGATATCAAATTTTGAAAAGAGCTTGAAAAATTCATTAGCGTCATACTAAATTTTTTATGGCATTTGCTTCAAGATGAATAACTAATTATTTTGATATGGATATCAAATTTTGAAAAGAGCTTGAAAAATTCATTAGCGTCATTCTAAATTTTTTATGGCATTTGCTTCCAGATGAATGACTAATTATTTTAATATGGATATCAAATGGACAGCTGTGCTGAGAATAATTCTAGTAAAAATGAATTGACGACATAAGAAATCATATACGCATGCCTGGAGAATTGTATTTCATGTAAAATGATAATATCAAATGCTCAGCTTTGCTGAGAATAATTCTAGTAAAACTAAATTGCCGACATAATAAATCATATCCGGATGCCTGGAGAATTGTATTGCATGCAACCTGATAATATTTGTATCAAATAAAAGTGTTTTTAGAAAAGAATTTGAGAAATCAATTGAGGCGATTCTAAATCAAATATGGCGGACATAATAAGACGGCACACAGTGGGCGCAATGCAAAAATTATAAGGAGTGGTTCTAGATTATTGAAACTTCGCACCGAATATTATGTTAACTAAATTAAGAAAACAATTAAATCTTCTCAAAACCCGTTACGCCCAAAGTCCACCGCCCATAAAATCCACGTGGATTTTTTCACATAAAAATTTTCCTCAGTCTTTAAATAAACTTTCTAAAATAAAAAGACGCATGGCGATTTTCATAAAATTTGTCCATGCCCGCCGCTCATGATGCCCATGCAAAACATAGATAAGATTTTTTTAATATATTGTTTGTCATTCGATAAAAAAAACATTATTTATTCTTCATCTATCATTTCTTTGACTACATCGTCACATTCCAAATACTGTTTGAATCGCTCATATCTTAAGCTGTTTATAAAAGAGTCTAACGAAACCAGTAAGCGACCAAAATTATTAAGAAACCGCTTTGAAATGGCTCTTTAAACATCTTCGACTTGGTCTGAGGAAAGTTTCAAATTGTAGGCTTTCATGCAAGTGTTTAATAATTTAATTTCTCTCCATTGCAATGAATTATTTCTTTACACAGTTCTTCATATGAACCAAAAAGAAGCTAATTTTTAATTATTGGTACATAAAAACTTTAAAATTAAAATCGCAAATATTATTATTCTTTCTTTTGTTAACTAAAAAATTATAAAATAATCATTTGCTTATCCTAAAAATCATATGGGTTTCCTTAGGGTTTTTGACACCAAAGTCCCACAGTGCGGCTGAACAATTACTTTTTATGCATTCTCATCATATGTTAAAAAAATGATTTTACTCTTAATTTAATATGACCAAAAAAATAGTTTGCTTTCATTCTAAATTTAATATGATGGAATAATTTTTCCCTAGCTAAAGTCTAGTTTAATTTGTCTTACCTTCTTTAGAAAATCATAGTAATTCATAAAAATATTTCATTCCATGAGAATTTAAAATACTGAACTTAAGTCCGATTAAGAAATTATACTTAATTTAAATTCATTCTAGATGAATTAAAATTTAATATGTATCAGGAATAATTTTTTTTTATTTTATATTCTAAAAAGGTATAGGACCTAATACCCGGCAGCGAGCTTTAAAAAAGCCTTATAATTTGCTTAAATAAACTCCATCGACCTTAAAACAACTAAGCGTGTTACCCCGCAATAATAGATGGCAACTAGTTCGCAAATGCAACCGTCAAAGAAAACGTGTACAAAGAATATGCAAGCTACTGCATTATTTTCTAAATTAATTCGAGTGCATGATACTAATATAGTATTGATGCATTATTCATTTTAAGAGTTTTTTTTAGAAAAGGATCCAAAATCAACAGAAATGTTGTAGTTTTGCTCATAAAATGTACTTCTAGTCCAAAATTTGTAAACTATTTAAGGAATTCAGTTTCTCTTTATCTTTGGTATTTCGAAACAAACAGATTTTCCTCAAGCCTTTTGTTTCTCACATAATTAGTCACTTGGTGAAGAGTTTTATACAATTAAGTCCTAAATTTGTTCAATTCGGCTGAGATAACAATAAATATATATCCAAGGACCTTTACTTTTGTGACAAATAATACATGGCGGACTTGGAATTTCTGATTTATTTACAAAATATTTTGACACTGTCCACTGTGCAGTAGTGCATATGTTATATTTTTCCCATAAACATGAATATTTTTCTGATAAAAAATTAAAAAAAAATGTTTTATTTTTCCAAAATAATTGGTCTTGTTCTGTAAAGCGAACTATTTGAAATCACACGATTTTAGAAATTTAACTCCGACAATAGAAATATATTTTTTAGATTTTTAAAAAAAAATTTTTTTTTTATATAGATTCTCAATTATCATATCGATGGCTTAATATAAAAAGGGCGTTTCTGAATTTTTTCGAAATCATGTTTTTAACATTTTCTGCTAGTCAATTTTCTTGCATGTAAATGATTTAGTTTTTATTCAGTTTTTTCGTTCTCCTGTAAAATATCGAATATTCGAGTTAAGCCTTTTTTATATTAAGCCATCGATATAATGAAAGAAAATTATCGTGTATGATTTTAAACACTTCTGCAGGATAATTATTAATATTTTTTTAAACGAGAAATTTACTCAGATTCTGTTTACAGAACAGAACCGAATATAAAAGCAATGGAAACTTTAAAAACATGAAATTCCTGTTTGAAAATAAGCTGAATTCGCTTTTTAATTTCCTTTTTCCGAAACTTACCTTTTTGAATTGTTTTTTATTATTTTTATAAAAACAAATTCCAATGGTTTTTACTCTCAAAACTTTTCAAAACTAAATTTAACACTTTTATGTATGTATATAAATATTTTATATATTTTGTTTATTTAATACAATTTATTTTATTCCTATAAATTTTTTTTAAATTTTTAATTAACGCGTTGACACTTTTTTTCACCAATTATTTATTATGTTTGCTTTGGCTTTAAAAACTCACTTGCCTTTTTCTTAAATTTTTCTATTCAAAATTAATATTTTATTGCGCTTATAAAACTTTTTGTTACCAAACGTTAGACGCCACCAACAAGTAACGAATGTTTGAATGTTAACAAAGTCTTCAATATTTATACAACTTTATTTAAAATTTACGAACAACTTTTCGTTTATAATCGTGCTTGCAAAGTTATGAAAATGCTGTTGTTGGTTTGGCATTATTCGTGCAAAAGAAAAATTCTGTTGCTTTTGTTTTTCATTTACATTGAATACGACGAAGCAAGCAAAAAAAAAAAGCTTTGTTTTTCTTCAGGGTTCAAATCTAAGATAGTGTGTAAATACAAAAAGCAATAACAAAATTACGGTGGATGTCTATACTAAGTAGTAAAATGTTATGCATTTAATGGTAAAGTGAGAAAATGAGTGCATTTAAATAGCCCACACATTCTCACATGTAAAAAAAAAACAACCGGTGTTTGCAGTCTAAAAAAGGATGGGAAATTCAATACAATTGTACATTTGTAAGAAATTTTTTATTTATAAAGGCAAATAATTTTCCAACAAATAATTCAAATAATTTTAAAATATTTGATATATATATATATATATTCAACTAGCAGATATATTAAAATCGTTGTACTTTTATTGTCTAAAAAGTAGATTTTGAGTGAAAGTTCAGTACCATTTTAAAATGTCCGTTTGACATCTCTGGCATGACTTAATTTGTTTGTTCTTACACCCATGTTATTTATCAACTTAAACTTATTGTTAGTACTTTTGTGCAAGATTGATCTCAGAACTTTCTGATTTTATGTTGGAAATAGTTGCTAATCAATTAATAATATTGCTTCCAAACTTCTAATAATGAACAACTAATTCGTATTTATATAAAAGTCTCTCAATACTGCAATATTTTCTGAAACCAAAGACCATGTACATGTATTCAGTTGCCTGGTGATTCAAAACATTAACTTGGCTGAGGCTTAAACAGAATCCCATCTGGTAGCATAGAAACCTCTAAATAGTACCAGAAAATTAACAGTACTTGCTTAAATAAAATACACTTCAGAAAGTTGCTGAAGTGTGTATCGATATAGAAAATGTTTGTTCGTTCGTTTCGTTACACGGTACAACACGAAAAAATTACGAAAATGGATTCTGGTAGAGAAGATCAAGAACTGCACCTTCCCATTTCTGTAAAGTTTTTGCTTATAATTTAACAAAAGATATTTGTTTTTAACATTTGTTAACACACTGATAAACCAAAATCAAAATTGATTTGTACACTGAAAGAATTTTTTTCATAAGTTCTATGAATTTCGACATTAATCCAATGAAAAAATTCATTAAAACTCAACCAACGTCACGCTTCGTTGGATTAATGAAACCAGTTTCGTTAAAATTATTTTAATGAAAACTACGTCCAATGTATTGAACAGTGTCATCAATGCAATGGAATAACTTTATCGAAACAATGAAATAATTTGATTAAAACGACGAAATAATTTCATTAAAACCTCGAAATAGTTTCATTAAAACAAAGAAATAATTTCATTAAAACAATGAAATAATTTCATTAAACAATGACATTATTTCATTGAAACAATGAAATAACTTAATTGAAACAATCAAATAATTTCAGTTTAGCAATGAAATGATTTCATTAAAAAAAAGAAATATTTAATGTATCAATGACATAAGGATAATTTTTCATTAGTTTAACACAACAGTTTCATAAGATCAATGAAACTTTTTAAAATTCAAGTCAATCGATTTCATTTATTTAATGATCTAAAAAGATTTTATTAGTTAGATGATTTAAAAACTAAATACATTTTTTTTATTTTTAATTAAGGTATCAGACTTTCATGACTACAATAAAATTTTCATTGGGACAACGAATACATTTCATAGCTATAATGAAATTATAAATTGCTGTATATTTTATTTATTTTTTCAGTTTTAAAGAATTTAATCTATAACTTAATTGCTTTAAGGCATGTGCTTATATATGTTAATTTCAAGCAACAACTGCAAATGTTTCTTGAATATAAAGGGTTTCTTAATAATTATAAAATATTGTTGTCATAAATCCAATGAAATATTGTTACGAAACTAGAATACCAACGAAGGAATTCCAATGAAATTCTTTCACAATATCCGTGAAATTTTCATTACATTTGTGAAATAATCATTAGATTTGTGAAAAAAAAAATCTAATGAAATTGTTTCGTTGGATTTATGAAGCTAAATTCTTTCGGTATACTTCAAGTTGCTTTAGTCAAAATTTTTATGAAAATTTTATTTTAACGTACACTCCATACTCAAATTAGTTATTTTAGAAGATGGCAGTAATGGCAGAATCAGTCAAATCATATCATCTTATTTTTTGAGTTATCGTATCGCTTAAGTTTGGATGTTAGTTAGTAAAAACGTGAGGCTGCCAGTGAATGTATTTCTATTTGTTTTGTACGAGTGTGTGTGTCTGTATGTACATAAGCCAGAAGTTTAAGTTTGTCACGTAAAAATCTATTTTCTGCAGATTTTTACGTAACAAACGATGTCAATACATTTTAACAGCCTTACTTATAAAAATTATGAAGGCTTTATAAAGGTTTTTTAAGAGAAATTTTCATAAAAAGTTTTTCTTATTAAGCCTTTATAAAGCCTTAATAAGTTTTATAAATAAGACCGTAAATGTCATGGATTTTGTCAGCCCATCCATTACACAATTTTATTGCATACGTTGTTGTAGATATTATTGTCATTTTGGTCTTTACTATGCAATAAATGGCAAAATATTTCAAAAAAATATATTGTTCTGACAGTGAAAAAGCAAACAACATTGAACAATGTTGCCACCTCATTACACAATTCTCTTGATTGTACAATAAAAATCAAAAGTCTTTTGATATTTGCCAATATATTGTGCCACCTGTAAATATGATTTACACATTGGTAATATTATTGTACAATACGAAAAATTGCACAATTATATTGCAAGTGGGTGGGCCGCTTAATGCGCAACACCACGATGGAATTTAACTAATTCTGCCATAACTCCTTTGCATATGAGTACGTATGAGTAATACTGATGAAGAATAATGTATTAGTCATACGTAGTAATCACTTGCAAAAGAACGAATGTTGAATAAAGTTTTCCAAATTGAAACTATTTAACACACACACACACACACACACACACACACAAAATGTATGATTGTTTTCCTTTGCTGTAGTTTTTGTAAAGTTGCATGTACTTCATATAAATACACTCCTATCGTGAATAACAAGTGGAATATTTGTTCCCGTGAAATTTGTATTCCCACGGAGGGAAAAATGCTATCCCGCTATCAGTCCCAGTGAATGTAAAAAAGGGAGGAAGATTTGTAATGCTTAAAAATTAATTGGAAGTCAGAAAAATTTAAGTTAAATAAATAGAAATACACAAATTTTAGGATCCAAATAGATTTTTTAACCTTAAAATTGTGTTTTTAAATATTCTAGGTGCAGTGGGGAAAAATTTTTTAGTATACCACCGCGGTGCACCATCATAAAATTTATTGTGTGTGAACCAAAGATATTCATACCCCATGAAAAAAAGTTTTGCATGGAATTATTGTTAAGAATCATGAACCTTGCTTACTAATCTTGTCCTAAAAATAAATATTTATAACTTTTAATATACATATAATTCAAAGGAAAATATCGAAATTATTCAATGTAATAATTTAGTTCGCCTGCAAAAATAAAGTGAAAAAATCTAAGGGAAAAGTGACAAAATTCACGTGAAAAATATTATTCACGACAAGGGGAATCAAAACAAGGGAAAAATTATTCACGATTGCAATTTGGTGAAAACTGGAAATATTTCGAGGAAAAAATATTCACGATAGGGATGATATACTTTCGGTTATCTAAAATATTTTTATCCAATATTTTTCGATTGTTAATGTTATATAAATGTATGTATGTATTTGTGTATGCGGGTGCTTAGTTTTAATATAATGGCGAGTACATACTATGGCATTTTGTGACAGCGCAATAGTGTGTACTGGTGCCAACGTTTGTCATTTCCGATATTTTTCGTTGTCTAAGATTGCTTTCCATATAAAAAACATAATGTGAAATGGCGTTGCACACATTTTTAAATTGATACCAGAAAATTAAATGCCAGGCGTGTACTCGGCATAAGATTAATGCATTAAACACATTGATCACATCAGGCTGCACTACTTCAGGAGTTTAAATGCCGCTAGCAATAATTGTCGCCCTGTGGACAGCTACTTAATTATTTTGAATGTGCATATGTATATGTGTATGTATGTATATATTTCAGTGGTACCACTTTCACATACATATTTCACATTTATAACAATAAAATTACTTATTTAAGATATACATATACACATCACCTAAAACTATAAAAACGAAAGAATTTATTTCTTTATATGAATTTTTAAATGTTCTTTCTGCTAAATAATAAACAATAATTTTATGCTATCATTCATTTCACATGTTCTATATTATATAGGCAACACTATATTTCCTCATTGTCGCTGTGCCTGCTGTGGTGAATATGTTTAATGTTTAAACCATGGGTGAACATCATGTAGCATATTTTTGCAAATCGAATTCACACGTATTCTTATTCTCTTTCATTTAGTCTTATCTGAGATAAATTTTTGCTTATCTTTTTACTCATTTTTCTCAAATGCACTGCGAGAAATTTTTTATGAATGCTGTTTATGCTAAAAAAAATGCTTTTGCTTACATGAAAATTAAAAATTATTTTCTCTTAAAAATTGATTTTTTAGTCAGAATTTAAGTGAATATTAATGTTTATTTATTACTTTTTGTTGAAACGGTTTTATAGAAAAAAATTGTTTCATAAAAAAATTCATATAAGAACTACTTTTATTAATTGTTTCTGCCTGTGTGATTATCTTTTTCGCTCACTTACACAACCTTAACTTTATCTTGGTCACCCATGGTTTAAACCACCATCAGTGGCAACTAACTACACTCACAATTAAAAGTAAAAAACATGAAATAAAAATTAAAATAAAGTTTAATGATTAAACAGAATACCGGCTTCAAAACATTTTCCATACAAATTGACACAAAAAACAGCCGCAGAAACCGGTCGTGAGATAGAATCTATTTTATTTTGAGAGCGTTTTTTCTTATACTCTCACATATCAATGTTCATTCTCACAAAAATGTTACCATACTTTCAATAAATTTCATACATTTTGTAAACAAAACTACAAAGAAAAATAAGCACAAAAGAAAATAAAAAAAAATTAGAGAGCATTTGAAGTTACTGACGTCGATGTTATTATGGGCTTGATTAATTTGTCAGCGATTTTCCTGAAGCTGCAGACTTTATTCTGTTTCTACATTTAAACTAAAAAATGCAGTCTCAATGTAAGCTCATTCGCATATACATACACATACATATACATACACATGCATACACATACATACATACATGCATAAGCTTTTTTCTTGTTGTTAGCATTATCTTTATGACGTAAAATATTTACTACGACTCCACTGTCATACGGTAATAACTTGTAGGGAATAACATTTTGCTGTTTGGAAATACATAACTCCTACACAAAAAGTGTAAAAAGGTTAGTTAGTAGATATATAACCTGTTGGTGTGGTTGTTGTGTTTACTCACACTTGTAAATAGTAAATACATATGTATGTAAGTATGTACCTGTTAACAAGCCCATACACATTTGTGTATGGTTCAAGAGTATGTGTTTGTTGATGGTAGGCGGCGCTTAAGTACATTAAAGAAGACACATGTAAATATAAAAAATCATCTGCATTTCTACTTGTAGTTACTTTTTTAACACAGATGTTATTTGAAATAATTTTACATAGATTTCTGAGTAAAAATCTTCATTATTCATATGTTTATTGTTGAATTTTTTTTTTATTTAAATCGGGGTTGTGTTGTTTCTTTAAAATAAAACATACCAAATTATGTACAGTATTAAAAACACATGCATAATCTAATAACTTTTCTGGCGCCTAAAATTATTATTTATTACATTAAAAAAATATTATTGCTATCTGTGTAATTTTTTTATTCTCATCCTTGTAATAAGTGATGATTATTCATCATAAGTTGGGTGAAACATTAAAAATCACTTAATTTGTTATATGATACGAGTGCTATGATTTGTTTTTCCTTCTCTTATTTGATGCAAAAGTCATAATGTCCTAATTACAATAAAAGGATATGCGATATTACTAAATATTTATTTAATTTTTTAATGATGAATTTCTAATAAGCAAAAATAACGTGTAAAAAGTCATAGGAAACTTTTAAAGGCTCAGCAAAAAACATACACAGAAAACAATTGTTTTGATAATTGAATACGAAAATTACCGATTCAATAAAAAAATATTGAATTTTCTGCATATTTTATTGAAAAAAATTGTATGCATGTTTATTGAAAATATATTTTTTCAATCAATAAAGAAATTTAAAGAATCAAAGAAAAAAGCTGTTAAGCAAAATTTTATTTTCAGTGGTAGTTATGATTGTGTGTGGATGAATGCTGTTGTTGACTTCTTTTTTCTTTCTTTTTTCCTTATCTATCTTCCAATAGATCTGGGTTCACTTTATGAGTATTGTAATTCAAATTTAATGCAACTTAATTTGAATAAATATAAATTAATGATACTACTTGTAAGACATAATCAAATTGGTGCAAATTATTTTCTTAGTGATCATCAGTTGGATGGATTTAATTGATAGTTTTCTAAGCTTAGGGGGTTTTTTTGGTAGAGCCTAGTCTAAATTTTATTTTACATTAGCTGCGCCCGGCAAAGGTTGTCGTATCCTCAATTATATTATTTTTTTAACTACAAATTACTCCACATAGTGGTCATTTGTTGGATAAACAACTAAACAAAAACCTACCGGATATTGACCCGAATCTGTGTAGAAAATTGCACATGTACTTCTGTTAATAGCTATCCAAATAAATAAAATGCAATTATTTGCAAAGTATATTAATGTCAATATCTAGCGATAACAACGGAAGAATTTTCGAGATAATCCACTTTTAACTTATGAACATTATTATTTTTTCGAAAAAATCAAAAAGGGAAAATAACAATTATTTTGTGGTAAAGATTAGTATATTAAGGAATACATCCAAAATTTTATGAAAATGTAGTTCTCAAAATAATTTTTCGCTAATTGCAAATTTTAATGAGCTTTTCTTAAAACTTAGTAGATTAGTATTGTTTTATATCTTTATTGTAAAATTCGTTATAGGCATATTTATAATTGTGCGGCATATGTAGCTCGATTTTGTCTTAAGTCGACTTATGCAGTTATCTCTTTTAAGCACAGATATAACTTTTTAATTTTTCTCGATGCCAAAACTACTCACAAGTTGCGGAAACGGGGCACATGTACATACCAAAAAGTTAAAAATCGTGCTTTTTTGTTGCAAATTAGCTAATTCGTTTTTATAAGCAAAACTCAAAAAACCCAACTGCTATCACTTGAACAATTCTATAATAAATTAAATTTTTACCTTGTAAAATTAAACAAACAAAATTAGCTACGTGCATGATTTTTCGTTTAGGCTAACAGTATGTAACAACTACGACATCACATCACTTTTTTATATTCATTGTTTATGTAAATTCTTTTAGAAGGATAGAATAGTATATTTAATGGAATTCTTTAAAATGTGTAAGTAGAACGTAAAAAAATATTCAGCAGAAATATTACATTAAAGAATATTTAAATATGCAAATCGAAAAGCAATGCAATTTTCATTCTTGTACATCAATAACCGATTTTATAAATATGTTTGTATGTACATACATCAAGGCTGCCCACCAGTTATGCCAGAATTCCTTCACCAAAAATGGCTAAATGTAGACAAAAAAAATGGCTAAAACTAGCTAAAAAATCATTAAGCGCCATCGAATGCAAAAATCATGAACTTTAAGCAAAAACAAAAAGGTATTTCATATGTTATTTTTTTAAAGCAAATCGGGAACTTTTTCAAAGCCAATAAAAGCAATAAATTGAAGTAATAAATAAAATTATCTTTCTTCAGGTAATCAAGAAACTGCGCAAAAAATAAAACTATTTTTCACAAATAAACAATCAGGAAAATTTACAATGTATGTATGTACTTGAGTACTTGTAGTACGCCTTCTATTCATTTGTATATTCTGCTATTCAGTCTTTAAATTTTTGGGTTACTAATCCATTCCTTGCGAAATTTTTGTTTATACTTTTTGTCTATTTTCCATTTTTTAAACTTTCATTTCAACTTTAATTTATTTTTTATTTTCACTCGTGTAAAACAAAAACGACCCTTGTTTGATTGATATCATAAACCACCAGCTAGACCCGTGAATATGTGGTAAAGTATTGAAATAGAAATACACATATACATTTTGTATTCCTCTCGCCATGTTTTTACACAAAAATAAAAAGTTGAGGTCACAAAAATTGCAAGTTTGAACCGGGATTTATTGATATTAAAAAAAAAAACAATAAGATATTACTCTGTTGTATTTTTTTTTTTTTTTTTTTTTTTTTTGTAGTAAATAAGTGTTCCTTTGTTAAGAATATTTTATGAAAAATCACAGACTAATTTCATGTCTAGAAAAATAGCTTAAAAAAAACTAGATTAAAATGGCTGAAAAAATAGCTAATAGCTAAATTCACTTTTCTTCCGGCTAAATGGGATGAAAAATAACTAAATTTAGCCAGAAAATGGGTAAATTGGCATCACTGGTGCCCACAGAGAGAAAACCGAGAGAAATATATAAACGTATGTGCAGCGTGACCAACTAAAGTTTCAAATTGCCACTTTTTTGACTGCTTTGCCACTTTATGTCCCCCTTTTTTTAGAATGAATTATATAATAATACATTAAAAATTAAAAGTTTTGTGTAACTGTATTGTTTTTTTTAATATTGCCCCTTTTTTTTTGATAAATCCCCTATTTGGTGCCACTTTTTGAAAAATGTCATCGGTCACAATGCGTATGTGAATTCATTTGTATAAAAAGCCGATTGATGCTCGGCACTCTGGCGCTTCTCTGGTCAGCCTGGACATACATTCTCTGCATAAATATGGGTATACACATACATACATACATACATAAATATGTATGTACCTGTGTATGTCTTTTCACATTTCGAAACAATTTTTTCATACATATTTACATACTTTCATATATATTTAGTTCCTTTCTGAAGATTTAAAACTTGATCCTCCAGGAAAGTCTATTAAACTCAATGTTTTTTAAATCATTTGAATCCGAAAATTAAAAAAATTACCGAGTGTTATTTTCATTAATTTAAATTATGCCTCTAGAAAACAAATATAATATAATTTTTCACCTATACGTAGATATAAAATGCACTTATCGCACACTAAATCATAAACAGTCACAACTCAAAAAATTTCAGATACTGAGTAGTGGCAAACAGCTGTTGATATTGTACAAATAACGCAAGTACGAGTATATAACATAAAAACAAGCATAATGGTATTTTATTGTTCTTCACGAAGACTTTGTTGCAAAAGATATTGTTGCGGCTCACACGTTACAGAAACGGGGCACTGGTTGTGGCTATTTATGGTTTAGTATGCGATATGTATGTACCTCAATTACAATATTTTTCATCAAACTCGATAATTATTATTTGATTAGGCTAAAGTTCGTATAGTTTTGTAAGCCAAATAAATAAAATTTTTTCAAAGAAAAATTTAACGGTAAAAGTTGCTTAACATATAAAACTTCACAATATTATTTTGTTTGTCAATTATATGGCACACCCTGTTATGTAATCACACCACTGCTATATACCTCTAGGTGTCGGTATGTGATATTCCCTAACATATGACATATGACAGTTGGCGCCAAAACAAGCGTTCTGCTGTCATTCTTTGTGTGAATTTCACAAAAGCAGCCCGACACATATCAAACCACATTTATAATTATAAAAAAGCAAAAGATTCGTAAAGTAAACGCCGTGTGAATAAAAAATTTATTGAGTCAATTTTACAAATAGTTACAAGTTAATATACACAAAAAAAAATGTTTGAAGCACGATTAATTAGCGCAACTATACTCAAGAAAATCTTGGACGCCATCAAAGATTTACTTAATGAGGGAACTTTTGATTGTAGCGATTCCGGTATACAGGTAAGATACATAGCTTAAAAAGTTATGAAGAATAACTTTCATTTTGTTTTCTTAGTTGCAAGCTATGGACAATTCCCATGTGTCTTTGGTTTCCTTGACTCTACGCTCTGATGGCTTTGATAAGTTCCGGTGTGATCGCAATATATCAATGGGTATGAATTTGGGCAGCATGGCCAAGATTTTAAAATGCGCCAACAATGATGACACTGTAACCATAAAAGCCCAAGACAATGCCGATACTGTTACATTTATGTTTGAGTCACCTAATCACGAGAAGGTGTCTGACTACGAAATGAAACTTATGAATCTTGATCAGGAACATTTGGGTATACCCGAAACAGATTATTCCTGTGTAGTACGCATGCCCTCTATGGAGTTTGCTCGTATCTGTCGCGATTTGGCACAATTCAGTGAATCCATGTTGATTTGCTGCACTAAAGAGGGCGTTAAGTTCTCAGCCTCCGGTGACGTGGGTTCTGCTAATGTTAAATTGGCTCAAAGTTCCACTGTGGACAAGGAAGAAGAGGCAGTTATTATTGAAATGCAAGAGCCCGTTACTTTAACTTTTGCCTGTCGTTACCTGAATGCTTTTACCAAAGCCACCCCTTTGTCGGGACAAGTACAGTTGTCGATGTCTGCAGATGTGCCATTAGTAGTTGAATACCGCATACAAGAATTGGGCTATATACGTTATTATTTGGCGCCTAAAATTGAAGACGATGAAAGCTAAAGAACTCTTAGTTTATGGCATACACATAGTACACTCAAACATCTGTATCTTTATCCAATAAGATTAAAACTAGTTGTACACGTAATTTTTTACACACATGTTCTTGTCTTACCTGTGGTTATTTTCACAGAAAAGTTTTGAACCCATCTTAGTATTCTAATTTGCACTATTATTTTTACTAAACAAAACACTTTCTATGTAACATTTGGGAATGGGAAGGTGTTTTTCAATAAAAATGAACTAAATGCAAAACCTTCAATTCTATTCATCGTGGGAAATATGTATATGGAGTATTTACTGCAATAGTCGGCAACTCAAAAAGTACGATTTTTAGTTAGTCGTTTTTGTGTACAAATTTCATGGCAATATATTGTGTATATAACACTTTTAATATAAATTTTTATAAAATGATCGTATCAATATTTATAAGAAAATTGCCAAAACTAGAAACAAAATCGCCAAAAACTGTTTCTTGTAAATTTTTCTCAACCAAATTCAAAACGCATTAATTAATAAAAGAAAAATCATCAAAATCAAATTGTTTTAACTAGAGATGTGCAAATGTGATTTTATCGTGTCACGCGTGATTCACTGATTCGTGATCAAATATAACTAATCACGCGTGAGCGTGACTGAAAAAAATTTACTCGTGCGTGATCGTGCGTGATCTTTTTTTAATAATCACGCACCAATTCTCACGCTCTCACGAGATAACATTCCTGCATTTATTATTATTTTATAATAATAAATGCATATATGTATAGTAATATGTATGGTAGTATGAGCTTACAAACATAATGAATACCCCCAAACAAAATGTTTCGAATTTTTCTGAAGTCAGACTTGTCGTACCGAATTTGTTAAGACATTTCGGTAGTTTCTCTGAACAATTTGTTTTAAACATTAAAACTTTGATTTTTGAGTACATAAGTAAAAGTATGTGAACATTTTTTTTAAATACCCAAGCAGAAATTGTCACTGCCCAAAAAACATGTACCACCACAACACTGTAAATACAAAATTACGGCTCTTCCAAAATTTTTGTACCAACAGTACTCTAAACATAAAAATATGACTTAGGGCCATTATTATAGCTTAAAGTTAGGTAAAAGTAGGATTTTGTCGGGCGTATAAAACGCTATTCATTATTATAAATTTAGTTTAACTTACCAGGAAGGATACATTTGTCTTTACCTTAGCGCTTACTTTAGGTTAAGCTAAAATTGTACTGTTGGTAAATTTTTTATACGTCCGATAAAATCCTACTTTTAACTGAGTTGCAATAATGGCCCTTAAAGTTTACAAATACAGCGTTCTTAGTAATGCTATACCACAACGACACTGTATATACAAAATTTCGACGTTAGTTTCCCAATAGCCCGTTTACAATAATTCTATACCGCTACAACAACGTAAATACAAAAATCTGACTTTAGTTCCCCAAGTACCCCGTGCAGAATAATTCTTTAGCGCTGCTACACCGTAAATACAAAAATTTGACTTAAGTTGGGAAATTTACATTGTGACGACCTTATAAATATGTACATATTTAGAGTATTGTGACAACATTGAAAACAAGAGTCGGAGGACGGTCATTCGGGTATAGAATTATTGTAAACGGGGTATTGAGAAACTAACGTCGAATTTTTGTATATAGAGTGTTGTAGTGGTATATGATAACTAAGAACGCGATATTTGTAAACGTTAAGTCATATTTTTGTGTTTACAGTACTGTGGTGGTACAAAAATTTTGAAAGAATCGTAATTTTGTATTTACAGTGTTGTGGTGATACATGTTTTTTTGGCAAAGTCACAATTTCTGCCTGGGTATGTATATGTTGATAAAAAAAGTATTGTAACAAATATTAAAAAACGTGAGTATGTGCAAACTATTTCGACAATAGCAGCAACATAACGGTGAAGCGGTACTCTGCTATAAAAGTAAAAAAAACGTACCTACATGTCGTTACGAATTCGTACCGACTTATCGTAATGAATTCGTACCGATATATCGTTAGGAAGTCGTGTCAACCATTTCATACAAAAATTGTTACGATTTCTGTGCCGAAATCGGAAGATTTTGTCGAACAATCGTTACGAATTCGCATTTTGTTTGATGGGTACATACAAATATTTGAAAACTTAAATATATCTCACAGCATCCTATATTTGAAAACAGGTCTTTTACTTATCACCAGATTATTATAATTGAAAAATGAAAAAATTTGCTATCCATATTGCTTATATTAAAAAAATATAAAATATATCGCGATTTTCTCGTTTTATGCGAATAATTACAAAAATATAATAAAATAACATTATTTTAAAACAGATTCAATTTGAAAAGCAAAACATTGTTTCCAAATACTTAGAATTTGTATGAAAACCCGAAACGAAAATATGTATTTAGTTAAATACCTTAATTATTAGGTCGAAAATGGTCAAGTTTTATATACCATTGGATGCTGCTTCAAAAACTCTTCGATGATACCAAATTTTAATTATGTCATCTTGGAGCAAAGTACAAAAAAATTCGAAAAACTGAAAAAAATACATTTTTTAAAAATGGTCCAGCTCACGAATGGTCAACGCTAGAACCAAAATATTTTGGAAATCATCATAAAACATATCAAACTTTATTTTCAGAGGGGTAACAAAATCACTTTTTTTGAGTCGCTCTAATGTACATATGTATATGTAAGAACCTATTTTTCAACCCAAAAAACATGCAAATTATATTATAAATATACTTTTTCGTGAGCGTGGGTGATCGTGATAAGTTTTAAACCATTCGTGCGTGATTAAAAATATTTTATTCGTGAGTGTGCGTGATCGTCAAAATTTTCAAAATCATTCGTGCGTGAAAGTGCGTGAGTAAAATATTTTTCTGCGTGAGCGTGCGAGTCGTGAGTCAGAAAACACTCACGTGCACATCTCTAGTTTTAACTTCTTGCAGACGAGTTTTCGTAGGATTTATTTTTGAAACTACTTCTTCAAAAAACTAATTTTCTTGAATAAGAAAAAATTTTGAAGTTCAATTTTTTTAAAAAATAGCCATAATAATCGCCAACAAATTTATTTATCGCAGGTAAAATTGGCAACAAATTTATTTATCGTCAGAAAAATCGCCACGTCGCCAAATCAAAAATTTGGACGCCAAACAAGTTGAAAATAGCCACGTTTGGCGAGAAATCGCCATATCTGACAGCCCTGCTCTTTAGAGGAAAATTACACTTTATTTTATAATTAAATAATTAGTGCATATATTCAAAACTTTAAGCCGTTTCGTTTAATTTTTTTGCGGTTTTGAAGCAAAACGTCGCTGATACATTGGTGATATTCCATTTGAAAAATGATAGAATTTTTTTTTGTGCCACTGCGACACCTTTGCCGAAAATTATTCTAGTTACTCCGCCCAGTTTTGTACAAATCGGTCGTGTAACTGTAGCGTAATAAAGACAATTTAAATTAAATTATTTACATATGGACATGCATATTTCCTCCGAGCATCATCATGTTTCGCCAGCGTTTGCACTTAAAAACGTGGTATGTAATATAGGGTTGCATTTGTATACTCGTTTGTATAGCCAAAACAAATATACCATGGTATGTACCATATAATTGTAGTGTGAGCGACAGAACTAGTATAAGAGTTATTGTGTGTGCGTGCTTTTCGAAATTAAAATACAATTAAAAGAAATAACAATTGCTTATTGTATTGCTGCTGAGCAACTGTTTGATCTGTTTTTGCCCAAAAATACATATTGTAATACAAATATATGAAAAAACCACTATTGAAACAAATACATGATGTGCAGATGTATGTGCGGACGTTCGTTATGTTATTTTGTGGCGCAGCCAGTGTTGGTATCTCTACGAAGAGCAAAAGCACATTAAGCTGTTGCAAAAAGGGTAAAAAGCGCAATAAAATACGAAAAGAGGGTAAAAAAGCACGAATTTTTTTTTTTAATAAAATAAAAATAAAGTAAGAAAATAAAAAAACTTGTTAACTATTGAGTTCTTGTTTCAACTTTGTTATTTGTTGTTGAGCTTCTCATTTTTTTAAATGAAAGTTTATAACATAATAACTAGTTGTTCTAAGAAACTTTAGGTAAAGGTCCCTGATGATCTGCATTAGCAACAGTGAAATGGGCATAGGATCCAGCTAAGCCCCTCAATAATCAATTTCAATTTATTTTTAATAAAAAATCTTGATTAATTTAATAAAAATAAGTATGTAAAAACAAATAATAAAAAAACCAGGAGTCAAATAATATAGTAACATATGCACACATATACATATATGTACATTAGACCGTCTCATTTTTTATTTTTTTTTTCGAAACCCCTGATGAACATCGATTTTCTGAATCCACTCTAAAAACTAAGAATTTTGGTATATAACACTCAAATATTGATGAACCGGAAATACTATCTCAAATCGTTTTTTTTTTTTTGTTTTTTTAAGAAAAATGCCTTTTTGCAAAAAATTAAAAAATCTTGTTTTAGTAATCTACCTGCTGCTGCTATTGATAACCTCATGCTTTCAGTCGAAATCGGCTCTTAAAATTTAACCACTCTTGTACGTTGAATACAAATTTACCTACATGTTGTTGTAGACGTGAACATTTTGATTTACTTTGCACTTACAAATTAACAGCCTTATGAAAATTCCGAAATCGGCCCTTAAAATTTAACCACCCTATAGTATGATTAAATATTTGTTTAAGCTTTAACAAATGCTTATTGCATACTACTTTCATACTACTTTCAATCAATTATTATGTAGAGAATTATGTGGTACTTTCCAGTTACTTTCGCTTTTTATTTTGCAAAAAAAAATAAATTTTTTAAACCCAATTATGAAAACTTTTCTACATTGTTTCGTTATTGTCATTGAAAACAATTTAATAAGCCTCAGTTAAAAGATGCTGCTATTAGCGCTTAAAAATATTTTAGTTTTTTAAATTAAAAATATTTTTATTTAACAAAAAAGCACCAAAAGCACTGTAAGAAATTGTTAAAAGCACTGTTAAATACCCGCTTTTTAAAAAAGGGTATTAGCTAAAATTTCGCGTTTATGAAGAGGCAAAAAGCACCAAAAAATACCCATAACGCACCAAAATACCATCACTGGGCGCAGCCAAAGTATAGAGAGAGAAAGAGACAATTTTGCTCTGAGAGTAATTACAAATGCATGTGTTTCATGTACATGTATCATTTACTTACATGTGTATGTGAAATTTTACTTTCATTGCGCTGATTTACACGGGCATAATTATGCTGGCATAACATGCCAGTTTGTTGGTGAGAGGGGCAAAGAGAGCGGTTTTGCGGTTGGCATAACTTTTCAACCAGCTACAACCCCGCATTAGCAGCATAAAACCAATACACAAACAACTTAAAAAACAGCAAATGTAAAATTAACACTAAAAACACTAACACACAAAGCTGTGTATACGTATACGTTTTGTGCCAGATGAATTAGTCTCGTGTAATTCGGAAAAGAACAAAAATTGTGCGGCTTAAAAATTGTTCTCGTCTACCTCATTCATTCATTCATCAACCATGGATTTTTTTTTTCAACACACCATGTGGTACTTATGTTAAAACCAGTTTTATGTATCTTATTTGTTATAGAAAAACAAATACATACAAACGTGTTTTTCTCATTTGGTCATTGCACAACCATACAATAACTAAATAACATATTTTTTCATACCAGAACCAAAAAACGCAAAACTGGTGCAAACAGATGCATCTGTGCAATGCTATAGTATGTAATTTCTGAATAAAAGATTTAAAAAAATCCCCAGACTGTAATTTCAGAAACGTCGTTTTTGAAAAAAGTCGGTGGTTTTTAAAATTTTTAATTTTTGTTATTATCCATTTGTTTTTTTTTTTCAATTTATTGTACAGCGTGGTGTTTCTTAACATTATATCTGTAAAAAATAATTCTGCCCAGTAAAACTTTCTCTGGTACAACTTAAAAAATACATTGATGATACGAAAGATGTGAAATTAAAGAAATTTGAACCATAATTAAACTTACGAGTTCGTCAAATCTAATCTATAATATAATTCGGATGAACCACCAACAAGGGATCATCTTCTTCTTCAGAATCATCGGTATGTTTAGGACTCTTACCAGGTTGTTTAAGTTCGGTAGTCTTCAAGGGTATTATTACTTGATCATGATAAATTAAACGGTCGATAACTTTTTCAATAAGATTTTTGCGTGATATCAATTCATCCTCAGATTCTATCTGATCGGCCACTTGCTCTAAATACCATGTGACAACATCGCTACGTTTCATGCCACTATCGACGGCCTCTGCTTCACAACGAGCTTCCTCGTTACGCATGTGCAGAACCAACATAGTTGATAGATTTTTATAGTCTTCAAATGATAAAGTTAATTTTTTCTTTTGCAAACCGGCATTATTATCTCCGGAATTATTCATTTCCGTATCACCATTATCAGCAGTTTCGGCACTTGTGCCGTTGTTACTACCATTTCGATCCATATCTACATCACCGGTAAAGGGTTCATCTACATCATCGTCATCCAAATGTATATCTGGCTGCTCTACTCTTATAATGGATTTGTTAAGTAAACGAAAAGCTTCTTTGACATGACGTTCTTGAACCTCATTCATACACTCTAATTTAGCCATGGCTTCACTTAGACGTATCATAGATTCCAACTGTCTTACGGTAATACGCCAAGTACTACGTCCTGATGTGCCTGTGTCACGTTGTCTTAAATGACCATAATTTTCTACTAAAAGTTTACAGGCTTCTTGGTTGATAACCGGTTTGAATTGTTTCGCAAACGTTATATAACGCAGAACTTCCTCCCGTGTATAAGCTCTTTCTATATTATCCTCTATGTTGGAATGAAGATCGACAATTTTTCGTGCTATGGCATAGTCAACTACCTCATTACATTCATCCACCAATATGAAAAACAGGTCAAAACGCGACATAATGGGTGCTGATAACTGTATGTTCTGCTGTAAGCTTTTCGAACGATCATAACGACCATTTATGGGATTTGCTGCAGCCAAAATAGAAGTTCGAGCATTGAGAGTGGCTCTTACTCCAGCCTTGGCCAATGAAATGGTCTGTTGCTCCATAGCCTCGTGAATGGCTACCTGATCACGTGGATCCATTTTATCGAACTCATCTATACAACAAATGCCATTATCGGCCAACATAAGAGCACCTGCTTCGATTACAAAATCGAAACTGTCCTCATCTCTTACTACGGCAGCCGTAAGACCAGCTGCAGAAGATGCTTTACCAGAAGTATAAACAGCACGAGGCGAAAAATCGGCTACTTGTTTAAGAAATTGCGATTTAGCTGTACTGGGATCACCAACTATGCAAACATTTATATCACCACGTAATGAGGTTTCTGAAAAATAAACATGTTTATTCATCAGTAGTTTAACGCGAAGGCTTCTATATTATAAAAGCTTACTTTCATGTGTGGTCTTGCCTACGCCTCCAAACAATTGCAGTAATATACCACGTTTCACCTCATCATTACCGTAGATCGATGGGAATAAACTGGTTATTAAATTATTGTACAAATTACGGTCTTTCGACATTTCATACACCTTATTCCACTCAGCATCAGTCATTTGTTTCTTCATATCCTCGGCGGTTACCTCAGACATGGGCAAATCAGTACCACCGAAACGAGCATTAGTTGCTTGCACACTGCAAGCCAAAAAAGCCATACGATAATTTAGTTCACGCATGCCTAACGCCTTAAGACCAGTCACCCCTTCAGGACCATCGCCGCGCTTATGACGAGAGCCTATATCAGCTTTAGCACCTGGCATACTTAATACGGCTACGTCGGGCACAACAATCAAAGTTCCCGTAAAATCGTAACGATCTCCAGCCTGGACTGTTTCTACCAATTCGGAACGTAAAATTATCTCCACAGAACGTGGTATACAACCTCTGGGCAGCTCAGATTGAGTTTCTTGAATACGAATTTTCTGGAAATCTACAAACAGGGATTTTTCTACATCCAACATAAAACGACGACGATTAGCACATACGGGATTTCGACAAATGGTTGGATTGGTAAATTTGAATTGTTGCTCAACATTGCGTATTTCAGTTTGACAGTCCAAACACATAAATACACCGAAAACCAGTTCAGGATGTACGGGATGAGTACGCACCACTTGACCGGAAATGCGAATTAAAGTGCCAATTTTCGATGTAGTCAAATCACGAACTTTATGACGAGTAGGGACTTCAGTAAATGAAACATAACATTCTTTTTCTGTTTTAAGGCCAATGCGATCTTTTACAAAGTTAGACACCGATTGGCAAAGATAAGGAAAAATTCTAGAATGAGTACATAAGTACATACATACAAATGTATGTTGATAATTAGGTGTATAAATAACTGAATGCATATTGTAAAGTAGCAAGACCTTACCTATAGTACTCCTCTATAATAGTGGTGGCCAAATTTTGGTTATACTTTTCAACATCATCAAAACTGACCTCCAAAGTACAACGATCAGGCGATTCCAAGTCTGTGGCCGGTTTGACATATTTGATCTCCCCATCTTCTTTGAATCTTTAAAGAAATTGTTTTCAAATCACCTTATCGATGGATAAATACACCTTTTTAACATACTCTTCCAAAAAGTCCTGGAACAATTTCTGACATCTTATACCAACTTCATCTTTCACACGCAATTGTCCGATATTAGCATCAGCTACATCCATAGTCGATTTTTCAGAAATTAGTCAATAATAATAGAAATGATAAAGAATTACGATCTTTTTAAAAGATATTATGGAAATAGAAAAACAACAACCAATTTCATGGAACACAAATCACACGCCAATTATTGATCAACAGCTGTTGTAAAAAAGAACTTTCGCGCCAAATCCATTGTTTTCATTCAACAGATTGTCCGATAGTTCGACTATTCAACACTGGAGGGCAAAATTTATTTGTAAAAAATAATTTATAATAAATCATTAAAAATATGTGTGCATATGAGCCAAAACTTTTGATAAAAAATGTATGAAATCAAAAAGCCCTCAATGATTTTGAGATGTTCCTGGAGGTCTTCATAAATATATCTTCCCCAACAATGTGATTCATATATTATTAAACTTCTGCAATTGCAAAACACAACCCTGTACAATTGTTTTTTCATTGGCATCAGCTGTTGATTTTATTTGAATGGTGAAAATTTTTTGCAATAATTTTCGCAATAAAAAACAAATTAGTATTTGCACATTATCTATTACTTTTGAATTTTTTTAATACAAGTGATTTTTCGTTCAAAAATGATGTGAATCTATAAAATGTCGTCAGAATATTTTAGCTCTATGACGGGTTCTTCGAATTCGGCTTCGTCCACGGTGAACAACAATAATAGCAATAATGCCTGTACATCCACCAGATGGTTGACCGAAGAGGTATTTGCATTAATTGATTTAGTGCAACGTAATGAAGCAATTTATAATCCGCGACATAAGTACTATTTTTGTCGTCCATATGTGGAGAATTTTTGGCGTGAAGTTGATATAAAATTGGAAAAGAATCGTAAGTACTGAGCAAATTCACAAAATTACAATTGTGGCGACACGCGACAAAATGCATACGTGAATGTACAGCTACAACTGATTTTGCAAATTAAATCATTGTTGTTTAATTAAAATATCTAAGCTGGCGCTAGTCTGGCGAAATGGACTAACTTGCGTATATCATTTCGTCGGGAGTATACGAACTACCTAGAAGAAAAAGTACCCCCCTGTTGGACCTATTTTGATCGCATGTTTTTTCTTCATCCATATTTAAGGAAGTGAGTGTTGCTTTAACTGAAGGAATATTTAAACTAAAAATATTTGCTTCTTTAAACTTTTTTTTAGAAAACATCAGCAATCTAAATCATTGGACTCTCAAGTACAAGATGCTTTAGTTCAAATAAGTTCCTTATCCAGTCGCCTGCAAAGAGAACGAGCTGTAGCAGCTGCAGCAGCAGCTAATTCAGTTAATCCCCAGTCAAATGCAGCATCGCCATCACAACCTCAATTAGATAACTACTTAGAATATTTTGATGATCCAGAACCAAATGCTTCGGAATTAGATGACATGATAGATGACGAGCCCTCGAATCCGCAACAGTTTGCGCATTCGACATTAGTGAGTGATATAAAATCAGAATGTGAAGATAATACTGATGAATATGACAATGTCGAGAGACCATTAGACGAAGATGATCATGAGGTAGATGATGCAGATATGAGAAACTTTGTGTTAAATTCTTTGGAAAAAAGACAACAGCAACAGCAGCGCTTACAACATTTGCAACGCCTGCAGTCTAGAACTTTTTATGAAGATTTTCGCAATAAGCGTGCACGTTCACATGAAAATATTTCATCTTCACAATCGTCGTCATCTTTATTGTTGGCTTCTTCAAGCCATCACACGAATAATGTTTCATTTGTAAGACCTACCTTTGCTAAACCTTTGGAAGTTGTTAGCACTACTACCCAAAGTCTTAACACCAACATCAGTAGCAATAATAGCAACAATTCCAATAGCTCTTCAACCTCTTCTGGGCATGCCAACGACAGTGAACCGATTTCGAACACTGCAGGACGTTTCAATTCCTCAATTAACAGTCAAAATCACACACCTTCCTCTGCCCATTATTCTTCCTCAACAAGTCATTCGCATAGCCATCATCAACGTTTTGAAATTTCTGCTATTAATTCTGCTGTATCAAATAATTCTTTAAATGCTTTAACCTCTCAAGCATCTTCTGGCTCCGTCCCAACGTCGTCCTTAGTAGTTCCAGCACCGACTACACCCGAACTTTGTGATTGCAAAACGGATCCAGATGCCATGTTTTTAATGAGTCTATTACCCGATATACAAAAGTTGAACGGACGTGATCGAGGTAAAATAAAAATAGCGTTTCAAAACATTTTACAAGACTATTTGTACCCCGATTAAATAAATTGTACGAGCATAGCGTTTAAAACAGCTATCAAATATTCCTTAAAGTAAAACTAAGATACATTATAAATGTATACTAAATGCTAATAGCAGTTAGGAGTAGTATTTAAAATTTTATGTACTAGATTTTATTTTCATTTACCAGTAAAAATTTTCAAAACAAATGCTTTAAATGTGCTTAAAAATATGATTTTTAAACTAAAACCAATATAAAAAATAAATAGAAATGTGAACATCTACCTACATACATATATATGTACATATAAATCACTCATTTACTTCAACAACGTCATAACTCAAAAAACCAGTTAAGGCTCAGTTAGCCGACTGTAATGTAAAGTAACTGCAACGTAGGAAACAGCTGATTGACATTTTTGTATGAAAAGTAGGTTACGTTACATTACATCTCTATAACCATTTTCATTACTTTTCACATAACAATATCGATCAGCTGTTTCCTACCGTTGCAGCTACATTACATTACAGTCGGCTAACTGAGCCTTTAGCCAGAAAACGAGCTTGAGACGTTTTCAGTTTACACGAAACTTAATGGGGCAAAAAAAATATTTTTCTCTCAGGAGTTGAGTAAACAAGATATTTGTATGAAGCTTTTATACAATATGAAGAAAGGTATGAGGATTAATTCTGCATCACTAAATCCAAAATTTAATTTTTTGAGTTATGAAGTTCTTTGAGCAAATGAGCGATATGTATGTATGTATGTATCTATGTACATACAAATCACTCATTTACTTCAACAACGTCTTAACTCAAAAAAACTAGTGTTCAAGCGATTTCCATGATTTTTTATGTATTACTAAGTCCAAAATGTTATGTTTTAAAATCGAAGAGGAAAATGTAATTGAAATTTTTAATTTTTACAGATTTTTAGAAGTTACATACTGGCAATTATCGGAAATAAAGGCCGAACATATCGTTCACGTGAAACTTTGGTTCGCTTTTTCCCCGATTGTGAATATACACAGAATGTGTAATCCTCTTGAGTATACCCAAGGCGAATTGACACCAGGTTATCTCGATATATGTTCGGAAATTTTCTGACAGCAGGAAATTTTACACTAACACCCCTTTAGAAAGAAACTGTTGTACTACCTCTGTCTTTCACACAGCTGAATAAAGACTGCAAAGTAAGCTTTGCGTGTGGAAAAAGGGTATAACAAATACACAAGGCGACTATGCAGAGCAGCAAATCGAGATCACCTGGTATCATTTTGCCTTGTATACGTATTTTTATTCTCACGCTGAAAATTCATAACTATATAAACTAATAACAAAAATTAAAAATTTTAAAAACCCCCGACTTTTTTCAGAAAAGATGTTATATCTTCTAAACGGCTGGACCGATTTTCTTCAAACATAGCTACGAACCCTCTCGATCAAGTCATCTTTCAAACAGAAAAAACTAAATGAAAATCGGTCCAGCCATTTGGCCTGTACGTGGACACGGACATACACACACTACAAACTTATAACACCCCTTTTTTAGTCGGGGGTTAAAAACGGAATGAAACAATGATATCTATGCTTACAATTTTATTTCAAAACGAACAAAGTTTAATCACGAAATTTTTATGATTCTTATGATTCAATACATTTAATACACATGCAATTATCTCAAATATTACATGTTTTGTTACGTCTGGCATCGCTGTTATCATTTTGCTGTGATTGCTTTTTGCAATTAAGCTGCATTGCTTGTGAAATTTTGTTGTTGTCGCTTCTAGGAAGAAAAAAAAGGTAAAACGGCGTGTATTCCAGAAATCTTGAAACTTTTCTTAAATTTATAAATTAAGGTGTTGTATTATCATTGAGAATAGTATTTTCCACATAATTTGTGGGGAAAGTTGTAGCGAAATATAAAAACTTAGGAATATGCCAGCTGTTGTAAGAGTGAAAAGACGCATTGACGAAGAGCCTTTATCGGCCTTTGTGTTAAATGGCAAACGGCGACGTCTCGAAGATGAAAATGCCTCGGCTTTAGGTAATAAAGAAGAATTGTCTACTCTATTGAAATTTGCCGGAACTATAAAGGAACAAGTAAGTAAGAAAATTAATATTTAAGAATAGATAAAACAATTTGATAATTTTCTCACACCAGGATGACACCGCCACCACCCAATATGCACGCTTATCTAAAGAAGAAGCTAAAGAGTTGGTGCTCCAAAAAACTCACAAACCTGTCAACGCTACTGAAAAAGCACGCCAAGAAATGCGACAACACCAGCATGAACAACGTTTTCGTGTGGTGAATTGTCTACGTACTACTATAGACGAAGACAATGAAAATGATAGAAAACCTAAAGAAATTACTATAGTTGATATAGAAAAACATGCAACTAACGATAAGACTGCTGAAATTCCAAAATCTAAGGATGTTAACACAGATTTAACTGAAGCTTCAACATCAGCTGCAGCCGCCACAGCTGCTGCCTTAGCAATGCCTTCAGACTCTGATACAGGTTATGTGTATGATCTATATATACCCGATAATGAACAACAGGCTGATTATGTCGATCTCATGGATGACAATTATTTAAGGTTGGTGTTACATGTCGATATGTTTATGTTTGCAAACCGTTTTATATAAAAAAAATCAAGAATGATACAACTACACAAAAAAACTAAATTTAGTATTCAATCATTTATATTCTTAATAAAAAGGATTTTCATTACTAGTAAATTCGTTAAGCTATTGCTCATTGTATGTATAATAACTTGTAAACTTTTTGTTAAGATACGAAGTAATATATTGATTACTTTGAAAAGTAGTGTTTGAATCGAATATAGGTATATTATAGATATTGAACTTTTAACTGTTGAGATATGAAAGAAAGATTTCACAAACTATTTTGCAAATTTATTAGAAAAAGTTGCTTTTCAATATTTTCATATAGTTGCAAACGTACATACGTATAAATATTTAAAATGAACATGCTGATGCTAAAAATACTTGTACTCGTAATTAATTAAATCATCGTAAATATTAATTCCATTAAAGGCGCAAATTCAATCCGAAGCATTTTTGGTAACTTATTTTTAAACTGATTAGCTCTACACGACAATTATAGACAAATAAAAAATATCCTGCAACTGACTTCATGAAATATTTCATAACGCAAGTTCAGCCTTATTAACATAAAAATTTTAGAGTATTTATTTTCGTTTGGAATTAAGGGGTAGTGTGAATATAAAAAAGTATTTGCTTTTTACTTAAACTTTTTTTTTTTGAAAAGAACAAAATTTTAAAATTTAAAAAACCCCTATTTATCCAGATAATATGTTATGTCTTCTAAACGGCTGGACCGATTTTCTTTAAGTATAGCTAAGAACACTCTCGATCAAGTAACCTTTCAAACAATAAAAAAAAAACAAAATCGGTTCAGCCTTTGCTCTGTACGTGGACTTGTACAAACACTGACACACGCTACACTGCGGGTGTTAAAAATAAAAAATACATATTTGAGGGTTTAATATAAATTTTTAAGAAAAAAACAAATATTTTTTTTATTCACACTACTAAAGGATTAGACCGCTTGGAGCACAGATGGAAAAAAACTTTTACGAACCATATTTTGTATGCTAATATCATGCAAATTCGAAAGCATTTCCTTTCTTTCGAATTACAGACAGTTTACAGCGAAGGATCATGAATTTAGTTTCACTGATATTAATTTATACCGTACAGATTTTATAATTGATTGAAATAGTGTTAACAATTATAAATTCAATTTAAACTGTAACTCCTTTCGGGAAACAAAGTTTTTTTTACGTTTTCATGATCTGATATATGTACATAAGCTGTTATTCTGACTATAGACTTTATGGAAAAGTGGACTCTTTTTGCCTGAAAAATAATTCCTTAAGATTTAGTAAAGAATACTCTTTACAATGATCTTAAAAATGTTTTAATGCATTTGTGCCGAAATTTAGATTTTTACCTGCTCAACTAATGTATTTACTTTTTTGTCTACATACCTGTTTTAAATATTCCAAATCAAATTTTTTCGTGTTTTAGTACACAATATAACTTTTTTGTAGATAAATAAATGTTTTTATATGTACTGGATTAAGGATAACAATTACAATACAATCATGAACGACATTTTTATTTTAAAGACTCTGGCATTTGTAACATCCATTTCTACGACTATTATATAATCATTTATAAGTCTTAAAAATTTAATTTTTCTTTTAACTCACTTCTTTTCCTCATTCTTGATTTCGAAATAACCAATAGGCTACAATATCCATTTAATTATTACAACGAGGTTCACCTACGATACTATTGGTAGTTCCTTATCTATAACTTCTATTTTTGTTAACACTAACCAAACTGTCATCTCCCTCAGAAGAAAAAAATAAGTAAAACAAAACCGAAACAACAAAATCATCATAAATCAGTTAATTAAACCAGCATCAAGTTAAAAAAAATTATGTAAAATAATTAATTGTTTCTTTCAAAACCTATTGTATGGCATAAGTTGTATGTTGATATAAGTTGAATATAATTTCTATATAATTGTTCAAAAACATGTTTATATAGAAATTACCAATGACATGCGACAAATATTTGTATAATTCACAACCTTAGAAAATATCAACAACATACATACATATGTATGTATGAATGTATGTATATGTATATTCTTATACATACATATGTATCAAGGAAAGCCAAAACGTTACTTTTTGAATGCTCAATACATATCGATACTCCAACGACAATGAGGTAGTTTAGACGAGAACAATTTTTAAGCCGCACAATTTTTGTTCTTTTCCAAATTACACGAGACTAATTCATCTGGCACAAAATGTATTCGTATACACAGCTGTGTGTGTGTTAGTGATTTTAGTATTCATTTAACATTTGTTGTTTTTTAAGTTGTATGTGTATTGGTTTTATGCTGCTAATGCGGGGTTGAAGCTGGTTGAAAACTTATGCCAACCGCAAAACCACTCTCTTTGCCTCTCTCACCCACAAACTGGCATGTTATGCCAGCACAATTATGCCCGTGTAAATCAGCGCAATGAGTATGATAGCACATTCGCATCAGCAAGCATGCTTACATACAGGCATACATATCAATAGCTATCAACACAAATAAGTGCGCATATCGATAGGTGCGGGTTCGATCAAACAAATGTGCTATAGATATTCGTATCAATACATGTGCGCAAAAGCATGTAATGACGAGTATGACTATATGAACAATGTTACCAAATATGTAAGTAAATAAAAAAAATCGTTGAGTATGAATTTAACAAATGCCTAATTTATATTATGCATTTTTTTCATGAAATCTATTTCACGAAACTTTTTCTATTTGCTAATAGAAAAGACACGTAACATGAATTTCTGAAGCATTTTTGACAACTTTTTTGATCTAATTTGGTTCTCCAGGAGCCTGTTACAAATGAAAAAAATTTTATACAACCATTTTTATGAAAAAAATGCGTAAATACGAGGCGGGTTTGTTTAGCAAATTTCTATTAAAAAAGTTATATATTGCAAAAATTATGCAAACTTGCAAGGATTAAAACAATAAAAAAATCCCCTTAAGATGATTATATAAACCTCAAAAAAGCAATAAGTCGAAAATTTGTTCCGCATATTAATCGCGAAAACTTGCAAAAATGCGAATATTATTTAAAAAAAATGGCAACCTAAAAAATGTGAACGAAAATACTCAGTAGATTTTAAAAATTAAAAACAATCTCACTTACAAAAAGTTGCGAAAATTCGTGAATAATTTTTTAATTGAAAAAAGTCTTAAAATGTAGTTAAAAAAATACCAAAATTGTAACAAATGTCAAAAACTTGGAAAAATTTGCGACCATGTCGAAAATTAGCAAAAATTTGGTAACACAAAAAAAGATAAAAGATATCATAGTCTGATACTGATTTAAAATCTTTAAAACTTTTATTGCGAAAAAAAGAAAACATTTGCGATAAATATCCCTAAACTAACGTACAAATACTTAAAGATATAAGGAATGAAGAAGTGGCGAAAATTCGCTAACATCAAATAGATATGCAGATGGATTAAAAATCGGTAAAATGGTAAAAAAAAGCCAAGATTTGGCTAAAAAGTCAGTTTCATCGCGAAAATTGGCGACAAACAAGCGCTAAAACTGCTAATATTGTAAGGAATGCCATGGTTCAACATTTCTTC